>OZ018324.1:91918617-92306117 GCA_963969495.1 Ceratothoa steindachneri
GCTTGGCTCAACGGGTGTTTATACCAATATATATATATATATATATATATATATATATATATATATATATATATATATATATGGCAGTAGTAGTAAGAATTCCTTATTTCGCTTAAAAATTCGCCTGAATTTCCTTAACTCTCCTCATGAGCGCCATCCATACGACTGGGCAACCCAAAGGCTTCTTGAAATGATTTCTAAGATTCCCGAAATTGGTGTAGGATAACCTCCAGGTATAAACGACGTATGAGTAAAGGCTATGCAAATTTGAAAGAGGGATCTCCTCTTCCTTTACTCTTAGCAACTTATTAAACTTTTGAAAGGCGTATTCTACCTGATATTTTGGACCTAACGATTCATTGGATCCTTGTATGTAGATAATTTCTTTTTATAAAAGTTGAGGATCGAAATCATTTAGAGCTCATTAATCGTTTAAATTACATCCCTCCCCATGTCGGCTCGTGTATAGGCACTGCGGAACTGCAGCACTCCCTATATCTTTATTTTTTTCAATTTTCTTTATGCCTGTACATGATATAGTCCTTAGATTTAATGTCAGTAGCCATCCCCTAGTTTAGGAAAAAAAATTCCTTATATAGAACTGTACGCCTCACAGTTCCAGCGATGCGGTGTTTTGCTGTTGTGTGCTTACTCACATGTCCGAGATAAGAATCTGGCGCTAGGAAGAAAGAGCACTGTGGCTCACGCAGTGCTGAACCTGGTGTGCCGGTGGAAGGTAGGTTTCTTTTGGACTCTGTGTGTGTTGTGTTTAAAAAGGTGTTTATATTCTTGAATGTGATAAAGTGTAGAATTTAATTAATATTTTAATTCGGTTCTTTTATTTTATGAATTCTTAAAGACTAAATGCACTTGCAGTGTTTTAAATGGAGAAAAAGTTCATTAGTAGTCTTCCAGAGAAAGGAGAAAATAATTAATGTTTACGCGCAAATTAAAAAAAAAGAATGGATTTCGTTTTTAAATGAATGGCTCAAGCTTAAACTGTAACAATTTAGGCAATTAATAAGTAAAAAATATTTGATTTTGTTCTGTTTATGATTTTATCAAGTTTATCTACAAATTTTCTTTTTATCTGATTCCTCACCCCCACTAATTTTAATTATGAGCCGCGACTGATCCCTCCCTATGAATTCATCTTTAAAGTGGAGATCACTCTGGTAACTCTTTCCTTGACGTAAATGTTCTTTGTTCTCATCAAAACGAACCAATCTTCAAGTAATTAGGGAAAAAAAACACACAGTTCCTTATGTTCACTGCTTCTCTTACCATTCATATTCTACACAAAATTGATATTTCAATAGGGGTTTTTCTTCGAGCTCTAAGAATCTGCAGCTCACAATTTCTAGATACTGAGATGAGTTACATTAGAAGTTCTTTTCAAAAGCTAGGTTATCCTATCGCCTTCATAGAAAACAGCGTACAACTTGCAGAACAAAATTTATATTCACAAACATTCAACAAAATTATTCCCCAAAATATCCCAACCATACCAATTGAAACTAATGGAAAAAAGTGGTTTGCATAAAATGAATTAAAGTTTTAGCAAACGAAAACCAAAATATTGCCAATAAAACAAAGGGAATTTATGGGGTAACTTGCGAGGATTGTCCACCCTAGATTTATACAGGTGAAACAAATATTTTTTCAGACTATATTTTATATATATATATATATATATATATATATATATATATATATATATATATATATATATATATATATATATATATATATATATATATTTACCAAAGTTAGGCAGTAGCTTCTTTTCGTAACATATTTTATTGAATGCGACTACTAATTTAATGGTTATTTTCTTTAATGTTTCGCTTTTGATAGTGGGTTAGCACGTAGATAAGTTCGCTACAATTTATTAGAAAAATAGTAACAAACGAGGGTAGGAAACTAGTTCATATACACACACGTATATCTATATATGATTAGTTATATAGTAAAAGATATAAGAACATACTTATAGAGAAGGGAATTATCTAAAACACACTATGGTACATTAAGGTGAGGGTTGTGACTGTTTCAAATGGTTAATTTATAACGGCACAGGATATAGATGGGCTGGGATTATTATTTGGGAGAGGGCATGTGAGGACGGGAGAGTAAATTGCATGATATTTTTGTATATTTAATTTGAGTTGTTTTTCTTATAATATAAGTAGCTGTCAACGGTTTGGGGTATGTGCTATGATTTCGGTATTTTCTTTGAGTGACTTCCGGTCCAGTTGCATTCCATCTTTTTCCAACGTGTGTGTTTTGGAGGCACCATTCTTCAAATGGTAAGTAATTTTTCGTGTTAGCTTTCTTTCTGTCATTCCCATATAGGAATGAGGTTGGAGCTCACAGTCGCCCATTTTGAAGTGTATTCATACTCGTATATCAAATGACTTCTCTTCTTATGTGCTAGTGAGGTTTTGGGTTGTTCTTCAAGATGAGGTTGGGAGTGCGTTTATTTTTGTAGCATATTATGAGTGATCTATTGCTTTTATTGTGTCTTAGTTTTACTCCTTAGTTTGCGATTTCCTTCATTACTCTTTCATCCATTTGTTACGGTGTGCTCATAATGTTCTTGTAGTAGAGTTTAATAGTGTTCCTTTCGACTTACTGATCGATACTGTCTGAATGTGACGTATACCATCTATCCATCGAGAGCTCTTCGCTTGTCCGGCTATCATGCTGACCACTCGGACAACATTCACATCCATATCGCTTGTGTATCATCTTTCTTTATTTCCTATGAGTTAATAAGAATCCACTGTGCCAAGTGTTATTTTGATTTCCTTTTCATTTACGAATCCCGTGTGTGCGTCTCTCGTACTACAAAATGCTTTCATATTGAACATATAGGGAATTACCTACACCGCTCTGCTTATAAGCTCACTTGAAGCATCTCTTTTTATGATGCGGAGGATGGCCTAGGGATGGCTTGGTGGCTTGGCAAGAGAAATGCTGGTCGATGGCATTTGTTCGACCGGCACCTATTATTTCACTTTCCTTAACAGGTAAAATAGTTTATATTATTTTATTACGTTTGCTATCTCTCCCTTTATTCTTTCCTTAATCTATCTATGATCATTTTGGGTCTTATAAAAAAACAAAGTTGCTTGTGTATCCTTTTATCCGTTTCCCCCATTTCCTAAGAGTTAATTTACATCTAATCAGTTACATGCTATATATATATATATATATATATATATATATATATATATATATATATATATATATATATATATATATATATATATATTGTGTGTGTGTGTGTGTGTGTGTTTTTTGTGTGTTTTAAGAGACAGAGTGAATTTATAAAATATTGGAAAACAAAACGACGTTAGTCAATCGTTTTTTAGAGCTAACTCAGAGTTGATGAAGAGAATGGTTATTATGAAGTACCTTTTTCAAAGGTACAAAGTTAAATCCATGACAAGATAAACTAAACTCATGGCAAAAAAAAGAAAGAGAAATAGGAGACCCAAAACGAAAAAAGGGCCTCCAAAATAGACTCGAAAACATATTTAAACAAATTGATGAATGACTGTATCATCGTAGAAAACTACAAAAAAAAACCAATGAAACTACTTTGTACTCATCAACTTGAAAAAAAACAACACGAAATGGAATATAATCGAATAGAAACAATAAGGGAGGCTATAAATAATTTGGATATGAGGCGACACTTTAGGCGGGATGAAACAATTAGAAATATAATTGATCAGTCTGAACTCATCTCTGAGAAGCTCATAAAACTTTTCAATCCATATTAAGTGAAAAATACCATTAAAAAAACATTTAGAAGACACCAAACGAGAACAAAAAAGCACCAACAGGGTAAGTAAGATCACAAAAACATTATTGGTAACTTAGTTTCTTATGGGTAACATACAAACTACTAAAAAGACATCAAAAATATACTAAAAGAAACGCAATAAGGCATTTAATCACTAGAAGAGCGAAGCTTTACGACTGAAGAATAAAAAATGCCTCTCTTTATGGCCTTCATTGACTTTGTATGCCTTCAAGTCAACACCGATGCGTTATTATCAACACTGCAGAAACAAGGATACAAGAAACATGGAATTATTAAGACTTTGAATTGTATAATGCTTTACATATATGGGTACTCTGTATCGTCATTTAGGCTGTACTCAGTCATAAAAAAAAATAAAATGAAATGATACAAAATCCCTCGATTCAAACTATTTTCAGTAGTGCTAAAGAAAATATTTAGGACACTGTAGTAGGAAGGAAAGAGAATTCGAATTAATTGGGCATGATAAATCCGCCTCACCTTTACTGATATCGTCTTATTTTCCTTAAATCAATAATAATTAATAGTAACAAAACCATTAAAACTCAATCTCAGAGTCGCCTGGTAAATAATTTTTCTAGGACAAAAATAATGACAACTAATTTTGCTTAATATTTGAATTGATAATCGAATTTAACTGCAAGAATATGTTTAATTCGGACAGGTTGTAGCTGTTGATTTTAATATGGAAAAGGAAATGAGCAGAAATACAAAATTAGGATGTAGCACAGTTTTATCTTACGGAAATGAGACTTAGACAAGGGGAGATAAAAAGCCTGCAGAGCCCGAGGACAACTCAGAGAAAATGAAAAGATATATGTTAAGAATAACCCGCATGGGCCATTAAAAATAGTTGCATAAGATTAAATATGTGTACAAACGACTTGGTAAAATGAAAATAAATCCAGGAAAGTTGCGTACCCACCCACGAGTTCCACAGCAATTCAAGACGCTCTAAATCTTTTCACTTCAAATGCTTACTACTATTCTTTAGATTTTTTTTAAATCAATACTAGTTGAGGAGACTTGTCTATAACGCGTCACTTATTTCATACAGTGTTTATTCATGGCAATAATAATAATAATCAAGTGTGGTGATATCCGGGATCAATGCAATTTCCCCTTAGAATATTCGTTCCAAATCAAGGAAGGATTTATTCATCAAAAGATGCATTGAGTAATTCCCAAATTGAGGGATTCTCCTTGAAAGCAAATCCATTATTGCTACTTGGAATTTTCCCCTTTTATTCATTTATTAAAAGCAATTTAAAAAGCGGAGGCGGAAGATAACTCTAGCTCAAGGTTTCCTACAATAAGTCGAGAAAGAAATGGGGGAATTAGAGGAAGTGAAAATATAAGAAAGTGGATGGCTTGGCGTAAGAGGCCGGGATTGTTTGCAACTCTCTCTAAAATTCCCAATCTTGACATTTATTGAATATCCTTGTGTGAGGTTCGTCGGGGAGGTCAACAGCATCCTCGGGATGTCGGTGCAACACGAGTGGCAGGACTTTCCAGACACTCTTCTCCTTGGGGAGAGGGACGATTTTTTGCTCTCGATGGTCGGTAATAAAGGTGAGGGAAAATACCCCTTTTCCAAATGTACATCGACCTTGATTACAAAGTAGATAAAGGAGAGGAAAAGTAAAATACATCGCCGATTAGTTTTGATAATTTTCTTAGTAATAACTAAAAAGAAAAGAAAAGTGTTTTAACTGATAATTTAAGTGTTTTGCTAAGGTATGTGTGTACGTATTTGCAATTTTTCTCGCTTCCTGTGTCTACCTATGTAGTTTAACAATGGGACGGGATCATGTTTGTCATGAGTCATCTATCGTGACATGGAATCAATACGGTTGGATTTGATTCGGGAGAAAGGAAGGAGACAGGGGCTAGGCACTAGGCCGAGAGGGCATCGCCACCCCCACTGACCTGAATTGGAAGCACAAAGGGAAAATGGACGATAATTGATGGTGCCAGTAAGAAATATTTGGCAAAATGGTGACCTGGATATAAAATTTTGCTATGCGAGGCTGCATTCACCTCTCTGCCACATAGTCCCTCATTCATCATTTTAGTCTCTCTCGTGTCCTCAGTTTTCTCACCATGTCTCTTATTTTGTGCTCATTGGCGATCACTCTCTGTTTCTATTCCCTCCTCCGCATTGCTTTCTATTTAATTGCTTTAATGGACTTGCTGTTAGTCAACTTGAGGCCTGGCATCCTTCCCTTGGAGAACTGTTGTGACTGACAGATTTACTTGTGTATTGACAAGTTATTTGTGGCAGGAATATTGGACACTTTTAATAAGAGCAACATTTAGGGTGAATCTGCATATATTTCAAAGCATATTGGCAGCGAATCCACAGGACTAGTTTTGAATTCAGACACGCGATTAGATTGAGGAATTTAGGATGAAAGAGGAAATTAATGAGGGTATAATTTTTTGGGGGAAATTAAAAGGGGGGGGGGAGAGAGAGAGAGAGAGAGAGAGAGAGAGAGAGTGAGAATGAAGTAGCCAAAATTGTAAGATGGTGCAGAGTTGTATTTCAGTTTTTGATGAACAGACATGCAATCCATTTATCAATCATAGGAGGACTCTTTGATTTAACCCACTTTTTACAATGTACAATAAGGCAGATTATGCCCTCGGTCCAAAAGTTAGGCCTTATGATAATTAAAATCCAGAGGTAAGGACAGCTAATCATTAATCCGTTAAAAACGTAACGGAAGCTAACGCTAAAGTGTTAACGTTCATTAGTATTTTATAATTATAAAACAATACAGAAAAACGTTTTATGTTCTCTAAAACTATAAAATATAAAAATTTTAAAAAAATTAGAAAACAGAAAACGCTAATGAAAGGCAATATTAGTATTAATTTAACATTAATATTGTGCTTCTTTAAAGTTTTCTGTTTTCTCACTTTTTTGTTTTCTATAATTTTGCCGATTTTTATAAATATTTAGCTTTGGCCATTTTGAGATGGTTTTAGAGCAGAAAACCTTTCTATATTGTTTTATATTAATAGAATAATGATTAACGTTAACCATTCAGCGTTAGCTTCCGTGACATTTTTAAACAATTAGCGGATTAACTTAACTGTGCCCACCTCTGGTAAAATCTTTGAAACCGCTTTCTTCAGTTGTCTTGAAGCTATTTTTATGTGCGACAGGTTAGAAAAATGTATGATAAAAATGAAAGAAATGGGTTGGATGGAGTGGCTACTTGATTCTTAATAGAGTTTTGTAGTTTCATGTTTGACGTTAGGAAGAAAATTATTATGAAAGAGAAAACTTCTTAAATTGACCATAGCCGGTTATTTCACGAGCAAATTTCGATTCATTTTAAGCAGTTTTTGATATTATATTTGGCCCATCAGTGGTGTTTACCTTAAAATACTTAATTAGGGAGGGTTCTAGCTCCATTAGAATCCACCTATTGTATGACCGACTGTTTTACCTTTGCAACAAGGGGACTTTCATCTCCACAATTAACCTATAAGCCAATAAGGCAGACGAATTACTATTATAAACTTTCCTACTTATCAAATTGGTCTGCCAGCCATGGTTAAACTTTCCTCCCTCTTCAAATTTTTTTGAGTGACCTCATTTAGTTTTTTATAAAGTTATTTATTGATCACTCTGGTCTTTATTTAAATTGTATTTAGATCAAATATTAATTGGTGTGATAAGATCTCATCTACTCCATTCATATTCTCTATTTAGTTAAGGGCCTCTTTAGCTGGATAGCTTTCAGAGTCTCTGCTCTAATCCTTAAGGTTTGATGTCACTTTAGCTCCTTTTCATAATTTTAGGATTGGAGTCTGTAAAACAGAGGATCTAGGGAGCATAATTTGGCTATCTACGGCCATTTAACTCGGACTTACAGGGAACAACGGATTTATGCGTACTTGGGTTGCTTGGGATTTAGGACACCGGGGAGGACGACCGAGTATAGACCCCTTGTGTATCTTAATCCCTCAAACTTAGAGCTAATTAGTAGCAAACTTGAATTGCGACTTATAGTTAATTGTGAGTAGTTTCCCCAATCACATTTAAAGTTAGCGACGAATTTCAAGTAGTCTTTGACTTCGCTATCCTCATTTTAATTAATGTTTATTCCACGCATAGGTATATACAGTTTAAATTGTTAATCTAGCTTTGAAGGAAATCGCCATCGCCGTCTGGCAGAAAAGAGGGATAAGAGAAAAGCCCTTCAACAAAACCCTCAGCCAGGCGCTTTGCCTTGTCCAAACTGTCCCAGAATCTGCCCCTCGAGAATCGGACTAATTAGTCACTCGAAGACACACCGGAACTGACAAACTCACTGCTCATTACGCATGGAGCTGGAACCCGGCAGACATATTCATGTGTTAAGAGACTCCAACGATGATGACGACGACTAGATACCTCATCTGAGTTTACAGTCCTAAGGGATTTATATGCACGTGGGTTGTTCAGGAATCGCGACTCCGAGGAACACCCCTGGGGTATCGGTGAAAATAGGAATTGTCTAGTTTACCTACTGTGAACCAGAGTTTGGTTCTTTAGAAGAGCAAGTTTAGGTTCGTCGACGATATTGACGGGGTCTCTTGAAGTTACCCGCGCCGTTGCGCTAGATTAGATTCTTCAGATAATGAATATCCTTTAAATTGGTGTGTTATATAGAATATCATTCAGATTGGCCGTGATAATGAATATTCTTTAGATTTGGGTGTGGTAATAATTATCATTTAAATTTTGTTATGATAATAACTATACTTTAGACTGGGTTGCGATGAAGACCATCTATTAGGTATAGTTGTGATAATATATATCATTTTGATTCGGTTGTGATAAAGAAGATCTTTTAAATTTAGCTGTGATAATAAATATCACTTTGATTTGGTTGTGATTGTTAGAGGATGCTCCCCAAAGGACCACCGTCAGTAAAAAACCCTCGAGCCCCACACCACGTGCTCCTTGGCGTGTGAATTTAGAATCAACGAGATGGAAGCTGTATCGCGCTGAGTCGCCTGACCCAGTTGTATTTACTTAAACGGGACACTCACACCGATGTCCCTCCACCGCAATAACGCCGAGATCTCGCCCTATGCCTCGCAAACATTTCCTTCCTCTGAAACGCGCTCGTACGAGCTCAATCCCATATACTGAGGAAAACTTTGCTGTTTGACCCAACCCCTTATCTCGAAATAAGTTTGCACAGACTGGCGTCGTGAATTCGCTTGGGACAGCTATGCCCCGGGGCTATCTAACGGACCAGCCACGGGGCTATTTAACCCTGCGTCCGCCATTACTCGAGGATATTGAGTCTGCCACTCCCTCCGTTCAGACTGTTTGTCTGTTTCCCGCGAAGTCTCGCAACCCCTGCTCGAGTCGTACCTCGTCGTTAAGATCTCACCAGAAGATTGCCCTTCGTGAAGCTTTGGTCCCTGTCCAGAGGAAAGTTTATCGAGTCATCTCCTTCCCAGAGAACTGTGCGGCCCCCCTCATCTCGCACCCCCTTTTAAGACTTCCGTTCCACGTGTATAAGACTCCCTGCCGTGTCGCAGAACAGTCTCTAGTGTTTGAGATCACATCTCTCTGGAGCAGAGAAATCTCATTCTTCTGCAAGAAGTACTCAAACCCCCATCTACGAGTCCTCGTCAGAACTCTCACTAGTGTCTCCTCCAAGACCTGTGCCGTTGGTTTTTCCCCTCCGAACAACTCTAAGCTTCAAGGTAAAAAGATTTTGGCTCGTAATCCCATGATTACAGCCCCGTCATTCGTCGCCTGCATCTTCCTTTTCATTGACTCCCGCCTCAAACTTAAATAATATCCATTATTCGGGTTAACGATAATTTTGCACTCCCCGCTTAACTATGTCACATTGTAAATTGTCCCGATCTAATTAACTATTCTTTTAAAGCATAATTTGTTTCCATTTTTGTATATATATATTGCCCCTTTTATTATTTATAGTAAAATTATATTTTAGGGGTCTTTATCTTTATATATCTTTGAACTGCAACTTGGCAAGCTAGTAGATAAATCCCAGCCAATTATAAACGTAGTCATCAAGGAGGTGGCCTTCCACTCCTTTAATTGCTCCAAAGATTATCGCAGACGGCCTCGTGTCAGCTATCTGCCCGTGCAAGTGTACGCGCACTTACACCGAAAGGGTATACACAGGCATACCTCAAAAGTGATAAAGATTTTTTAGATTTTGCTGTGATAGTAAATATCACTTTTTTTGGCTGTGATAAATAAGATCTTTTAGATTTTAGCTGTGATAATAAATATCACTTTCATTTAGCTGTGATAAAGAAGATCTTTTAGATTTAGCTGTGATAATAAATATCATTTTGATTTGGCTGTAATAAATAAGATCTTTTAGATTTAGCTGTGAAACCATGATCAATTTAAAAATATCTTTATTATTATCTTCCTAATCCTTACAAATCTTACCAAAATTGCAATTAATTACTTAGGCGATTTTAAACCGGAAGGGGTGCATCACTTCTAATATTGTCCTAAACCCACATTGAATGCAGATTTTCCTCTATGGTTAACTTCAGCAATATTTTAAAGTAAGTTTCGAGCATTTATTGTCACTTATGTCTGTCCTGAGACTATTTCTTACTAAGATTACGGATAAATTATTCCGTAGTAAATATGCCACAAGAAGAAAGGAACTAAATTGCATATCGAATATTTCTCGCCTCTATTTATTCATATGTATCATATTTTCTCTTCTTTTCTCCACTCATTCATTCATTCATCTATTTTTCTTGACTTAACAACTCAAATTGCCGCAAGTTCCCACTTTTAAGTTGTTACGATTTCTTATGTGGTTTTGTCCTTGAAAGCTTAAAAACACTCTTCCCCTCATTGCCTTAAAATTTAATACTATTTTCCCCCAACTATTTTTTTTATGTCTTATAGGCAACCATAGGCTAAAACAGACCTTGTGGTTTTCTGTTAATTGAGGCATATTATTTTAAATCGCAATAAATTTTTCCCTCAAAGTCGGTTATAATTTATACAACACAATTTTATAATATTTGTAATTTATGTTTGTTTAAGATATAAATTATGGACTTTACGTGTGTTAATTTTGCGTTAAAGAAGTGAACGCGCGCCCGGAATACGGGTGAGGGATGCCTTATGTTGTTCGTTAGAACCAAAGGGCTCTATGTACCTTTTTTAAATTAACTAGCAGTTAGTTTGGTACTTGTCAAGATTGTGTTAGTCCAGTATTGGTAGGCGAGGATGATTCGTTCTGAAACCACTGCTCTCATCCCATAGTATTATTCAATTGAGTTATTTGTTGGGTGTGTTAATATCGCTGGAGCTATTTAATTTTTTTGTGTGAAAGTAGAAACGGAAGTTGGTTTTCCTAACAATAGTATTTTAAGTCAATTTAAGAAAATGGTAGTTGAGTTAAGACATGAGTTAAATTGTTAAGGAAGACATAGTAGGTTAAAAATCTCATTAACCTTTGATAAAGTGTATTGAAAACTTTGGAGTAAGGTTCGTGGGAAGAGAAGAGAAAATTCAGAGTACAAATTTGAACACTGTTTGGGTTGTAATTATTTGATTTTTTTCAAATTCATCTCTTCTCGAAGTCTTGGCAATGTGTTGTATAACATTATAGGCTTTAAAATATCTTCATTCAACTTCTAACTTTTGTGGCATTTCTAAAATTTCTGAACAAGAGGGAATAAACTTGAACCTAAATAATATTTCTTATAAAGAATTCTGGAAAGTTAAATCGAATATTTGCCCAACTATAAACTGTGGAATATTCTCTATTGTGTTTTATCATCCAAACATTTATCTTCAACCCTTCTAATATATTTCAATACCTTTATTCTACCCTCCTCTCAAAACAAAAAATATAAAGAACAAAGGAAAAAATAACAGATAATAAGAGTAGTAATTAAAAGATGGTAAATCTTTCATAATAGAGAATTAGAGCAACCCTTCTAAAAAAGATGGCTGTGCTTTCATTCGGAAATCTGTACCAAAGGCGATTATTTTCCTTTAAGTGCTGTATTATAACCTGGATCGCCTTGCCTGTATTGAGGTTTAGAGTGTCTCGCAAAGGAAACTATGGCCGTTAGGAAACGGAGATATGAGCACTTTGTGCTAAAGAGTCTCCTCTTTGAGAAGAGATTCTCACCATTCCTCTTGGGAAGATACACTCGTTAATTCACTTTTCGTTTCTTAAAAAATAAATGATACACTACAATCCAAAAAAGGATTGGAAATGAGTGGATACCCACGAAACTAAACTTTTCCCGCAGTTTTATTGTAGACAACATAATGAACACAAATGATAAGTGTGCTTCGGGGATATTTGCCTATTTAAGACGTATTATTTGGTCGAAATGAAACATTACTTTCCAGTATTGTTTCCTTTTCCTACTTTTTAACTCCACATTTGCCTGTATGCGTGTTCGCTTTAATGACACATAATTTAGCAGCCATATCTTCTCCCCATCCTCCTTATGCTCGTTCTACCCCCACCTCCAACCTCTCACTTCGACACAAATAACGTAGCTTAAAGATGATTTGCGCGTTGCTAACAGGGGCCTTTTTCCGACTCGAATTTGGGTTTGGGTTTTAGACGTGTCACTCTGCCATTACTTTGCCTATTCTAGTGGCAGGTAACAAAAAGACAGACATCAATTGAGGAATAAGCTCTTCTACTGATTCTTTTACGTATATATTTTAAAAGTTTTTAATTCAGATATCGTCTCGACCCTTGTATATGGCTGCAGATTTGTACCTCTGAATGAGTTCGTGTTATTAATTTACAGAAGATTTGAGTGTACCCCGTTGCCCCCAGAGGTGATTGTTATTTTTGTTTTGCATTTCTTCCCATTCTTTTTCTTTTTAGTCGCGTGCACGTGATTCTATAAGTTACTATGTCGGTCCGTAGGTAGGTCAGTCGGATGGCAACCATTTACTTATATTTTTTTTGCAATAACATCGTAACTATTCAGTCGATTATAACGAAATTTGAAACCCTTATGTTGTTTTACATTCTCCTTCGATTAATATAATTGCCAAGGTCCTTCAAAGATTACTCAGGAAATTATTGAAAGGTCATAGGCTATGCTAATTGTGTATAGAAAGCCAAAGAGAGGGATCACTGTGGGAACACAGTAGATCTTTTGGTCAGAGAGGAAAAGTTATGGACAAAATTCAGAAGGAATAAAAGTTGTTAATAGGTCAGTGCGGCTTTAGACTAATGCGGGCCGTTCCTAGGCGTCTGTTTGTGTGTGTGTTTTTGAAGGAGACGAGCATTCACGGAAACACGCCTTTCGTAATGCTGATACATTTATGTGTGTATGAGTGTAGGTTTGGGTTAGTCTTAGACAAACGGAGTATTTAGGTGCCTGCGCAGCCTTATGTCTCGTGTGAATGTATGTGTATATGGGGTCTCTACTGAGTTTGGCCAGTTGTCTGGTTAGACGTATGTAAGTGTAAGTGTTTAGCGATGTCAGCAGGTTGTTTTGGTGTGATGTTGTCATTCTGGTTTACATGGGCGAGTGACAGGCGCGCTTTAGAGCGGAGTTCCGTGCGCTGTGCTTTCCTCTGCCTGGTGTGACTCGCAGCTAGGAGTGTGACGGGCACCCGTATTTTAATAGTGGTCTGATAAGGATTGTAATGATATAATTATATTTTTTGGTTGGCGGGTTTGAACCTGCGCAGGTTTTTGCTCGTGTTTTTGGCCCCTGCCTCTATGATGGGGTCTGATGTATGAGGAATCTTAGGGACTTGTCGAAATTTGCCCTTAGGATTTTTGTCTAGGAAGTGTAGGTAAGTCTTGTCGTATTCGGATGGTTGTGATCAGGTGTGTGAGAGTAGAGTTGTAGGTTGTGCATGTAGTGATCGCTGCTGCCATAGTGTCTGTCACCGGTAAGGTAATATGGGCATAAGGTAATGTTAACAACAATTGAAAGCACGCGACTTAGGTCTGTTGACCTCATTACTTACTTAACCTTCTTTCGTTGAATTATATATTTTACCCTTTTCCAAATAGGGATTAAGTCCACTTAAATCCACGCTTTGACCACATATGACTATCATCAATATACGTCACAACCATTGTAGTATTTATTTTCAAAATGCTAAATCCAATGCGTAAAAGGGTATGATGCTACCCCAGTTAAAAAATTGAACTTACCAAGGTGGAGGTGAGCCAGACACTACAACCTCAAGACATTTTGCGCTCAAGTGTAGAGGAAGATGTAAAAAATATGACAAAATCCTAAACTAAAATTTTCCTAAGTGATTTTTTTTTTATATAAAAGCTAATATTATATGAATATCATTTCATTATCAAAAAGAGGTAATGGCTTCGCCTTCCCGATCCTATGGGGAGCTTGCGCTTCGCTACTAAGATTAAAATCTAAAATCTAAAAAAAAGCAGCCATGGTTAAATTTTCATAAATTCTCTGAACTTCGCCAATTATAATAATTTTAATAAGGAACTCTAAACTAAATTTCCACCCTTTCAAAATATCACGTTGCTAAAATATTGAGTTATAGAAGAAGATATATACAATTAAATTTTCTGAACTTCACCATTTGTAATTCTATGGGTTTTAAAAAATTCACAAAATTTCGATATTTAGTTTTTTGATATTATAAAAGAATTATTAGAAATAACTTTGATAAAAAACATAAGTCATAACCAAACTAAGATGAAATTATTATTCAAATACTCAAAAAAATCCCCTTCTTAAATTATAGAGTTAGTAATGATGATGATGATGAGAATGAACAGAAATGAACGAGTGATAAATAATAAATATGGTTTAAAGCCCAAATATTTTTAGATTCTTAAAATAGCGATTATTTGTAAAATCTACCTAATATTTGCCTAAGTTTTGAACTTTTGTTTTTATTTAATTTAAAGAATATTTCATCATCACTAACTCTATAAAGTAACGGGATTTGGGGGAGTATTTAAATAATAATTTCATCTTAGTTTGGTTATGACTTAAGTATATTTAAAATTTTTATCAAGGTAATTTCTAAGAATTTCTTTAGAGTTTGAAGAAATAAAATAGTTTAGTTCAGAAAAAATAAATTTGATTATCCAATGTTTTATAATGTTTTAAAAGAAAAGGAATTACAATTTGTGTAGTTCAGAAAATTTATTAAAATTTAAGTAAGGCTGTTTTTATTTTATCTATAACTATATTTTAGCAACGTAATTTTTTAAAAGGGGGGAAATAGTTCAGAGTTCCCTTTTAAAATTATTATAATTGGCAAAGTTCAGAAAATTTATAAAAATTTAACCATGGCTGCTTTTTCTTAGATTTTAGATTTTAATCTTAGTAGCGAAGCCCAAGCTCCTCCCCGTAGGGGAAGTGGCGAAGCCATTTCCTGGTATTTACATAAAATCTTTACGAGGAGCGGTCGAATTTCGGTAAACATTTTAATAAATATGTTATTAAATGACCAAAATACCTTTGTCACATTTTTTGAAGTAGCCCAGTGAAATTTGGTGTCTTTGTTGTAACTGCTTATCAACATATTATTATCAATTTTATTTTAGGGTAAATGGTATTGCTTTAATCAATTAGGCTATAATGATACTATGAGTCAGAATACATTTTATGCTGTTTGTTGGTACGCTTGCAGCAAGGTGTATTATAAACTCAACAAACATTAAATTAGAATGTAATTCGCAACTAATTATGCTGCAATTTTTAACTCAATATCTTTAGAAAGAGCGCGTAGACGGCAGAGAGTAGATTCAGCGCCCTCGGACGACATAGTCCTCCATAACCCAATATTTTAGGAACGAGATTTTTTGAAGGTTTAAATAAGATTTTTTCTTTTAGTTCGGTTGTCACCTAAGTAGATTTAAATTTTTGAGCAAAGTTATTTCTAATAATTCCTTTGTAAGAAAAAAAGAAGAAGAAGGAACTACAGAACTACAGAACTACAGAATCTAGGACCAGCAAAGACCCTAAGGTCCGCTCGAGGCTAGTCCGCTACACTAAATCAAAAACTACGATACACCCTTATCTACGAGTGTATCTCTAACATGCTATTTTTTTTTTTTTTTTAATACTATCTACTGTACACACTTATCTACATGTGTACATTATCGTGCAATTTTAACTAATCAAACTAGGGGTCGGGGGAGATAGAAAGTTTTTCTTCTCATCTTCCGCAGCCACTCGACTGCTAGTGGTGAAAAGCTAATTTAGGGATAGAGACTACTTATAGGATAGGCGGAAAAGAAATGGGACATCTAAGCTACACATGCAGAGAATCGCCGGCATCATTTTTAGTCATCATAATTTCATATCCTTAAACCTCCGCTCCAAACTCTCTCTCTGCAAGGACGTCCAAATTCACAGTGCTCAACTACGTTATATTTAAACTATTCAAATGCACGTCGAGACGATTTTTGAACATATTAACCGAAGTGCTATCTACTACGTGGGTGGGCAGCCGATTCCAATTTTGAGTAACTTTAAATGTAAAATAGTTTTGGGCTATACTAGTGTTAAAACGCTTGTTCACTAATTTTAACCCGTGCTGACGAGTATTTCCCCTATGATCCAGTTCGAACAGATTGCGAAAGTCCACGTTTGAGAAACCCTTTAGTATTTTAAATACTTCTATTAGCTGGCCACGTAATCTTCTGCTTTCTAGCGATGGCAAATCTAAAGCCCTGAGCCTTTCCTCGTATGATCTATTCCTCAGCTCTGGAATTAATTTCGTAGCCCTACGCTGCACTCTTTCTAATTGCGCAATATCTTTCATTAAATATGGAGCCCAAAATTGAACAGCGTATTCAAGAAGTGGCCGCACAAGGGATTTATATAAAGGTAAAATTACATCCTTAGATTTGAAGATGAAATTGCGCGCGATATAACCCAAAACGCGATTTGCTTTTTTACACGCATCCGCGCATTGCTTCGAGAATTTAAAATCGTCTGAGACTAATACTCCCAAGTCTTTTTCTAATTTAACCGCGTCGAGGACTTGGCCTTTCATGGTATAATCTACTCTTAAATTATGGCAACCCAAGTGCATTACCTTGCATTTGCTTAAATTAAATTCCATTTGCCACTTGTCCGCCCAATTGGCAATCGAGTTTAGGTCCCCCTGCAATTTATCGACATCCGATCTTACATAGGCACGATTACCCAGCTTCGTGTCGTCCGCAAATTTCGAAATCCGACTAAGTATGCCTTTATCTAAATCGTTAATATAAATTAAAAACAATAAAGGGCCTAAAACAGAGCCCTGCGGTACCCCACTACTAACGCTGGCCCAATCTGAACATTCCCCATTTATTACTACCCGCTGCGAGCGATCTTTCAGCCAATTTCTAATCCAGTTTAAAATCTTACCAGTCACCCCAATCGCTTTAACTTTCATTAATAACCTTTGGTGGGGGACGGTGTCGAACGCCTTTTTAAAGTCTAAATATATTACGTCTACAGCTTTGCTTTCATCGTACACGCAAATCATTTTGTGGAAGAATTCGAGCAAGTTAGTCAAGCACGATCTCGCACGCCTAAATCCATGCTGGGTATCGTTAATCAGCTTATTTGCCTCGAGGTGGCTCACTATTCTATCTTTAATTACAGATTCTAAAAGCTTCCCAACTACCGAAGTTAGACTAATAGGCCGAAAATTCGTTGCTTCAAATCTATTCCCCTTCTTAAATATAGGTGTAACGTTTGCTCGCTTGAAATCCAACGGAACTACGCCATCCTCTAATGAGCGATTGAAAATCTCACGCAATGGCTTAACGAGTTCATTTTGAAGCTCCTTTAAATGAATTGGATATACCCCATCGGGGCCCGGAGATTTCGACTTTTTCATTAGCTTAATAAATTTAAGAATTTTCTCGTCCTTTATACTTACATCGGATATGCATTTATCAGCACTACGAATTTCCCCAATTAACGATTCCAATTCGGAAGAATCTTCCACAGTAAACACGCTCGTAAAATGCTCATTTAAAATTTTAGACATTTCTGTCGGAAGTTCAGTCAAACGACCATCCTTATCTTTGATCGGCCCTATCGATCCTTTTACGGGTTTCCTATTATTTACGTACCCATAAAACCGTTTCGGTTCATTCTTTGAATCCTTAGCGAGGTTTATTTCATACTTCCTCTTCGCATCTCTGACCGCACGTTTAACTTCCCTACGAGAATCTATGTAATTTTGCCAACTTATAACTGACCCATTGTTTTTATGAATTTTAAATTTTCTATTTCGGTCCCGGATTAAGCGTAGTATTAACGGACTAAGCCACGGAGCTCTCACCGACTTCCCGCTCTTACGCACATACTTAACCAAATCAGAATTCACACGAAGCAGCGTACATCGAAGTTCTGCGTACATCTCTCCTACCGACCTGTTCTCGAATCGTATTCCCCAGTCTATATCCTTAATCCTTTCGCGAAAAATATCGAAATCACAGCTACCAAAACGAGGGATGAGCTGCGAGCTCATTCTAACTTCTACGCAGGTGTTTAGATCGAATCTAATCGCATTATGGTCGCTGGAAGCTAAATGTTCACCCACAAGTACGTTTTCTAACAATGACTACAGAACTACAGAATCTAGGACCAGCAAAGACCCTAAGGTCCGCTCGAGGCTAGTCCGCTACACTAAATCAAAAACTACGATACACCCTTATCTACGAGTGTATCTCTAACATGCTATTTTTTTTTTTATTTATTTTTTTTATTTATTTATTTTTTTTTTTTTAATACTATCTACTGTACACACTTATCTACATGTGTACATTATCGTGCAATTTTAACTAATCAAACTAGGGGTCGGGGGAGATAGAAAGTTTTTCTTCTCATCTTCCGCAGCCACTCGACTGCTAGTGGTGAAAAGCTAATTTAGGGATAGAGACTACTTATAGGATAGGCGGAAAAGAAATGGGACATCTAAGCTACACATGCAGAGAATCGCCGGCATCATTTTTAGTCATCATAATTTCATATCCTTAAACCTCCGCTCCAAACTCTCTCTCTGCAAGGACGTCCAAATTCACAGTGCTCAACTACGTTATATTTAAACTATTCAAATGCACGTCGAGACGATTTTTGAACATATTAACCGAAGTGCTATCTACTACGTGGGTGGGCAGCCGATTCCAATTTTGAGTAACTTTAAATGTAAAATAGTTTTGGGCTATACTAGTGTTAAAACGCTTGTTCACTAATTTTAACCCGTGCTGACGAGTATTTCCCCTATGATCCAGTTCGAACAGATTGCGAAAGTCCACGTTTGAGAAACCCTTTAGTATTTTAAATACTTCTATTAGCTGGCCACGTAATCTTCTGCTTTCTAGCGATGGCAAATCTAAAGCCCTGAGCCTTTCCTCGTATGATCTATTCCTCAGCTCTGGAATTAATTTCGTAGCCCTACGCTGCACTCTTTCTAATTGCGCAATATCTTTCATTAAATATGGAGCCCAAAATTGAACAGCGTATTCGAGAAGTGGCCGCACAAGGGATTTATATAAAGGAAAAATTACATCCTTAGATTTGAAGATGAAATTGCGCGCGATATAACCCAAAACGCGATTTGCTTTTTTACACGCATCCGCGCATTGCTTCGAGAATTTAAAATCGTCTGAGACTAATACTCCCAAGTCTTTTTCTAATTTAACCGCGTCGAGGACTTGGCCTTTCATGGTATAATCTACTCTTAAATTATGGCAACCCAAGTGCATTACCTTGCATTTGCTTAAATTAAATTCCATTTGCCACTTGTCCGCCCAATTGGCAATCGAGTTTAGGTCCCCCTGCAATTTATCGACATCCGATCTTACATAGGCACGATTACCCAGCTTCGTGTCGTCCGCAAATTTCGAAATCCGACTAAGTATGCCTTTATCTAAATCGTTAATATAAATTAAAAACAATAAAGGGCCTAAAACAGAGCCCTGAGGTACCCCACTACTAACGCTGGCCCAATCTGAACATTCCCCATTTATTACCACCCGCTGCGAGCGATCTTTCAGCCAATTTCTAATCCAGTTTAAAATCTTACCAGTCACCCCAATCGCTTTAACTTTCATTAATAACCTTTGGTGGGGGACTCATGGAGAAGAAGAAGAAGAAGAAGAAGAAGAAGAAGAAGAAGAAGATGATGAAGATGAAGATGAAAATGAAGATAAAGAAGAAGAAGAAGAAGAAAAAGAAGAAGAAGAAGAAGAAAAGGGTGCTCAGGGTGTTAAAATAAAAAGTCTATAAAGGGGATTAAAAAGGCGGTTAAAATTAGCAAATAAGGCCGTAGGCCACACCCCGCAAGGGTGCCTGTGTAACCAAGCTCTTCCTCTTAAGGAAGAGAACAGCGGCTTGTCTTCATATGCAGCAACTGCAACAGGACCTGCCGTTCAAGGATCGGGCTGTACAGTCACAGCCGGCGCTGCAGTTCCACCACAGATTGACTTCTATGGCGCAATCTCTATTGTCTTGCGAGACAGAATGAGTCCAATAATAATAATCACAAAATGTAGAGTGAATATTAATAATGAGGGATCATATTAAAATTGAAAATTAATTTTAGAAATAACTTTGATAAAACTTTCGAATATATGAACAAAAAACAAGAGCTATTCCTAAATTTTAATAAATTTTATGAACTTCACCATTTGTAATTCTTTTGATTTGAAAATTCCAAAGCATTCGATCATTATTTTTTCTGAGCTTCGCCATTTTGTTTGAAGAAGTACCTGCTTAACCGAATTCTTTCCCAGACATGGCATTTTCTGTGCTCGGAACAACTTTTCCTCTTGTGATTTCTTTAATTCGATAAAGTATCACTACCTCTCATTTGTGTAACACTACTAGTAGTAGTGGTTCGCCAAACTGCCTTTTCCAGGCGGATCCCTGACCAGATAATGACTAAGATATAAAGGTCAGTATGACAATCGCTAGTAAGCCCGAGGGAACCAGGGGCCGGTCCTCTTTGGGGAGAGGGGGCAGGAAGTATTGTGTTTTGGCACCAAACAGCGTTCAGGTTGAACCGTGGTCGCCCCGGGGTAGAGGGACTTGTTCCACGGCAGAGGTATGCGGATATAGATACCTACCGGCAGGATTCCTTGGAACAGCGTGTGCGTGTGTGTGTGTGTGTTTGTGTGTATGTGATGTGCTGCAAAAATTTGGGAGGAAGAAAGCAGTGTTGTAATTAGCTATGTGTGTCATGAGAAGTGTAAGATCTACCCACCCGAATACAGGGGGGAGCACAGAGCATTTACACATTGGTAGCCAGAGCTCCACGTGGGGCTGACGTTTGTATCCGCTCATTCCGGGATCGAACCCGCTACCCCGACGTTAGAGGACCAACACCGTATCAATTCGGCTAGCAAGAGTTCTCGTGTAGGACAAAAGTGAAATTAATATAGTTACAATCTGAGATAGAGTTGTAGGTTTCCGTCGCGCTATAATCTCTAAATTCAATGGTGACATTTTAAAAATCTCGTTCATTACCATACTTATACTCATTGTGGAGCTTCCTTTAATAGGAGAATCTATGAATCATTGGCCCTGATAACATAAGGATACGTGAGTTTTGCCTATTAAACCATGCCTTCGAGGGGATAACTTGCAAACGCGACAAATGAAATTAGTCTACAATTAAAGTCTTTATTAAGAAACATTGTAGCATCAAACCATAAGATAGACGAATTGGCAAACCGTTTTCTGGGAAAGCGTATGAAAGGATGTCCCCGAAGCAGTTACATTAATAGCGTTACCAGGCAATGGCTTCGCCACTCCCATCCTACGGGGGAAGCTTGCGCTTCGCTACTAAGATTAAAATTTAAAAACTTAAAAAAAGCAGCCATGGCTAAATTTTTGTAAATTTTCTGAACTTCGCCAATTATAATAATTTTAATAAGGAACTCTAAACTAAATTTCCTCCCCTTTAAAATATCACGTTGCTAAAATATAGTTATAGAAGAAGATATATAGAAATAAATTTTCTGAACTTCACCATTTGTAATTCTTTGGGTTTGAAAAAATTCACAAAATTTCGATATTTATATCTATTTATGAATTTCACCATTTTGTTTTTTGATATTATAAAAGAATTATTAGAAATAACTTTGATAAAAAACAAGTCATTTGATAACTAAGGAAAAAAACATTTATTATTTTTCACCCATCTTCAAACATCCCGTTATACAATTATAGAGTTAGTGATGATGATGATTAGAGAGATTGACAACTTGAACGGGTAGACGAGGACCATGCCACCCTTAAATCTTTACCATAATTGGTGGAAACGAAATTCACCCATTCGACACAACTTAACTTCAAATGAAATTGTATATCGAGTCAGGGATCTAATCAGATCGGCTAATACTAAAGCGACTAACTTAGGGGTAATTGTGATTATTCCACGATTAAACGCGAGTCTGAAAATGCCGTTAAAGTCTACTTCCACTAATAAATGCCTAAGCCGTTTTTGTCCGGTAATGGAGGTTAATTTTTCCAACTTCTGGAACGGGTTTCAATACCAACCATCCCTTTTTCAGAAAGATGCCATTCATTTTAACAAAGTAGGAGATTCGCGATTGGAAAGACTCATCGACAAAAGAAAAAGTATACAAGATTTCTTGGGCCTGGAATTCATTTGCCTCCGAGGTTCGGCTAAACCGAGCATAATAAACATGCATCGGAATTTCCAGATTCATACAAAAGATCTTTGCCTCCGATAAATGTTCATGTTAAATTAAGAGATAAACTGAATTTAATATTCAGTGGAGTAAATACTGGCTCACTGATCGCTCAAAGAGGGTAGTCATAAAGCGGATATAGTCAGATTGGGCCCCCAGTTACCAGTGAGAATTCCAAGGGGTCAGTTCTTGGCCCATTATTGTTCATAATATATATAAAGGACCTCGATAGCGGGATAATTAGGAAAATTGCTAAGTTCGCGGATGATACCAAAATAGGAAAGAGTGCTGCAGCTAGATGCGATGTCGAGGGACTGCAGTGAGACCTAAACAAAATTGCCGAGTGGGCAGATAAATGGCAAATGAAGTTTAAAATATATAAATGCAAAGTTATTCCACTTCCATAGAAGTGGAAAAGGATCATGGGGTTGTAATTTTAACAGACTTTAAGGTGTCTAAGCAATGCGTAAAAGCGACTATAAAGGCGAATCGAATGCTAAGATACATCGCCTGAAATTTCTTCCTATAAGTCTAGAGACATAATCTTACCCCTATATAAATAATTAGTTTGACGGCATCTAGAGTATGCGGTTCTGTCTTTGTCTCTGGCCTGAGCCTGAGCAGAGATGTGGAAATGTTAGGAAGACTACAATGCAGGGTGATTTAAATGATACCCAAAGTTAGGAACAAACTCTATGAAGAAAGACATCGCAGCCTCAGCTTTTTATCAATTGGAAGTAAACGTTTAAGCGGTCAACTAATTAAGGTTTTTTAAATCTAAAAAGTAGTTTTCAACATGAATTATTACCCGTTCTTGAATTGGATTATACAACGAATACCCTTCCAAATGGATATAAATTAGTCAATAAGCAATATGCGAATCACCAGTGGCATTGAACAATTATTTTTAGCTATAAAATCACTCAAACATGGAATACCTTACCCGCCCGAGTAGGTAAAAGTCATCCAGTTAGTGTATTTAAAATCGGACTGAACTAGTACTATTCGAGTCTAAATTTAACCTAGTAAAAGCATGTAGGAATATCAATTTACAAAATCAGGATTTATTGTTTGTACATAAGTGCCTGAGCAAATTAATTATTAGTCATTGTAATGCATGGGTCCAACTGTGTTTTCCATGTAATTTTCAGTCTTTCCTATCACTGGTTCGATTGTGTTTTTTTTTCAAGACTAGCAGAAGCTGTTTGCGAGAGAGAAGAGATCGTTCCTATCAGCTATTTAAGAGCGGGGCAGTATGTATATTAAAAAATGTATAGTGTAGCACCCAAATTGCAAGGTAAGGTAGGCCTGTGGCACCTAAATTGCAAGATAAGGTAGGCCCAGCGAAGACCCACACAAATGAGCAGCCGATTGGTCCTATTAAATCGTGAAATCGGGCACATAGATTAATTACCGACATAATATACCATGTAATAAGTAATGAGCCAATGTAAAATTGCGAAATACATATATAACAACTTTACATTTATTGAGAGAAACATAAGATAAGCAAGCCAATAGCTGGAGTTCCCACGCGGCAACACAAACATACACATGCAAGAAAACAGTTGCAAGACGAAATAATGTCAATGCTAGATAACAGAGACAAGCCGAGCAAATATAGGTTGGTATGTGCTTTGACCGGTTAAGTAGTCGAGGACCTGTGAAACAACTAATGCAAACGGTCTTGCTGATATTTGTGTGGCAGCCCGGTTTGTGAACAATGTGTGTAGTTACATTAAAAATGCACACACCTCTTCTGACTCCCCCCAAAGTGTCACGAGTCTGTTCCTCGTCCTTAGGTCCTGCAGCTTTAGCCCTAGCGTCACGATTCTGTTCATCGTTCTTATGTCCTGCTGTCTTAGCCCCAGCTACCTAACATTGTATGATACGGAAGTACAGTCGTAGATAAGTGAAAGTGTAGATAAAAATTGTAGGATATGAAAATATACTCGTAGATAAGTATGTACCTGATTGATATAGAACTATATAATGAAGGAACTGCATTCTCAAGGTTGAGGTGGTATGGATCCTATTAGCTCCCGGGGTAACCTTGAGTGAACCCTAAAGTCATTGTTGGTCCTAGTTCTGTAGTATACCCTTGCAAGAAACTAATGCCAAAACCTTTGCCCATGATTATATCCACATCATACAAACGTACACACTTTTGATGCTAGGCCACTTAAGGCACTAAATTAATGAAACGTGGGCTCGTAGGTCCGTAGAACTTAAACGTTGGTGTGGCATTTTTAGTCATCCTTCCACATTCGCCTTCTATTCTTTTTGAACCCTCTTTATTTGTATGCAACCCTCTTTATTTGTATCCACTCCAAATTTTATGCTTATGATAATACTCTTAATTTGGAAAGTTACGCCTGGTACCTGGAGAAGTGGCCCTTCCTCTTAGATACAGTGCCCACGGCATCTGATCCTAGATTGAAAGTACAGGGGCAAAATTCCCTCCTGCAGATCTAAGTGTTACCCTTTGTCGCAACTCTAATTTTTAAGCTAATCGTAGACCAACTTTCTTCCACTTATCTCTGCGTATTGTTTGGAAGGGTGTCAGTCCCCCCTTCTTGCCTCCAGCGGGAAGAAGGAGTGTTAATATTTTTTTATTTCACCCCTACTTTCACTTGTACTGCCACTATCTTTCTTTACTATTACTTCCTTCCACAAATATGTTTCTGTGTAGCATGGAATCCACAAGGCATCTGACATCTAGATAGCGTGCCCCTAGGTCCCAATTCATTAAGGAGGATTTGTGGCAATATATATATATATATATATATATATATATATATATATATATATATATATATATATATATATATATATATATATATATATATATATATATATATATCTTCTATATATTTTCACCTCCTCTACCTACATACTTAGCGCGCTCTTTGGCTTTCGCTTTAAAATTCTAAAAAATCAAAAACTTAATTTGGGGTGACAATTAGTTAGTCGATTACGATCTTGTATCTAAAGATTGATCCCTGGTGAGCCCTTTTTGCTTAGGTGTTGTTAATTGAAATCAGCTCATTATTCATAGTGGTGGTGGGCATTATTATATTTAGAGCTTTGTTTCGTATCTAATCAGAATACGGAGGTTTTAGACAGATTGGTGCCATACTTCTTCCTCTCCAAGGCCCAAATCATCTGGAAATGGAGAGCACACGATGGTTTTACAAAACATAGTTTTTCAATGCTTATGAAATTAGGGTGATAGGAATGTACTTTAATTTTTACACAAAAGAAATAAGACCAAGTCCTAATGAAGTTTAATTCAATTATTTAGCAATACTGTAAAAATTATCAAAAAAACAGCCCAACGGGAAGCTTTATTTTTTAATTTGGTTTAAAAATATGAGTATTTTTTCTTAAAAACGTTTAAGAGATCATTTTCAACATCTTTGTTTTCAAATGTTCTGTGACTTTTTATAAGTGCTAAATCCGGTGAGCATATGAGATGTGTAAGAATATTCCAACTAAACAATCTTATCTTTTCCTGGTTTTGTCTTGCAAAACCAACAAAAAATACTATTAAAACACACACACACAATAAAACAAAACAATAAGCACGCACTTAAACGTAGTTAAAACATATACAAAGTAAGCAATGCACAACATAAACCAAAAAAAAACTAAAGCTTCTAAGATAAAGGGCTTGAACGCCATAATAATTATAATTTTTATAATTATTACAAAAAATCTAATACAACAACAATGAATACACGCATCCAAGAAAATAATAAAAGTGATAAGTCTGATCACCAGACCCTAGGCATCTCTTTGCACCTCTACCACACTTCTTTCTCTCTTTTCCACTTGTCTATTTTCTCTATCTCTCCACACACCATATCGTCCTGCCCTCACATGCACCCCCACTTTGATTTAATAATAATAATAATAATAATAAAGAGCATTGTCATGCTCTATGACCTCTTTTCTATTTAATAAAGCTTGTTAGTGTCGATGTAACGCTTCGATAAAAGATCAAATTAATAGCAATAAATAACTGTAGTAATATACCTGAATAGTTTGAACATGACGAGGATCTGATCCGAACTTTTCTCTCCCCAAATCTTCATTCAATATGGTTTGTATTCAAGAACAAGACTACATTGGAGAGAACACAATCACTGTTTAAAATTGGTTTGTTGAAACTCTGATGGCGTTTAAGAGCCTTCAAAGCTTGAGAATGCATTCCACAAGTCATATATATCGCGGTGTTGCATCATTCATCCTCAAAGCTCATATAATAATTCGTGATGAATGTGTTGCACTTTAAAGTCTTTAATTTCGATTGAAAAATAAAGAGTTTTAAAAAAGATTAACTCACAAATAAGATAGGTGATAATCTAGATCTAGACGTCGTCTTATACTATTTATACAGGTTAAATCTTAGTCAGTTGACTTATAATATATACATAGCGATCAAATACCGAATTACCCCAGAACACCATAATATTAGGAAGAAAGCCTTTGGTCCCTCACACTTTTAGCACTATTAACTAGGAGATTAAGCAGTCATCTGATAGATATAAAATACCAAATGGTCTCATTAATATCAATTCTACATTAATGTTGCAAATAGATGATATATGAAGCAATTACTCGCCAAAATTGGTTCAGACTGGCAAATAAGCGCTTCATTTCGACCAATGCTATGAATTTTATTCATTTAAATTGCAAACAATAAATAGAGTACCTTAGCAAGGAGCGGGAGATAATTTGGTTAACAGCGATTACTATATCAATGTTAAGCCCCTCGACAATGCATTTGCCGCTTCTGGGGGATGCTCTTATTCCCGCCATGTAAGTGTCTGTACACAATAGACTAATCTAACAGACAAATTTTTAAAAAAATATACTGCGTACATTGCACATTAATCAAAAAAATAACATGTTTAAATATCGGTTTTGAGTATAGTGCAAGTGCAAATATGACGTAAAGAACGATTACAATGTGAGCGATAAATTAAGTAGAATGAAAAAATGACGCTACTGATCTGTCCTTTTTATATCCTCAAAGTAAAGAAATAATTAGCATTGAGATACAACGCGGAGATCAGTTGTTCCGAACCGGTTTTGGTTAATGGCCCCCTTAGGAATCTTATATTTTCCTATGTCCCCCCCTTAACCATTATTTTCATTAGGTAAAATGCAGATTAACTCTATTTTACACAATATTTTTGTAAGATGCAATTTTTTTTAAGATAAATTTAAATTCTATTACAACTATCTAAAAAAATAAAATATATGCATTAATATTTAAAAAAAAATGTAAATCAACAACATAAATTGAAATTATCTATTGGCCTAACATTAATTTAGACTTCAATAGGTTGAATCCTATGGTCCCCTTCATGGAGTCTGTGGACCTTCTAAATCTTAACATTTTACTGTGGAAACCTTGAACTATATCATGGCCCCGATTAGGAAACACTAGTGTAGATCTTAGGCCACGCTTAGCTTAGTATTTACTTGTAGAGAATTGTACCTGTATAAAAAATACTTGTGATAACTTGCATTTATTTGCTAACTTAACCTAACCTAACTACCCTTGAGCACTTGTTAGCATAGTGAAAACGTCGTCAGTCTTTCAGCGTCGACGCACCGATTCGATCCTAACGAGCGTTTACGCAAAGCTTTCAGCAGGGTCACTAACTTGCCGACAATTGAGCGGGTACGCTGATAATCACCCTCCGCGGTAAGTAGCTCTACGCGTATAATCATGCTCATAACCAACCACAACACCGTTATTATTTCTTTCATCCTCTTTATAACAAAACATATTCACTCGTCTGTTACGGAACCTGATGATGAAATATGTGTGCGCTATAAAGCACTCATATCCCCATACCCCTGCCGGGAAACTGGCGCCTCCCTTTGCTAAGATCACGAAGGGTTCCACCATCGTTATTTGGTGTTAAAAATACGCAATGCGATCTAGATCCTACAACTGGAACGCTTGGTAGATAAGGGCCTCATCTATCTTTGTTACCTTCGTCTCTCTGTATCTTAACTTTAGATAATTATGTCTAATATGTGTTAGAAATTAAAACTTTCCTGCTTCTTTGCAGATAAGAGCGCAATATTTCTATTAATTTCTTGTCTGCTGGTCTCTTAATAACATGGTAACTATTCACATTAATCCCGGGATCAAGTTGGCTTCGTGTAGCGTCCCAGCAGGTATCTCTTTTGTCGAATATGGCTGGACATCAGTGAGCCTTAGAGCCTTTTCTGCCCTTTATCATTTAGTGTCGCTCTTTCTTTAACTTCTCCAATAGGCTTTCAGCTCAAACCCATTTTTCTGGCGTGCCAGCGCTAAACAACTCTTTGAAATTTTAACATTTGATCTCCCTGCACCAGGGATGGGAATAATGCACCTGGTACAACATAAAAGCAAATTGAATTGCTTAACAAGGGTGATAATCACGTCATTTATCACCGACCTATAACTTCATCACCACAACCATCCCTCATCGAACGAGTCGAGAGTTGGAGAATACCTTATCGGTTGGAAAACCAGGGGGAAACCTATTCTTATTTTGCCAGGATGACTTCCGACTCTACTGTGATCTCCTACAATCGACCCTAGCAGAGTACGTTCAACTCTCCTTAGATGGAGCGACTCAAATTCAGTCCCAAATTCATTGACCCCATTGAAAGTGTTGATGACCTACTTCAAGAGCTTAAGGACAAGAACTTTTCTCCTTAAAGAGCTCCCCGTTCTCAACCTTATCTACTGCGCCAGTCTGACCATTCCACCTGAGCCCCCACATCCCTCACTAGGGAAACATCTCCTTAAGCGGTACTTGCATCATTCGACATTCAACCAACAAGAGGCCATATGGATTTCAACATCAAATTTTAACTCGTGGGACTTAATCGGCCCACCCTCCGCGTCATGAATGGTGGCACTACAGGGTTCGAAGCACTGATTCTTGTTCCGAGTATCGATTAATGTTCTCCATTTCCTTGTGGGCAGTGGTTTCACGGCCTTCAAACTTTAGCAGATCTAGAGGACAGTAAGCGGCCCACATCGCATCTTCATTACAAAATATTCCTGTCTACTCTTTTGTAAACTATTTTTCTCTCATTTTCTCCCACCCGGACCTTCTCCTGGCTCTTTCATTTCGTCATGTACGTGACCTCTAGGGTCGATTTAATTAAGAATCTTTTGCTGATCGATCATTTAAGAGAACGCTCTCTTTCTTATGGATCAAGGGTAAGAAAGTGTCACTTTTGGTGCCCAGGCAAATTGTTCGATGATAATTTGTCATCAAACATCGCCAAGTGGCTAAACGTGAGCCGGATGACCTTCCACAGAGTCGCCGAGAGGCTTAAGAACTAGGAAGACCTCAAAGATTGACATTGTTCAAGCAAACCTCAAGTTTTCAACCGTTTGGCTGCGAAAAAGGCTTTCTAAAGTTCTCCCCAGCTTAAAATGACTACGCTCGAGAAGAACATCTCTGTGGCCACAATGTCCAAGGCCATCAAGGAGGAGAGTGGCAAGAATTTGAGGAGCGTGAAAAGGCGTGAAGGCGGTTTGGAAAGCCAAATTAACCTTGCAAAGCTGAATAAGGCTCACTAAAATCGTTCGCCTTTTCATAGGAATTCTTTAGTGTACACAGATCTGTAAAAAATGCTAATTTTCCAAGGCTCGAATGTAAATATTATTACCAATCATGAAACACCTTCTTCGGGTTCAATAACACATCTTCAAATCTCTCTACATTAACTGAAAAGTGAAGAGATTTTATAACTCAGTAAACGACGTGTCGTTGTCTAGGCCAACAAACCTCGACCAGGCTGAAGTACTCTCACTTTTATCACAAACGGCAGTTGGAAATTAGTCTCCGCGCTTGTAAACTAAACACATTCTAAACTTATAAGGGAAAAATCCAACCGTGTATTTTCCTTTATACCACAAAACACAAACCATTTAAAGCTATGCAGATTCTTGCCCAAAAGCGTCTTTTTCAAACTTTTCTTGAAGCGATTAATTAACAGGTACTGGCGAAAGACTAATCAAGCTGTAATTCTCTCAAATATTTTAGGCGAATCCGAAAAACAAATCTCTAACTTCGTTATTTATCCATTTCTCCCTTCCTCTTTACATAGGATAACACGTTTGTACAATAGAAATAATTTTTGGTACCCTAAAAAATTTATACAGTCGTCGTTGAGGAATTATATCAAACAGCTTGTTCCATTTCTGTATCTTTCAATCTAAAACGCATTAACAAATATACGAGGCTACCTAATTGAACAATCATAACTACCAAACGTAGGATTCCCAACAAGACACATTGATATCTCCTGTCCTTAACCCCAATTTTATGGCCTCAGAATACATATTCAGTATTTATCTGCGGATACATATATTAAAAGAATATAAGCTATTTCTATCTGAGATCTATCCATAGTTAATTCAATTCAGGTTATTTTGCATTTATGAATTGTTCGTTTGAGAGTGCCAAAGCTGATTTTTCATGGTAATAGAAACAATTTTCTCTCAAGTCGCTTCCATAATTTTACTAGATCTCTATGTATTAAATAAATTTCTACCTAAATTATTAATCAAAGGTCAATCCGCCATCGATTCATTCCATGAATTCTGTAAAAGATGGTTGTTAGCTGAACAATTGTGTTAAATCTGCTCTAGAAACCTTTCGAATACAACAGACAAACGAAAACTGACGATTCAATTTCCTGTGCTTTAGCAATCTAGCACACCTCTTTACGCCTTCCAGACACCATGCAAACACCTGTAAGAATACTCCCATTTAAGAATTTAAAGAAACTCTCTAAGTAAACATGGTTGATTACCGTCTTGTGTTCGCATATTCTTCCAAATAAACAAATTGTGCTTATTTATGAAGTTCTTTGAACAGGAACATATCTGTTTTTCAAAACTTGATACGCTAACTAAACAAGACGATTGTCCATTTCATGTGGAGATTCTATATAAAAATCATTCACAGTCTTTATATCCCTTAACTCTTTGATATATATATATATATATATATATATATATATATATATCAAAAGCAGACATCATAATGCATATAAATGATCTTATCCACAGAAATATCCTTGAATCGTTCTTAATCTCCACTACAATGGCAAAAAATGAAAATGAAAATATAAGCCCCGGTTTGTTTTCATTAGACCTAGTTCTATCCTTCTTTCTTAAATCTGAATTATCAGAGATCATAAAAAATCTGACCTCATAGGGAACCTTGCTCTGTATAAATATGGTGTATTTCTATCTTGTAAACCATTGTTAGACTGCGCTTGTCGCTTGGATTGCTCTCTTACATACTCGTTGTCCGGTAAAGTCATTTTTTTTAAAATTCGGACTGGACTTCATTCGAATTAGGTTGATTGAATACCGCTTTGTTGTGCGTGACCGGATATTCCATCAGCAGTGATACGCTTGGAAGTGGCTAGGTTCTACTTGACTTGCCTTGATGGAGGTTAGTTGATGGAAAGGAAGAAGTACTCCTCTGCGCTGCCTGAAGGTAAAGTTGCCTTTTGCTCATTGTTGGACATTTTTTCCACCTACTCCATACCACTCTTCCTTATTTTTATAACGAATCCATAAAACAACATACGCACTCAGTTATACACACACCTACAGACTCGGGTCTTCCCAGATTTCCTTCCAAATTCCGCCCTTGGGTGAAATGGCGGAGAGATGAGGGAGATGCGGCGTATTGCTCTGAGGACCTTGTCAGGCCGGCAAAAACCTGACAGGAGCAAGGTCTTCGAGAGAATTTACGGCGAGCTTAATATTGCCCCCGTACGGCTAATTGATTTGCCAAATGTCTACGCCGCTATCTGTGCGAGGGAGGCTGACATCGAAACCCTCTCCTCCCAGCGTGCCTCAGACACCGCCACAAATACGTACACATAGAAGTGCGATCTGCCGATACCTCGACTCCTGGGTTGGAGGCCACTCGATCGACCAAATCACGGACGAGATTCTTCGGAATCATCAGTGGTCAAAAGTAGCCGAAGTAATCAAATTAAAAGACTACATCCACGTTTTTAAAGTTGTCTTCACGGAAACCAAAATGGCGATTAACGCAAAAGAAAACGGCCTTTTTCTCTTTAACGTTCGCATCTGCCCCAATCATATTGAGCATGAGGAGATCGTTGACCTACAAATGTGCTTCAGGTGCTACAGGTACAACAAACACACCGCCACCACTTGTCCCAACGTTACACTCACAGTTTGTTCTGTGTGCGCCGGCCAAGGCCATTCCTGGCGCGAATGTGAAACTTTGTTCCAGAAATGCCTCAATTGTGGTGGCCCACACAGAACCATGGTAATGACATGTCCGATAAAGAAAGAACAAATACAAAAAACAAAGGACAAAGGCAGAAAAGAGGAGAAAAGAAAGGCTAAAGCCACCTACGCGAAGGTTACCAAGGTAACGGTCGCATAGAGTAGTGTTGCCACTGGACCTACATATCTGCAAATTGAAAACAAAAAGTCGACAAAAATAATGTGTTGCATATATTATGCACACATTACTAACTTGACTGAGCCTGGCACCTTCACAAAGGAAGTGAACACCATGCTCGTGATAACGGCAAGGAAAAAATGTGGTTCCCCGAAAACTCTGCGTCAAACCAGGTACTTCGAGTGAATCTCCAACCGCAGACTGAGAAGAGCAGCCAAAAAGCTCCGGACACGAGTAATGCCCTTACACGGGATCCTCGAGTGCAAGCTATGGCTGCCCGGCAGAAGGCACAAACGGACTCACAGGCACACCCAACTACTACAACAGAAGCACAAGTCAAAGGGAAAGAAGGCGCTATTGTGGGGCCTAAGAAGGTGGAGCATTCGCCCCGCCCCCAAAAGGCCTCGCAATCACGTCGACCGAGTAGGTCCTCGTCTTCAAAGAATCAGGCTTCCAGGTACATGTACTACGCGTGGATGATAAACCTCAGAGTATATGCTGCCGAGGGGAATCAATTTCGTGACGACGCAGGCCCAGAAGATATTGTCGATGGCCTTAGGGCCAAACAATACAAATGGGACTACGAAGCTGACATACCTGAAGATCTGGTAAAGCAGACTCTCTTCCGCGACCTTGTCCAATTCTCAACCGACGCTTATGTTGTTCTCGCGGACGCAGGGTTCCGTAAGAAGAGATCTGCCAAAGGAAAGACTCCTCTGTCCTCCCCCCAAGGAGCAAAAGTTGATTGAGAATAGAACACTCCTCGCCATAACATCTACGCTACATTGCGAGCCTAGAACCTAAAGCTAGCCAAAAATTGAAGAAGACCTTACCCGAACGGTAACACCAACCCAAACATAAAACACTCTTACCGATTACGATGACCCAATTTACGAAAATTTTTCACTGAAATTTGACTTACCGTAGTAGCGAGTTTTACTAGTTACTACAAAGGCTTGAATGCCAACCAATTTCGACACCCCAAACAACACAACACGAGACTAACATTGCCAGAGCTACCCTTTGACCAAGGATCTATACCTCCCTGCTCTTGCGTGCTACATTTTTACTATACTAGATACTTTTGCTGGTGATACCCTTCCACCAGGGAAATATACTATCCTTGTCAAAACTCTTTCACCACTATACTCTCTTACTTTTGCTCTACTAATCTATACTTCCTAACTTGTTATGTCCAATGTTCAAAAATGTAAACCATTGTTAGTTTGAAAATGTTAAGACGACTAAAGTCCTAACTCCAACCAGTCCTTCATTTTTCCTTACGTGGTATACACAAATATATATACATATATATATATATATATATATATATATATATATATATATATATATATATATATATATATATATATATATATATATTACACCACATTGAAAGAGAAAACGGAATAATTTTTCCTTGCAGTATTTTTTTTCCGAAAATATCCGTGCAGGAAAGCGATTCGAACCATGTACACTGAGGCAGCGAGTACCGCTTTGATCACAGGTAAAGGTATGCTTTAAGTGCACTTTGCTACGCAGAGAAGAAGAAATTCTCTGAATAGAATAGCTTATAAGGAACACTTTCGCACGTTCAAACGGGGACTATGAAAGAAATAGAAAATTAATTGGGAATTCAAAGAATAAATAAGGAATAGTTAAATGCGTGGTAAATATGCAAATGTATATATATATATATATATATATATATATATATATATATATATATATATATATATATATATATATATATATATATATATATATATATATATATATATATCTCAAAGTAGCGCGAGCTTTCTGTATCTCCCAAAGATGTAACGAGAGTCATGAAAACTCGTATCATGGCGTTTAGGTGGTCAGTAGTCAGGATAGCGTTATGCTTCGTTTATCTTCCGCCTGAAAGCTCCATCAAGTGCCTGGAAGAGTTGGTCATGCCTTGGATCCAGGATGCGGCCCGCTGGTGTGGCAGAATTTTACACCATGACACACAAGCAAGAAGACTCAGTTTTGGCTGTCAAACAATTCCCTAAACAACATTACTTCAAACATCCACGCCTCCTAACTCCCCAGAATGCAATTTCTTGTACTATTACGTGTGGGACTTTGTTAAGAGAGAAACCATGTCTCCATGCACCTCCAATTTGGAGCTTAGGTTCGGGATCACCACAGTTGTCATGCGATTAAAAAGGGGAACCATCGATTAGGCCTGCATCAGATTTAGACGCTACTTGGAAGCCGTGGTTGAGACCGGCAGCGATTAACATGTCATGTTGGTAAATATATCAGTATAAAGAGGCTATGTTATTTTATTTTGTTAAATTTTGGCGAAAAATTACCCACTGCATCCTGTATATCTAAATTATAGTAACATTCACACCATTCTCACTTTTATTTTCTTTATTTTTCTCACTTTTTTTCACCAATAGATGTGTGCACGAGTAGTGGTGCTCGGCCTTCTCGCTTGTCAATAAAGCGTAAAATGGAAGAAATCCATTTCAGTTTGTTCGTATGGAAGGAAAATAGAGTGATGGTCCTCACTTTTCATCGATCGTCGATTTCTAAAACACAAAGAGAGAAGGATAGGTCGACACAGAGATAGACGAGGAAGATTTGTGAAAAGATGAATAACACAACTAAAAAGCCCTTTTTCTAACATTGCATGGATCACACAACTCGACCCTCTATCCATAATCTCACTTTTAATCGACAATTTTTTTTTAAATCCTCGTATGGTCGAGTATCTTTAGGATATATCGGGAATTCGAAATGCTGAATTGGATCTAGGTTTCAAGGTATTGGACATCCATAAATTATGAAGGTTCTAGTTAAAAAAAAAAAAATATATATATATATATATATTAGAATATTGTGAATTTAAATACAATGCGGAAAATATATTAAATAAATACCATGAACATATTATAAAATTGAAATATAAAATAGCCGGGGATAGGACGTTTCAGCGTCTCCAATTCAGCGCCTTGCCGTTTCAGCTTCGCTTTTTCGGCGCCTTGCCGTTTCAGTGCCAAGGCATTCATATCAACGCGCACTCGAGGGGTATCAATGCGGCCGCAATAAAGAAATTAAAAAGTTTAAATTATGAAGCAAAATTATTGCATATCCAAAGGAGGATTCGAATATGAGACATCGGTATTCATATTCGTTAAGTTCTCTAGGATTCTAAAGATTCGAATCCACCTTAGATTCTTGCCCAGCACCGCGAAGATGGTCTCTGTATTATGCTCTAACCATTGCCTTTTGCCAAAGTCTCAAGGAAGTTGAACTTAATTATTAGTTCAAAGCCTAGATATTGTTGCCATAACCTTGATATTTTCTGCTACATGTGGGAGAATATACGGCAAAAGAGTATCGTTTCACTGTTCGAAATTTTACCAAAAGAGCATATCAAGCTTACTTTGGTGTGAAGCTTGGGGATCAAGATAAACCATCGGCTCTCCGCAAGGGCTGGAAAGAATTGTACTAAAACCCTTCATTTATGGATCCATGGTAAAGTCAACGTAATAAAGATGGGGTACCAATGGTTTGGCGAGAGCCCAAGAAGAATCATGAAGATTGCTATTTCTGTATGGTGAACATGTCTGAATGGAACCGGCACAAAAGAAGTCGTAGCAGTATCCTGACATAGTCTGCAAGATGACCAGTTCCGCATTGCATTGAAGTTCCTGTTGTAGTTTTGACTTTCCTGTCTGATTGCTAGTGTTGGAGCAATGGATGAATGTTCAGACGCACCAGCAGCAGTATTAATTTTAGTGTTTCATCTTTGGGATAATTTCAGACAAGAAAAGTGAATGAAGTCTTTCATCCAATGCCAGCTTAATGACTTGGTTAGAAATCTAACTTTGTCGCAAGAAGCAGCTGAGGTCGTGGTTTTCCGTCTCTTGAGCATCGTGTTCTTGCCTCTTAAGCTAAGATAACATTTTACCGTCGTAGTGAAGAACTTATTCGTTATTTCGGTAAAGAAGAAGATTTGCTGTTTTGTAACAATATTCAAAGCCTTCTTTCAGCAATGGGACTACCCCAGTACAATCCAGGATGAGTGGCCTATATTTATTGACCGCTCTACACGAAGTTTGAAGTGTGTATATCCCTATAATGGTGGCAGGTGTGCCTGTGTCCCAATTGGTCATTAGTGATAAGACCACTACACATAAATGTAAAGTTAGTCCTATAAAACTGCGTTATGATAAACATAACTCGACCATATGTGTGGACTTGAAAATGGCGAACTTTTTGTTATGACAGCAAAGTGGTTGCACCAAGTGCTACTGGTTGGACGATACCAAAATCTTTAACTATTCCGATTCCACTTAAGAGTCTCGATTCTGATACAATTCTCCATTCCGAATCCGAATCCGATTTCAAATATTTTAAAATATAATTTTCTACTTGATTTTTGGATATTGATCGTTTAGGTCGGAATTGTAGATAAAGGCTTCACTGGGTACTCTGAATTTATGCTTGACTCGCTTACTTAGTGGTTGTGGCTCGCTGAAAGTGTCTCTCAACTTGGATGTTCTCTTCTGAGGGTAAGTGGTTCAGAAACCACTTATAAAGCTATGAGTCCCACCTCGGTAATCCGTATGGGTAGACTAAAATGTGTTACGTAATCCGTCACCTTTTCTGTAAGTTGTCATATTTTACTCTAAGATTAACTATTTAATATTTACATTAGGTATGTTAATATAAATTATAATAGTGATTTAAAATTAAAAATCAACTACAATGCAATAAAAATAAAATTTCTTTTTTTTCATTTAAATTTTAAAATTTACAATGTAAACCTGATTCAATTAAAAAATAAATCCTTTTGCTAATGAAGTAATCATTACTCCATGCCTAAAAAATGTAAATAAATAAGCGAATAAGTAAGAATTAATTTGCATTAAAAATCAAGCACCCTTAAATTATAATGCAAAAAGATTAGCATCTTTCCTGTTTCGGCTCGCATTGTATTTCTTTTTGGTGAATATATATTATCGCCAACACTGAATACCCTTTCACTTTCAATTGAATAGGGGGTGGGGCCCTTAAATAATTTATAGCTATAAGACTTATATTATGAACGATATCTTTATTAACAAACATATTTTACGTGTACGGCAAAATTCACCCTAACGTAAATTTCCTACGCCCAAATCGGTGTCCAAACATTCAAAATTTAGTTTAGTTATAATATAAATTTATAATAATAATTATAAAATAAACAGTACATATAAATATTTATTCTTACCTTAATATTAAATATTTGATGTTTATTATAGTTATTTAATTGTCTACACGTTTATTCTCACTTGCAGTTACCAGATGTTGTTATTAATTGAAATATGGCAGAAATATATAATTTCCTAACTTGCTGGGACATTATTATTTTAAATGTAAAAGTAGGAGAATCGTTTTAAGAATCTTAAATTACAGTAAAATTCTTTCGATTCCGATTCCAATTCCTGAAAAAAAGCTCGGTTCTTCCAATTCTCGATTCCGATTAATCGTTTCAACACGACCAAATACCGTGCTTCTTTTTTCTATGGGACAGCAGAGGTGATGATCAGCACTGAAAAAAGAAGACTTTGCCTATTTGTCAAGAGCATGTCGCAGGGGAGAAAAATGTCATAAACGAACCGCGGGTTAACCGTGACTGCATCATTCTGCCCCCACTAGTGATTAAGCAATTTGTGAAGGCATTAAATAAAAATGGTGCCTGTTTCAGTTATATACGCTCGGAATTTCGTAATTTAAAAAAGTGAAGACTGTAATTTTCGATGAGCCACAAATTATAAAGCTGTTATTGATGAAAGTTTTATCTCCCACATGACTGAAGTTGAGGCTGCCGCATGGTCTTCCTTTGTGGCAGTTGTGAAAGAGTTCCTGGGCAATTAATAGACCAAATACGACAATTAAGGTTTTTGCGAGATATTTCTATACCAGTAACAAGGCGATACAATAAATATCAGAGCCATATGTTAAAAACTAGAGCCAAATGGGTAAAATCAATGCCAATTTTCGATCTCAGCGACCCCAATATACTCCAGAAACACTCTCAACTTATATGTCCAAGAAATTTGTTGGCTTGTGTTATTTAGTCTATTTTATTAACTTCCCAACGCCGCTCAATGGCCAATTTGCAGGAGAAGAATCTTTTTATTACTGTCTTCAAGACAAGGAAGGTTTCGATTTTTACTCCTGATGAGTTTGCGCTCTTAAGAGTATGGTCGTTTCTAGATTGGTCAGAGGTCAGGTAAACCTTATTGTATGCGAAGGATGGGAGCTTTTGTAGCACTTACTATTTATATACTTTTTTAGTCAACAAACCAACGGGAAAATCTTCCTTAGAATTTCCCTTGAAATGAGCATCGTTACAAAGTAGCTAAAGGAAATAAAATTTACAGGAAGGTACACAAAGTAGCCAACAAAGGAGATTACTTGGGACGCTAAGAACTACAAAGGCAAGCGATTGTCGTAAGCCAGATCCTTTCCTAGGATAGATCATTTGAGCAATTTTTTATCGTTATTTTTTGCTAGAGACCGCCGTCTTTCAGAAAAAGTATATGAAATTTTATGAAGTTTACATTAAAGTTAGCGACTGAAATTGCGATAAACGTACATAACCCAAATAAATTAATGAATCTCTTTTCATTCCAAAACGAAAGAATCGGGTTAAAATAAAAACACTAATATAAAATTGGGCGATTCAATACTTTTATTTTCAGGTTAAAATCTTAGAAGATTTTGAATTCTGATCATTTGGGATTCTCGATAAAAGATTCAACTCCGGAAAAGAAAGGGCGAAAATTCAAAATTCTAACTTCATTAACCGAGACCCAACGAGGGATAGTGGACTGACATCAATGACGTGGGATGACATATTTGTATAAGATACGGAAGAGTTTGGAATGAGAAAATTTCGTATAAAATTACATTTCCAATTAGTTAAATGGAATATAGTTGGACCTAGCTGTTATTCGTATCCTTCCATCACATACATATACATAGCAAAGATTATTGATAGGTATGTAGTAATCATTCATAGTGACATTTGAGTTAAATTCTTTTACACCACCGAGTTGCACCCTTTTAAGCATTTCACTATTGTGATCTGTAGTTTAAAAGGGAAAGCAAACCTCGGGTTGACCCTAAAGTCAACCGTAATCGTAACTCCACCAGAAGGTTAACCACAGACGATAGGGCTTAACTTCTGCAACATTGTAAGCACTGTTCCGACTCGGTAAATCCCTATCGCCCACACTCATATGTTTCAGAGAGAAGGATTTCGATATGAATGGGTTTTTAAATTCTAAGATGGAATCCTTGTCCAAAATTACGAACGCATGCAATTGTTTGATTCAAGTCTCCAGTCTTTGTTAGATCAAACTACAAGGGCTTGTTTTTACACCCGTACTTGTAACCCTCTCCTCTCCAACCCGGCCCTATGGTTGCTGGCGCCCTGGTCATGCAGATGTTCGGCACTCTTTTTTAAGTATAATTATAAATGTTTTTACAAAGAAAAAAAAACTAAAAATATAGAATAATAGAAATAGGTTTATTACCTGGATTGTTTTTTTACCAAACAATAACAATAATATTGTTGTTTTTTTGGGTGGAAGATACTTGATGGCGCTCCTAAGCACATGGCGCGCCCTGGGTAACTGCCCCAGTTACCATTACCATGAGCTGGCCCTGCCCCCATATCTCTCTCTAGCTGCCGTTGTTCCTCCCAAGGAGATTGATCAGCTTTCAGTGAAGAATGGAACTGAGTTCAGGAGAGATGCGCGCTCCCAAGATCAATATCCCCCAGAGTAACAACTCTGACTATGTATCTTCCACTAACTTTTGATTCCCAGTATGTTCATGACTGAAATGCGATCGTTAGTTTCCTTTATTCTTTACTGAAAACGATTATTGGTCTATTATTTCAATTATGATAGTTTCTTTGGCTTCTAAGCATTTTATTTTCATTGTTTTCCAAAGTGTTTCATTTTTCGTTAGTACCAGTTTCCTCCTCGTGTTTCAGTTGTTAATATTCAGTTAAATTTACAGGTCCGCTGACCTCCGGCTAATGCTTCTCTCTCTCTCTCTCTCTTAATCGAGTTTTGTTCATACTATGAGTACTTGTGCTCTTTGTTCTAGAAAGGATGCTGTTCTTGTCTCTCTCCAGATACTTTTAAAATTTCTAGGGGTTGTTTTTTAGTCTTTATTATCTTGGACGTTATTTATGCCTGGTACTTCCCTTTTTATCCATCTTTTTTCTTAGTCTGCTTGTTCCTCTTCTTCATTTCGTTACTTACATCGTTACTTACATTAATTTATTGTCAAAATCTGTTTTATTTGGACAATAATTAATAATAATTTATAGTGCATACATAAGTATCAAAGATTATTTCGGAATAATTTACCTGTGCGTTTACTTGATAAAAAAATAACTTCCATTACATGTCTTCGCTAACATATGCTACTCTTGAGGCTATTTTAATCAGCCCAAAAGACTTGGTGCTCATTTTTCAGTAAATTTTATCTACGCAGTCACAAGATGCACTTAGTATGGCAAGGGATCGCTACCTTTGATAGGACTGATCACCAGGCTCTTAGCATCTCTTTGCGCCCTACCACACTTCTTTCTCTTGTCACCACTTGTCTATTTTCCGCTATCTGTCCCCACACCCTTTCTTTATCCTCAACCCATACCTACACTCTTACAACAAATCAAATTCAAACCTTCACAATTTATTCATTATGACTGCTGCTCCTCTTCCACGCCGAGGGGTATCCTACATAGAAGATGTTAGGACCGTTTTGGATAAATAATTTCCTGCTTGACGTGGAAGGGGATAGAGAAATATGACCGGTGAGGTGAGAAAGTGACACTCCGTGCCTCCAAAATGTCAATATTAAAAATCGCCAGTGGGCTACACTGGCGATTTTTAATATTTTGGTAAGAATGAAATTAGTCGATCGCACACTAAAATTAAAAATCGAACAAATATGGAAAATTATCTATGATATAATAAAAATGTTATCGGTTTAATAAAACAATGTGTATTGAGTTAAATTTAGTTACTAATCTTTAAAAATTTATTGCAAAAAGTTGAAAATTTGCTAAATTTTATATAATTTTAATACATTTTTTTACCATCGAAATAGGAACTTAAATCACTCAAATCTTCATACTGGGGGATATCACCCAAGCTGAAACCACTATTGACGAAATGTCGTAGTCGAATTCTCAAGGGTACCGGGTTTGGCAAAAGTTCTGTTACACTCGCTTTTTTATCTTTGAAGAGGTTTACGTGTGCGATAGAAAAAATCCCTCAAACAAACTTAAAGTTCTTATTTTTTAGCACGTGTCATTAAATGACTTCGTCCGAAACGTGTGCGTGTGCTTCAGGTCTAGTCTGGAGCGTGTGCTCGCCGCCGAGGGCAAACACATTGATTAACATACCAATTTAAACACATATATGTTAAAACATGAAAAACCTGTCTAACTGCATCAAAACTATCGTTGTGCCTTTTGTGAGAGAGTTGTAACGAGTGTAACAGGACTTTTGCAATACTAGGTATGTTTTCGGCGAGCGTTGATGGATTTTTTCGGCTTGAGCGGCAATTCGATAAAGACGAACGGAGTAAATGAAGTGAATGCAAGCGTGGACTTCCAAATGAGCTTGCATGAGTTGCGAGCGTTGTTTGATGAGTGACTGCTCGAATAAAATGGTGGGTGTTTTCCTAAATAGAAATGGGTGCTTCCCCTTGCGAACTTAAGGTGATTGTGGCACCCATCTTCGGGGAAACTCCAGAGAGCGTGACGTGCACTCGATCGAATCATCTTGAAGGAACGTGCCTGAAGAGCGTTGAAGTGGTGTTTTAATAGTGGAAAGCCACCTTGCTATTACTGTGTGGTTGTTGAAAAAAAAAGGTGAATCTTCCTTCAACTGTGTAGAAGTTATATTTGCGATGCAATGTGAATTGTCGTTATCAGAGGGTTTATTTTACCAGTTGCATTCTCTTTTCTCCTGTCCCTCGTTTCTTTTGAGAATCTTCCATTACGCGATCTTAGGATTCATGTGAATCTAATGTCATTGTAGAAGCATGTAGTTGTAGTGGCTAGACAAAGGAGAGTAAGGTAAAATTTCAATATATGGTGTGTGATTATTACTTTGTTTGGTGGAAGTGAGAAGTATTGCTAAATAATATGCACTAGATATAGAACGGGAAAGGAAGTATGCAAAGATTTATTCGTACGGAACAATAACTACATTTTTAGAATGGCAGTTTTCTGGTCTATATGATTTATGTTTTTGATGCAACATGAGTTTGCTAAACATAACGGATCTAATGTTTGTTTTTGTTCTGATGCAATGTGAATCTCGCGGGTACGTGAATGTTCTGAGTGATTTGAAAAAAGGAATAGATCATATTAAACAGAAATATTGTTCTTTCTATTTCTATTTTGGGGTTGGTTTGAATCTTTACAATGTTATACTTACTATATTTAATATTATATTCACTGCATGTTCCAGGAACAGGAGGATGGTTAAATTATAATTTCCCTTTTAACGTGACATAATTTCGTAAATCTTTAAATTTAAATCGGTGGTAAAGATGGTCGCTTCTAAAAAGTTTTTTCGAACATAAAACATTAGCTAAATGCGATACCTTGAATGGATATATTCACCAAACTGATTAATAGTCCAATTTGGCGCGTTCACTCATTCTAGCAAATGGGTGTAATCTTCGATATTTGTAATTTTCAGATGCCTTCAGCTCTCCAATTTGATAAACCACAGAAATAACCGTTACCAATTAGGGCAAAACGTTATCAATTAAGAAAATACGTTACTAATTATCACATGACGTTACCAAATAGGGCAAAACGTTACCACTGATCGCAAGACGTTACCCATTAGGGCAAGATGTTACCAAATAAGGCAAGACGTTATCAATTAGGGCAAGTGGTTTCCAATTTGGGTAAGACGTTGAAAATTATGGCAAAACATTACCAATTAGGTCAAGACGTTACCAGATTAATTTCACGCAAATGGGTGGGTCACTTGTATAAATTGTTATACATCATACACGGATGAAATGGCATGCCTCACTGCCCCCAGCGCTCCTAATAGTCACAAACTGGATTGAGTTAACCCTGATTTCTTTCCTTCTAGACATTTCACCCCCTTTTGCCACTTCCAATGCCGCCCTCTTCTCGTGGTGAGCGGCTGTGGCCCCTTTTGGGGGAAGTTTTTAAACATAACTGACTTCTTCCTTCACTTCTTCTGCCACACACTTAAGTATCCTGAAGGAGATGGTGCAGTGTCCCCTGCGATTGCCAGTGTACCTTGGCCCTAACTCCCTCAGTTTGCTCTCCCCCGACCCCAATGCTTGCAGGATCATCTGCGAATAAATGACTTCCACACATTTTCACTTCCTCTATCTTTACCACTTTTCTTAAGCTTTTAAGGGCCTATGGTGCCATGTGGAACCATATAATTTCAAGCCACTTTGACTCTTAATATAAATTTATTTAAGGGTTATCATATTTTTTTTATCTAATATAATTTGAGGATCAAAGGTTGAAAGCCCTGCCCTTCAATTTTCTGCGGGAGAAGCCCAAGTTGGATTTCACTTTAAATTCGATGGATTTGCGAGAAAAATTGGTAGTTTGAATTGAATTACGTCAAGGGTTTTTACGCGGGAAAACTTTTGTAGCTATTTTTATTTTTGCTTTAACACTTTTGTATTCATATGTTCTTCATTGAACAGTTTTGTGTCCATTTGTGTTTTCTTGAATTTATTTTCAGCAATTTTTTCGTTTTTGAATAATTTTATATCCATTTTTGCTTCCTTGAATACTTTTTTAACCATTTGTGCTTTATTGATTTTTGTGTATCTATTTGTGTTTTTAACACTTTTTTATCAATTTGTGCTTTCTTGAACGTTTTTCATCCATCTGTGCTAAATTCATAACTTTCTTGAACAGTTTTGTGTCCATTTGTGTTTTCTTGAATTTTTTTAGCAATTTGTTGGTTCTTGAACAGTTTTATATCCATTTTTGCTTTCTTGAACACTTTTGTATCTATTTGTTCTTTCTTGGACACCTGTGTGTCTGTGTTTTCTTTCTTGAACGCCTATTAGTCATAGGCTTGTCTCTCTTGACTTTAGTGCTGCCTTTGATACTGTCAACCATAATGGTTTTATTTTTAATTTAAAGTCTGTTGACATTGTTGGTAGAGTCTTAAGTATTTTAACAGTGGTTTTAACTAATAGACAACAACGTGTTGTTGTCGATGGGTGTTTTAGTCCTTATTCTAGAGTATATTCTGGAGTTCCTCAGGGTAGCGTTCTTGGGCCTTTGCTTTTTATATTTATACTAGTGACATGTGGTTTAATATCACTAATAAAATTCTAGCATATGCTAATGACACCTTTCTCGATGCTCATGTTCCATCTCCTGCATTGATACTGAGGATATGAATAAAATTCATTCCTGGTGTCTTCAGTGAGTTATAAAATTGAACCTTAATAAGTCTAAGGAAATTATTGAGAGTCGTTCTAGATCTCTCTTACCTGAACATCCCAATTTGTTACTAAATGAAGCTTTGATTAAAAAGGCTAAGCAGCTTAAGCTCTTGGGAGTAACTCTAGATTCGAAACTCACTTTTTAAACGCATTTAAGATACATGTCTCGGGATATCTCAGAAATTGGGCATTCTTCGTAAATCTAAGAAAATTGATGAGGATGATGATGCTCTTCGCAAGTGTTTCTTTTCTTTTATTCTACCTCATTTTGAATATTGCTCTGCTGTATGGAATTCTGAGGCAGACTCTCATCCGATCGTGCATTAAATTCTGTAAAATTGTTACTATCAGATTTGGATTTAGACATTGGGCATCGTAGAGATGTCGCAGCTCTTTGTATTTTATTTAAAGTAGTGAGTGATGTGAATCATCCTCTGCCTAAATTTTGCCGAGATTTTATCAACGAGCCAGAGTTACTAGATATTCTGAGACTGTAAATTCCATGGCATTCGAAATTGGTCGTCATTCTGCATCTCAGTTTTCTAAGTGCTTTTTACCGCGCATATGTAGATTGTGGAGTACCTTGCATACAAATATTGTGACTGCTCCTACGCTTGATAAGTTTAAAAGATTGGCTAAATGTCTTTTTGTTGCGTAACCGTGGGGCTGTTTAATTCTTTTTTACTTTCTTTCTTGATGTGCTTTGACCTGTACTAACACCTCTTGGTGGTATAATTTCCAAAATTTTCAGTGTAGCTCTTTGCATGTTCTATATAATAATAATAATGTGTTTTCCTGAGTTTGTTTGTATCTATTTGTGCTTTTTCGAATGTTTTTTATCCATTTTCACTTTTTTGAACAGTTTTGAATCTTTTTTTTATTGAAAACTTATTTATCCATTTGTGCTTCTTGAACACTTTTATAGCTATTTGTTCTTTCTTGAATACGTTGTATCCGTATGTGCTTTCACGAACAATCTTTATCCATTGGTGCTTTTCTGAGCAATTTGTATCCATTTGTACTTTCTTGAACACTTATGAATCCATTCGTACTTTTTTAAATGCCTTTGTATCATTTTGTGTTTCCTTGAATGCTTCTGTATCCATTTGTGCTTTCTTGAACGCTTCTGTTTCCATTTGTGCTTTCTTGAACAATTGTGAATCCATTCGTACTTTTTTAAATGCCTTTGTATCATTTTGTGTTTCCTCGAATGCTTCTGTATCCATTTGTGCTTTCTTGAACGCTTCTGTTTCCATTTGTGCTTTCTTGAACAATTGTGAATCCATTCGTACTTTCTTAAATGCCTTTGTATCATTTTGTGTTTCCTTGAATGCTTCTGTATCCATTTGTGCTTTCTTGAACGCTTCTATTTCCATTTGTGCTTTCTTGAACAATTATGAATCCATTCGTACTTTTTTAAATGCCTTTGTATCATTTTGTGTTTCCTTGAATGCTTCTGTATCCATTTGTGCTTTCTTGAACGCTTCTGTTTCCATTTGTGCTTTCTTGAACAATTGTGAATCCATTCGTACTTTCTTAAATGCCTTTGTATCATTTTGTGTTTCCTTGAATGCTTCTGTATCCATTTGTGCTTTCGTGAACGCTTGTATTTCCATTTGTGCTTTCTTGAACAATTATGAATCCATTCGTACTTTCTTAAATGCCTTTGTATCATTTTGTGTTTCCTTGAATGCTTCTGTATCCATTTGTGCTTTCTTGAACGCTTCTATTTCCATTTGTGCTTTCTTGAACAATTATGAATCCATTCGTACTTTTTTAAATGCCTTTGTATCATTTTGTGTTTCCTTGAATGCTTCTGTATCCATTTGTGCTTTCTTGAACGCTTCTGTTTCCATTTGTGCTTTCTTGAACAATTGTGAATCCATTCGTACTTTCTTAAATGCCTTTGTATCATTTTGTGTTTCCTTGAATGCTTCTGTATCCATTTGTGCTTTCTTGAACGCTTCTATTTCCATTTGTGCTTTCTTGAACAATTATGAATCCATTCGTACTTTTTTAAATGCCTTTGTATCATTTTGTGTTTCCTTGAATGCTTCTGTATCCATTTGTGCTTTCTTGAACGCTTCTGTTTCCATTTGTGCTTTCTTGAACAATTGTGAATCCATTCGTACTTTCTTAAATGCCTTTGTATCATTTTGTGTTTCCTTGAATGCTTCTGTATCCATTTGTGCTTTCTTGAACGCTTCTATTTCCATTTGTGCTTTCTTGAACAATTATGAATCCATTCGTACTTTTTTAAATGCCTTTGTATCATTTTGTGTTTCCTTGAATGCTTCTGTATCCATTTGTGCTTTCTTGAACGCTTCTGTTTCCATTTGTGCTTTCTTGAACAATTGTGAATCCATTCGTACTTTCTTAAATGCCTTTGTATCATTTTGTGTTTCCTTGAATGCTTCTGTATCCATTTGTGCTTTCTTGAACGCTTCTATTTCCATTTGTGCTTTCTTGAACACTTATGAATCCATTCGTACTTTTTTAAATGCCTTTGTATCATTTTGTGTTTCCTTGAATGCTTCTGTATCCATTTGTGCTTTCTTGAACGCTTCTGTTTCCATTTGTGCTTTCTTGAACAATTGTGAATCCATTCGTACTTTCTTAAATGCCTTTGTATCATTTTGTGTTTCCTTGAATGCTTCTGTATCCATTTGTGCTTTCTTGAACGCTTCTATTTCCATTTGTGCTTTCTTGAACAATTATGAATCCATTCGTACTTTTTTAAATGCCTTTGTATCATTTTGTGTTTCCTTGAATGCTTCTGTATCCATTTGTGCTTTCTTGAACGCTTCTGTTTCCATTTGTGCTTTCTTGAACAATTGTGAATCCATTCGTACTTTCTTAAATGCCTTTGTATCATTTTGTGTTTCCTTGAATGCTTCTGTATCCATTTGTGCTTTCGTGAACGCTTGTATTTCCATTTGTGCTTTCTTGAACAATTATGAATCCATTCGTACTTTCTTAAATGCCTTTGTATCATTTTGTGTTTCCTTGAATGCTTCTGTATCCATTTGTGCTTTCTTGAACGCTTCTGTTTCCATTTGTGCTTTCTTGAACAATTATGTGTCAATTTGTACTTTCGTTAACTTTTGTATCCATTTTACGTTCTTGAGGAATTTGTATCCATAAGTACTTAATTGAACACTTTTGTATCCATATGTACTATCTTTACTACTTTTCTATTCATTTATGCTTTCTTGAGCATCATTATATATATGTGTGCTTTCTTGAATATTTTGTATCAATTTTTGTTTTATTGAATATATATTTGTATCCCTTCGTGTTTTCATTAATACTATTGTATCAATTCGTGCTTTCTTGAAGTTTTGTATTCATTTGTAATTTCTTGAACACTTTTGTATTTACTTGTTTTCTTGAACGTTTTTCTATCTATTCTTATTTATTTGAACATTTTGTAACCATTTTTGCTTTCTTGAACACTTTTGTGTCTATTTGTACTTTCTTAAACGTTTTTTATCCTTTTGATGCCATTTTAAAACTTTTGTAGGCATTTTTTCTTTTTTGAGCCGTTTTGTATCCTTTTTCACTACTTTATCCATTACTGCTTTCCTTAGCTCAAGGATTTTGCCATAGGAAGAGAAATTACCAATCATTTGTTGCTTAACCTTTTATCCCTTTCCACTCAGAATGACCCGCCTAAGATAAGGAGGGTGCACAGGTCTAAGAAAGTAGCTTTTCTTCCACTAGAACAGGAGTGTCCAATTTAGTACATCGGGGCTCCAATTCATCGGAATTAAGAGACGCGGTTGCCAGAAATACATTTTTCTATATATTTTATTTCTACTTTTAAAATTAAATAATAGTTGTTTTATATTGAGATACCTGGATATTTTTATGTAGCTGGTATTTTTTCAATGATAATCATTCTAAACAATTAGCGAAAATCCAAACAAAATCGTTTCGCCGGCTCCGATTTAGACATGCCTGCAGTAGTGGGACCCATATAAAGCTTCACTGGCTCCGGTTTAGACATGCCTGCAGTAGTGAAACCCATATAAAGCTTTGCCGGCTCCGGTTTAGACATGCCTGCAGTAGTGGAACCCATATAAAGCTTCGCCGGCTCCGGTTTAGACATGCCTGCAGTAGTGGGAACCATATAAAGCTTCGCCGGCTCCGGTTTAGACATGCCTGCAGTAGTGGAACCCATATAAAGCTTCGCCTTTCTGTAAAGCCTTTTTCAAAACTTCCTGGCACTGATGCCCACGTTAGTTTTCACTTATTAATTTTAAATTATGAAAGAAAAAATAAAAGATAGGATTAATACTGAGAATCAAATCGTTTTTAATGCACGGAATTTATTCGATTCACTTTAGGCCCTTTGAAAATACGAATTTGCTAATTAAGCTTTTCATCGTATGTTAAAGTTTGTTAACGTGCGGAATAAATTAATAACATTTAAGTTCGGTGAACTTAATGGAAATACGAGTATAAAACCAATTGAGATGCAACTTTGGTTTGTAGTCCCTCAAAGACGAGGAAAGGAGCAATTCTTTAGCTGCAACTTTTAACTTGAAATAAAGAAACCCATTCCCAGGAATATGAACGAAAAGTGCTGGCCTCTTGTTTGCCAGGCGCACATCGATGCTTCTCTGAGAGCAAAGAAAGTGCTTCCGTCTGACTGATTTGAGGTCAGACGGTTTTATTCTTTCCCAAATTTGGGGAAATCGGCATTTTCCTTATTTGGAAGAGACCCTTATTCCCAGGCAAGCTTTCTTCCTGCGGAAACCAAAATGAGAGCTCTTATCTAACGAGGCGCAGAGAAAGAATCGTTTACTCCCTCACGCTTCATAGACGTAACGGAACTTCGGCCGGAAGTTACTTTGGTCGTACTAGCATGCTCGTGTACGTAGATGCAATTTGTGTGGGGGAGCTAAGGGGTAGCGTTCCCTCTCACAGGCTTTAGTTCTTCAGTCTATGCAAGAAACATCTTTCTGCAAGCTTTTTATTTCATCTAATTTAATTGCACTTTTTATCTCGAATTCAATTATCATTTTTAAAGCAACATCTAACTTACCGTCTTGCCTCTAATAAATGTATATTTTTCTGATAAATATAGGTATTATTAAACAATTATACCTCATTAATCACAGAAAGGGTTTACGGATGTTTAATATAGCGGGCAACTAGACTTGATTTAGAGAGTAGCAACATGAATATTTGTGTGAATACATATTTCTAACCTCTAAGAATGACTATTGTCAATATTCCCGAATGGAAAACTTGAAGTCAGTTGCAATCGTTTTTGATTCACTCCTTATTCTTGAGTAACAACAATATTTCAATATTTAAATTACCTATCCTTTGAAATCCAATTCGAAAGAAATTCTCAAAACCTGAAAACTACAGGAAACAACATGGCGCACTTCCGCGATCTTAAGGGAGAAGGTCGAGCGTGAAATCCACTCATTTAAGAAGACAATTAAAGATAATACCACGATATACGATGAGGACCCAAAGAGCTTCTTTTAATATGCAAATAACATGAATTTATTCAAGGGGAACATAAGGCCGTTTCATGATCCGGAAATCATTCAGAGATGGTGGAAACAATTTAAAAACCAGCTTTTCTTCTGGCTCTTTGTTATATGGATAATATTAAAATTATTCCTGTAAATATAATTCTTTTTAGTATTTGTATATTTTAGAAGATAAACAATGATCGTGCTATATTATGACTAAGCATTCCGAAAAGAGTTTAAAACAGATTTATATTTGGGAGTATTTAAAATTTAAGTAACACGAAATAATTGCACTGATAGGAAAGGTTAAAGAATTAAAATTGCATTTTTAAAAGACCTTTGACAAGTTAAAGAAGTTAAAATTACGCAAGTATAGAATTATAGGTAAAATTTATCACTAAAACACTAGCTATTAAAAAGGAAATAATGTATGCTCAGAGTATCCACAAGCAAATTTTAAAAAGAACCAAATGCTAATTTTACGATGGATAATAAAGGGTGTTCCGATAACTAAGACCGATTTTAAATCTGAGTTAAGTTTAAGCGTCTAATGATTTTTTTCTCTTTTTTTCAGATTTAACAACATCTGTCTTTGGCAATTTCAACCATGGAAAGATTAATAATCGAATACGTGTTAAAGTTATCGAAGCCGATTAGGAAAATGGACGTTCAAACAGAAACACATTTCGGGAACTTCGTGATTTTTTTGGTCAACATAATCAACCAACCGAGAGTGCAATTGGGAAAATTGTTCGTAAATTCAAACAAACGGAGTCGGTGGCAGATATGAAAACGCCATTGCGTGCTCGTTTGCGCCGTTCAGCTGAAAACATTGCTGCAGTGCGCGAGAATGTGGCCGAAGATCTAGACGCCATTATTTGTCATCGCGCGCAGGAATTGAACCTCTCCACAACAACGTTACATCGAATTTTGACAAAAGATCTGTCTCTACACGATTACAAAATCAATTGACACAAGAACTGAAGACTGATGACCATTTTAAGCGCCGTACATTCGTCAATAGGTGCACGAGCAAAGACAAGTCGATGATGATTTTTCGAAAAAAATCATTTTTAGTGATGAAGCCCATTTTCATCTTGGTGGATTCGTTAATAGACAGAATTGTCGCATTTGGGCTGATGAAAATCCCAGGAAGATTGTTGAAAAGTCACTGCATCCACAAAAGGTCACTGTTTGGTGTGCATTTTTTGCTAGCGGAATCATTGGGCCGTATTTCTTCGAAAATGATGCCGGGAATTTTGTTCCCGTGACAGGCGAGCGATACCGTGCCATGATAACCAACTTTTTATGGCCTGATGTGAATTCTATGGATGTCGAAGATTTGTGGTTTAAACAGGACGGCGCCACATGCCACGCAGCCAATGCAACAATGGCTTTATTGACTGAGAAGTTCCCAGGTCGCATCATCTCTCGAAACAGCGAGGTTAATTGGTCACCACGATCGTGTGACTTGATGCCTTTAGATTTCTTCCTTTGGGGTCATCTCAAAAGTAAGGTCTATGCCAACAAGCCAATAACAATTCAACAGCTGAAGGATGAGACAGTCTGCCATTCTCAGCCCCCTGGTGTAGCAGAACACGTGGGGATGAAGGCTCCCCACGCTCCACTGTAGGCGACTCAGCACCATCCTCTCCGCTGTTTTTCCAGTGCAGCTCAGGAGGGAGATTGGCCTGAAGGTGGTGTGACCCCTCGGATTGAAGATGGGCTGGATGTCGGCGTCCTTCCAGGAGGGCGGCAAACAGCCTGCCAGCCACAACGCGTTCACAAAGGCTAGCAGCGCGGTGTCCCCGGCGGGCCCAGCGTGTGCCAGCATGGAGTACCACACCCCATCGGCCACCGCCGCTGTGTCACGCCCACGCTTCGCCCTGGCCAGCTCCCCGAGCGTGAAAGGCTGGTCCGTCGTATGCGGCTGGCCCCGCGCCTCCCTGACCTCCTCGTCGCGGTGTGGGCGTAGCGCTAATCGTAGTCATAGATGGAATTAAGCATTATATAATACATGGCTTAATTTTTAGACTAATTTTTTTTAGTGATTATCGAGATTAACCTTAAGTGAGGCAAGGAAAGAGCAATTTCAACATTTACTTCACTCATTTATCTAAGTCTTACATATCGAGAGGTAACTAAACTATTTAAAAGAACTCATTAATGGGATAAATAGGTGAAATTATTATGGCACTGGCAAATGTTAGAGTATAGATTAAAATTTTATAAGTTAACATAACTAAGGACCCCACTTGGGGTTTTGTAATCCTAGTGAAGAATAATTCTCGTGTTATTTGTTCTCCCCATCTATTTAAATTTGTCCGATTGTATTTTTATTGTGAGGCTGTCCAAAGGTCAATCAATAATCGACTACAAACACGCAACTAGAGCCATGGACAAAGGATGGAGACTAATATCTATTTTTATTTCTTCATTCGTTTTTAAAATTTCCATGATAGTAACAATTATATAATATTTAAATTATTTCAGGTTTCTTAAAAAGTCCTAATTTAAAAAATAAGAAAAAAACTCATTCCTTCGCTAAATCCAAAATCACGCTCTGGCCCTGTAGCTGTAGTAGGTGATTTTCACTCCCTGGAGCTTTGCTATTCGATCAAAAGGCTAAAATGATCACTTCTAGGTAACGTACCAGTTCAAGGATCTGGTTTCTTCCAATACCAAACTTACTCAAGAGTGGAAAGGGTCAGATAAGGGGGATCGTTTCAACGCGCATAAGTGAGGCGGAGACTTTCCGTGAGAGGTCTCAAGTTAAAAAGGCTGCCGAAGAAGCCTCATCTCACCAAGACAAACTTTACGGATAGGCTCCACTTTTGTAGAAAATATAAAGAATGGACTGTTGAAGACTAGGTCAATATGATATTATCTGAGGAAGTTCTTTTCCGCTAGTTTGGAGCTTCTGGAAGATCCTTCTTTAGAACGAGAAATGGGAGTGCTTTTACGAGTCCTGTATCGTGCTCAAGGTAGAGCATTCCGGCACTTCATGTCTGGAACTGCTTCTCTTCTAATGCAACTAGAGCAAATAACGATTTTGGCAAAGAACATAGCCATAAACTCAAAATTGTCCTAAAGCGTGCTTCATCAGCATCTTTTCCCAACAGTTTAGGAAGAATTGGGGGATGATAACTGTATTTTTGAACATGATGGCGTACATCGTCACAAAGCAAATGCAATAACAAAGTTCTCGACTGACAATAACATCGAACATTTAAGACCTTTTACCGGGAATTTGTGGGCGATAATCAAACAGGCGGTTATAAACAGAACCCATCCAATTGTGAGCAGTTGTGGCAAGAATTAAATTAATTTTCGTTCTTTGGTGCTTTTATAGGTCAAAGTCGGAGTACCATGTTCCTTTAGCAGAAAAGGTGAAGTACTCGCTCGGAACTGGTGCGTGGGTGTTAAGTCTGGAGCCCCATCTCTCTCAAGACAAGAGCCTCCAGAATCTTTACGCGGCGAAGATTAGGGTTTCTGCTGAGTATGGTAATATTTTCAACCAGAAATGCTCTTGTAATTTGTTCGTTATGCTTTTCTTTGTAGTGTGTTTTTATTTCTCCTTGCAAATGCACAGTTAGGCGCCAGCCGATTGTAGTAGTGGTCATACCTATATAATGATTATTTGGAAGAGGCTTACAGTCCTCATGGGGGCATTGGTATTTGTATACCACATTTGTATCCTTTAAGATCGATTGCTTTTCGCGGAGGTTGTGTTTTTATAATAAATTCGTAAGGATAACTTGTTATTTTTTTTGATAGTGTTACTTTTTATTATATATTTTAGTATTATTTCGTCTGTTTTGTAGCATCTGTCATTTGGTTCTTGTAGTAGAGTGGTATTAGTTTTCTTTTACTCTTCCCTTCTTTACCTCAAACTTTGAGTTGAGAATTTTCTGCTGTAATTTGTCAAATTCTCTGTTTGAGTAGCTACTATTGATATATATATATATATATATATATATATATATATATATATATATATATATATATATATATATATATATATATATATATATATCAAGCTTTAGTCTATTTTAAGTTTCTGTAAATTAGCAAGAATTTTGTTAAGCAAGAAAATATATTTAATTTTAATGGCTCTATCTTTCATCAAGTTGATAGTGGTTTTCAATATGGGGCCCCTTGGGACCAACTTTAGCTAACGGCTTTATGGCATCTCTTGAATAAAGGGTTTTTAAGGAATGCCCCTCTTTTATTTGAGTACGTTTTTAAGGCATTTTGTCTACGATACGTTTGTCATATTTTAAAAACTCAATTTCTTTTCCAGACATTCTAATTAAAAAAAAACACCTGCTGGTCCATTTTTAGAAATCCAACGTATTCTGGACAAGGTTTAAATTTATTTAACTTTTGCAATAAAAAATTTAAGATAAATAGTTTGTATTTGTTGATACGAAGAACCGTTCGGCTTTGTTCTGAAAAACTTTCTGAAAAACCTTTTTGTGAATAATTTATTTCCTCCTTGATTTGGTTTACCAATGCATAAGTAAAATGGTAAATGACTTTTTCCAACCAATGAGTGCAACAATCACTGTTCCCAAGAATTTGCGTAATTTCCTCCTCCGTGATCTTGGTCCTCTGAAATAAGATGCATTGAGACATTACCGCAAGACTCTTTAAAGACTTTTCCATAAGTTCACTTCCAAATGATCTTATAAATAACTTGAAAATAGGTAGGTAGTTTCTTTCGTACCAAGAATGTAACCTCTGTTGTTTACGTTATGGTATTGTCTACAATTTTTTTTTGCCATGGATGTTCCCAGGGATTATATATAGGAAGTACATTCGCTCCTTACACTCGAGGGCATTTGCACACCTTCGTGTTAGTTGCAGAACGGGGAAATCTCTCTCCAAGAAGGACGTCTTCGCCCATCAGAGACCACATCATAAAACGCAAGTTTGATACCAGCATCAAAACTTTTGAGATTTTTTGTTCTAATCTTAATACCACCCACCTAATAATTTTCGAAACTTTTTATCAAAACACACACACACACATTAAATACCGGCTTAACATGCTACCCCTTGTCGTTAATAATCACAAATAACCAACTTCAAACTTGTTAACAATTTCCAACAACCAACCTACCCATATAATGATGTCCGTTTTCTTTATATTCCTCTTTCTCTCGACTTGACGAAAGGTATATTTTTGTATCTCTCTTTTGGTTTTAATTTATCCGTTTTATTATTTTAAATTATTAACTTTATGTAATTTTATATTGTTTATATAAAGTTCACTAGGTATAATTAGTTTATTTTTGTTTTTTTTTAAGTTTAATTTTAAATTTAAATTCCCATAGATCTTGATTCAGACTATTTCAATTATTTTACATATTGTTAGTATTACTTCGCCCTTTAACTCTTTAACTCCTTGTTTATCCCTTCAGCCTGAGGATGGATTTTACAATAAATAAAGATGTCACTGATGGTCTTATCCTTTATACTACAATTGTGTGTGTGAGTATTTTATATAAAGAGAGAGAGAGAAAGCCTGATCAAATCATCTTCGCATAACACAAGACAATGGAGGGCATCCGTAGAGGAAAACTTGAGTTGCTTTTATTTAATTGACTATTCCTTGTATTCAACGTGCAATAAACTCCAATATTGTTATTCCTATTTCCTAATTATAGAACATAAACAGGCAATACAATTGAGCACAGCGAGCCTGAAGGGACAGAGTCATCTTATGATTCATGTGACCGACTCCTGCTTTGAAAAGGAAGCATTTAAGATTTCTATGCGGGACCTGTGCGTGAGATAAGAGTATCTCGGAGGAGTTGAGAGAAAATTGTTTGGCTTTGAAGCGTGTGTGGCGTTTTTCGAATATCTGTGTCAGTCTAAGAAATGATAGAATGAACATTTGGGTTTCATTCCTCTCGCAACTGGAAACTGGTCGCATTCTTTATTGCAAAAGCGAGAACTGCCTCTTGTCTCTTTTTGGCGAAGCTTTCTAAAATGGATTTAGGGAGAGTTACGCTCGGACTGGATTAGAGACTGATATTGGTGTTCAGTTTATTTGAGGATAGATTCCGAGTGGAGGGTAAAGGTGCTGGCTTAAATTTGGTATAAATATTTTCCGAATGGATTTAGGAGATGATTAGTCCATGGAAGATGTTTTACTTCTGATTTTTACATGAAATAACACATCCTATTTTTTATTTAGCTTTGATGAGCGTCAAAGTTTCTGAAAAAGTGGTAATTTGCGGAGATCTCGAATAAGCACCTTTTATTTGATACTTTGCGGATAGACATGTAGCGAGCCAAGAAGTGCAAACGCGCGGTTTTAAAGCTTCGTTTCAATGAGTCATTTTGAGACTTAGGATGGCGCAGGCGATTTTCTGCTGACCAACGGTGACATCGCGACGCAAGGAGCAATTAACAACTCGCCTTAAGCTATTTTCGTTCTTTATTTTTTCATCGCCCCCTTTCCTAAACCCCTTTATATACAGATGGAAGGCGGAGATTCACCAATAGCTACTGCTGTCTGCAAAGGTACCTAGTAGACGTAAAGCGCTCCATAGATTGCTTGAACAGGGAAGAGTGAATCGTCATCTCCCGGTTGTATGCAGTATGGAACAAGTAATCTGGGAAGATCGTGAAATCTTTGCTCTGGTGAGGAGCAAGCCAATAATGAACGGTTTTTACCGAACTCGTGTTATGGTTTGTGTTTCAAAATTAAAGGTGCTCCTTAGAGTGTATAATATGGTTAATATATGTCGAATTCCAACAGATTTGCTAAAATCAGTAAAAAGTGCTTCTATTTTATGCATAAAATCCTCAATAAGGTTGTGCACCGAACAGGGAATCACGTTTGGTTAAATGATGAACTAAGTGATATTTCTGAAAGTACATAATGTCAGTTATGCAGACTAAGTGAATTACAGTTTATTGGAAAATTGTTATTTATCCCTGTATAGAGAATTGTAATCGAATTAAAAAAGAAATCAATGGAAGTTCTTTCGCACTGTAATGATTGATGTCCCAATTTCTTGCGCAAGCAAATTTTCTCAATTGATGCTCTCCAAGCAATTTTAATAAATTTATAAGTATGTCTCATATATTCAAATTTTACACGGTTCAGTCTTCCTTTTTATTATCTCAAACGCTTAAAAGCAAGAAATGGACCAGTGTGAGTGCAATAAACGACGTGTAGCTACCTGCCCCATGTCTCAGGAGCCTGATTCCAAAGCCTTCTTTTGTTTCACCGATTTCCATCGATATTGGAAGAGATTACGGAAATCCCCTTTGTATAATATAGGGAAGAACCTGGCTCCATGTAATCAGCAAATCCTCTTTCTAATTCGAACTACTAACCAAAGGTGGTCGTAGATTTCTTTCATTCGTTCTTTTACTCTCACTCTCGCACAAAATGACACCCAAACAAACCACTTAGAGAGCATAATGAATTGTTACGTTTTGAATTATTAACAGAGAGAGAAAGAGAGGGGGGGGAGGAAGGAGGAAAGGGGAGGAAAAAAGAGAGAGAGATAGAAAAAAGGAGAGGGAGCAAGTGAGAAAAGGTGAAAGTATGAAAGATTGATATTGTGTGTACTTATTTTAGCCAAGGTACTCTCCCATATTCGGTCCGTCTGAGGAAGTGAAAATCCTCCACTTTTTAACGCAACCGAACGAGAGATCAGGGTGACAGTCAGCCAGCTAAATTGACTCAACTTTACTTACACATCTAAACCACCTCTACCACTCTCTCTTCGATCACAAGGACAAAACTATTTTTTAACACTCCCGATCCCACACTATCCTAGTTTACCCTGCCTCCCTGACCGCCCTGAGTGGAATGAAAGTGGAGGATGGAGAAATAAGGGTGGAAGTGGGCGTGGAGTGCACAGCGGGAGGAAGGTGCTCTTAAAGGCGATGATGCGTGGCTTTCTTAGGGCATTGGATTCCCCCACACATGACTCCCTAGTCACTGCTCCAATTCACTTCTCCACACGTTTCCACTTCTCTTTCCATTCCTCCTTCCTGACCAAGGACGGCTACACCACCATCTTCCTCTGTGAAAATCATAGTTTATATTAATGGCTCCCTCTTCAGGATGTCTGCCACCTGTTATGGAAGTCGCCGCTGGATTAGTGCAAAGAGGAAGAAGGGCCACGATTCATCAATATCTGATAAAGTATTTCTAGATGTGAAAGTAAAGAGTTGTATGAAGTAGGGAGTTTAGAAATGCAAAGTATGGTTACATAGAAGTTAGAAAAAACATGTAGTATAGAACAGACCTTGATTAAAGAAAAACTTCTAACAAACTATGACTGAGAGCAAATGAGAGCTCAGATAAGGCAATCCTTACTGAGAATACAGGAATAACGCTCAAGTGAAAAATTGAAATATCCTGACCGAGAGAGGAAGACGAGTCTCAATTGCGGGTTTGGTGCTCTACTACTGATTTACCAGAGATATCAGGGAGGGCAATGAAAATCTCTCAAAGCATCACCCACAACAATCACACAATCTCCCTAGGATAGAAATTACTTCCAAGGTATTTTTATACCAACTCTCTAACGCACTCACAATTTAAAGGTTAACTATCCATATCACACACAAAAATACGCAACTACAGGTCTGCGGGTACTAAGCAACTAACTGGTACTGTTTAATAAAAATACCAAATCCAATCAACTAAATTTTGCTTTAGATATTTAATCAGAAGAGAAGATTTCTGGCAAAATGAAACGAAAATTGAGTTTTTGGTTGAAATTACTCGCGCCATGTTTTGAGAAAAGCAGGAACCCTTATGATCAAAAGAACGTCCTACTTCAGCTGTGAAAATGAAGATCGAACCATAATGATTTGGTGATGCTTTAATTATTTTGGCATCGGTTCTCTTGCGATGATCAACCGAAGTATGAAAGTGGTTAAGTGTCGTGAGATTTGGGAGAAAATTTTACGGAAGAAGCAAATGAATTTTTCAAAAAGATAATAATTCAAATACAAACAGCTCATTTTACGTGAGAATGGTTTTAGATGAGAATCAGCATCCTCAAGTGGTTTAGCCAGTCCTCAGGTTTAAATACGATCGCAAACCTCTGGAAAATCCTCCAATATAAAATGCGCCAAAAACAAACACAAAATATTCAACGCCTGAAAGAGATATGCTTTGAAGAATGGCTAATATTGAATCAAAATCTTTGGTAAGACTGCGCTAGCAAATAAAGGATTTGAAACTAAATACTAAAGTCAGAAATATATTTTTGGTCGAATACCTACTTTTGTCAAGTAGGTATGAGAAATTTTGCGGTTTCTCATTGGTTATGCAATTATATGGTTAAATAACATCCGTTTCCTTGCTTTCGAAATAAAATTTTAAAAATTATATCTGCAAATATTTGTCCCCATACATACACACATACAAACACACACACACACTATATAAATATATATATATATATATATATATATATATATATATATATATATATATATATATATATATATATATATTGGGTATTGCAAAGGTCCTGTTACACTCGTTACGGCGCTTTTAACAAAAGAAAATGATATTTTTTTATAGAAGTAGATAGTTTTTATTGTGTTAGCAAATAAATATGTATTTAAATTGTAATATAAATCAATATGGCTGCAATCGGCGGCGAGCACGCGATACAGAAGAGACCTGAAGGCCGCACCCACGTTGCGAAACGAAGTCCTTCCTCATGGTGGCCCACACGCGGTTGACGGAGGACTTCAGCTCGTCGACGTTGCTATGGAAGAACTTGCAGCCTTGCCCTCGAGATGTGCTCACATGCTCTAGTCTAGAGGATTGAGGTCGGGCTGAGGCGGCGGTCGACCACAAGAGTTCATGTACGACCCCAACCACTCTTGCACGGTCTTGGCCGTGTAGACCGTGACACCATCCTGCTGAAAGATGTACTCCGCCTTCTTCGTGATCTTTCTCATCCAGTTTCGTGGACAAGATGTCCCTGAACTCGTCCGCCGTGTGCTTGTGACTGGCCGCGAGCTACACCGGTGGCATCTTCTCGCCATTCGAACCCTGAGATTCATCGTGGAGGCCGATTGCTTGTTAGTGGACACGTAGCGGACCTTGGGGACGTTCTGGCGGATTAAACGTGAAGGTTTTGTCATCAGAAAAAAAATGAGACTTTGATATCCATGACTCTTTAAGTTGTTAAGAAGGCGACGACAGTACTACCGACGTTGTTCTCGCATACAGTCGGTAAGCAGATGCCTTTCCACGCACTCTAAACTTTTGCCGCTCTCTCCCTGACTGGCCTGGCCACCGAGATATTCTTCTTCTTCTTCACGAGCGCAGTCATTTTGAGCTTCGCAGCACTTGCTAAAACTTTCTCACAGCCAAAAGGTTAAAAACTTCAGGTCTACCTGAACGAGGGCGATCATTGGGTCTTCGCCTATCTGGAGCATGGAGCATCTCTGCGACTCTGTTGACAGTGATCGGCTGACGTTCAGTCGCTGGGCGATGTCTGACTTTTTGTGGTCTGCCCGCAGGAGAGCAGATCTCAATTCCTTTCGCTTTCATCTAGAAACATCTGCATACAATCGAAAAGACGTTTTAATGACACATGCTGGAAAAGTAGAACTCTAAGTTGGTTTAGCGTAAGTTTTTCTATCGCACACATATTCCCTCGGAAAATTAAAAACTTATGACAGAACCTTTTCAAAACCCGGTATATATATATATATATATATATATATATATATATATATATATATATATATATATATATATATATATATATATATATTTATATAGTGTTAGAACGAAAGTAATGTTAGTTGGATTCCTATTTTATATCAATACCTAAAGAATTTTACATGTCTGACGTTTATGTATAAGATTACTGACAGATGGAATGAGGTTCAAGGAAGCAATTGGAGGCTATGTTTCTCTTCCTCATTGATGATTTCTTGTCTTAGAGGCGGTCCTTTATCTTTTACTAGCTTATATATACCCTTATCATATTATTTTCTCTCGTAGTTGTCCTTGAGAATGAACTTAATAAAGTTCCAAAGTACTTTGAAGCACCTTTTCATTTTTCCTGCGGGACATTGCATTCATTGTGAACCTCACGTGTTTCTTTGTGATTTATTCCTTTCATATAATTATTGCATTGATTTTGTATTGACATTATTTTATTTCTCTTCCTCTCTCCTTGTCTCTCCCCCCTTCGTTTAAATTTACTTCTCGTGTCTCTCCTAATCTCCCTCTTTAGACTATCGCTTTATCCGTTAATCGTTTTTAACCCTTTTGGCTCTGTTCTTGACTCTTTCTTGCCTCTCGGGTTGACCTTGCTACCTTTGTCAGAGCTAAATCTTAATGTGAATTTACCCGTCCCTCTCCTACTCCCTCATTGGTGATTTCGTGTCTTATAGGCGGTCCTTTATTTTTTACTAGCTTATAGGTATGTACCTTCATTATATTATTTTCTCTTGTAGTTGTCCTTGAAAATGAACTTAATAAAGTTCGAAACTACTTGGAAGCACCTTTTTCATTTTTCTTGCGGGACATTGCATTCATATACATACATACATATATATATATATATATATATATATATATATATATATATATATATATATATATGTATATATATATATATATATATATATATATATATATATATATATATATGTATATATATATAAGAGAAAATAAGAATTGGACGCGAATGAGCAAATGAGACAAGAAACTGGAGTTTATTTTTTAAAGGCAAGAGAGAGGAATTCAAAAAGTTTTACCCTGGGCGTTATTTCTGTCTTCTCGGTAAAGGATCGCCTTCACTGTGCCGCCCTCTCCTCCCTTTGATTCTGGAATCTTCTAATGTCCCTCTCTCTTGCCTTTAAAAAAAACCTCCGGTTTCTTGTCTCATTTGCTCATTCGCGTCCAATTCTTCTTCCTCTTGTACTATATATATATATATATATATATATATATATATATATATATATATATAGTCAGCTACACCAGGCTTCTGCATCTTTCTTTCTGTCTTCAAATTTTATTTGAAAGACAGAAAATAAAAATGGCGAAACCCCTCTGGTGGTTGTATTATCACCCGCAGATCCTGTAGTTGCTTTTTTTATAAATATATATATATATATATATATATATATATATATATATATATATAGAGAGAGAGAGAGAGAGAGAGAGAGAGAGATAGAGCGCATCAGCTTTATTTGTTACTCTCGATCTTTGATATTCAGCAATCGATTCATTTCGAAACCAATTCATAGAAAAGATTTATATTTCCCTTTTTTATGTAATACTCATCTATCTTTGATAATTAAGTATTAATCATTTAAGGAGTCCTTGTATTCCATATTGTGCTCCCCATTCACGATTTTCTTTTTCAATGATTGGGTCTACGCTAGGAATAAATGCTTAAGAGAGGCGAACTAGCTTTCTCTCCGTGCCTTAAAAGTGTTCATTCTCAGTACGATTTCGTCATGAGATTTTCGTTAATTTTCGCTGATATTCAGATTTTATTTAACTCTGATTTGTATATAAATTAGTTTCTGCACCCCCCAAAAATTCATTTTAGAGTTCTGAAAGTTAAATATTTGAAAAAAGAAATCCCGACCAGTCACTTTTATCTATTTATATCATTCTTATGTAGATATTATTATTATCAGTGATAAAAAGGCGGGTTAAGTAAAACTATAGTCAATAGAGGGAGGGCCTTAACCTCTATTCTGACTTATTAAGAACGAAATTAGTTATCCATCTATCTGAGTCCTTGGCCTCCTAGCGTTGAGATTTTAATGTTAATATCTCTCCCCCATGCACGCCCTTTCACAAACCATCTCCACACACTTATTATCCACCTATTTGTACCTCCCATTTTTTTCATCCTCTCACACATTATTATTCGGTCGATCTTTCGCGTGGCACGTTCGACACTCAAGCCCTCAACAACACCAAAGCTCTGATCGTCCCTGATTGTTCCCTACCATTCATAACCTTTCTGTCGCAGTCGGCCTCATCTTATCAATGCCATTCATGACATACAATTACTCATATTTGCGCATCTGTTTACGTACACAACACGGACTCTAATTCGCAGTCCAACCTAACCTGAACGTCCTACAACATCACATTAGTTTTTCCCACATTACTTTTAGTCCCGTGCTGTCACATACTCTGTCAAACACTTCAATACTATTTTTTTAATTACTCAGGCACTAAGGCAAAGTGATTAGATTATAATAACATATAGAACATCTATGCATCGTCAAGTTGCATCAATTTTGCACCCTCACCTCTCACTCTAACTCTTATTTTCTAACCATAACATCCATAAAATATTAAACAGCTAGGCGACATCACACGTCCTTGCCACACACCTTGATCTATATCAAATTACTTCGCTCACATTTTACCAGAACGCATTTTACTTCCAACATTACAACATTTTACACCATCCAGCAATTAATCAGCCTCTCCATATATCCTCAGGACTTCGCTATTTACACGATCGAACTCCTCCTTTAGATCCTAAAAGGAAAATGCACTTTATATCTCTGATCCTTCGATCTCCGAACAGACTCGAGATCTTTACTGCCCCGTCGTAAACCAGTTATACCCATTCCTTTTCTTGTCCTTTTTTTTAAGTTCGATTAGATTTTTTCATATACCTTTTCGTTCGACACTCGACAGCCTTATCTACCTGTACCACTTGGATTCACCCTTACCCACTTTAGCCGCGTACATTGGTGCTATCATGGCATTTTTCTACTCCGCAGGCTTATTTTCACGGAAATTTTCTACTCCTCAGGTGCAGGTTCATTTTCACGTAATTTTTCTATTCCGCAGGTTCCGGTCCATTTTTCACGGCATTTTTCTAATCCGTAGGTTCTTTTTTACGACATTTTTCCACCCCGCAGGTTCATTTTCACGGCATTTTTCTACTCCTCAGGTGCAGATTCATTCTCACGGCAATTTTCTACTCCATAGGTTCTTTTTTTACGACATTTTTCTACTCCGCAGCTTCAAAATCACGAAATTTTTCTACTCCTCAGGTGCAGGTTCATTTTCCCGAAATTTTTTCTACTCCTCGGATGCAGATTCATTCTCACGGCATTTTTATACTCCGTAGGTTCTTTTTTACGACATTTTTCGACTCCGCAGCCTCATTTTCACTGCGTTTTCTACTCCTCAGGTGCAGGTTTATTTTCACGGCATTCTTCTACTCCTCAAGGGCAGGTTCATTTTCACAGAAATTTTTCTACTCTGCAGGTTCATTTTCACGGCATTTTTCTACTCCTCAGGTGCAGGTTCATTTTCAAGGCATTATTCTACTCTTCAGGTGCAGGTTCATTTCCAAGTAGTTTTTCTACTCCTCAGGTGCAAGTTCATTTTCACGCAATTTTTCTACTCCTCGGATGCATATTCATTCTCACGGCATTTTTATACTCCGTAGGTTCTTTTTTACGTCATTTTCGACTCCGCAGCTTCATTTTCACTGCGTTTTCTACTCCGCAGGTTCATTTTCACGGCATTTTTCTACTCCCCAGGTGCAGGTTCATTTTCAAGGCATTATTCTACTCTTCAGGTGCAGGTTCATTTCCAAGTAGTTTTTCTACTCCTCAGGTGCAAGTTCATTTTCACGCAATTTTTCTACTCCTCGGATGCATATTCATTCTCACGGCATTTTTATACTCCGTAGGTTCTTTTTTTACGACATTTTCGACTCCGCAGCTTCATTTTCACTGCGTTTTCTACTCCGCAGGTTCATTTTCACGGCATTTTTCTACTCCCCAGGTGCAGGTTCATTTTCATGGCATTATTCTACTCTTCAGGTGCAGGTTCATTTCCACGTAGTTTTCTACTCCTTAGGTGCAGGTCCATTTTTCACGGCATTTTTCTAATCTATAGGTTCTTTTTTACGACATTTTTCTACTTCGCAGGTTCATTTTAACGACATTTTTCTACTCCTTAGGTGAAGATTCATTTTCATGGCATTTTTCTACTGCTCAGGTGCAAGTAAATTGTCAAAGAATTTTTCTACTCTCCAGCTTCATTTTAACGATATTTTTCTACTCCTTAGGTGCAGGTTAATTTTCCCGACATTTTTCTACTCCGTAGGTTCATTTTAACTGCATTTTTCTACTCCTCAGGTGCAGGTTCATTATCACGGCATTTTTATACTCCTCAAGTGAGGGTTCATTTTCACGGCATTTTTCTACTTCTCAGGGGCAAGTTCATTTTCACGGCATTTTCTACTCCTCAGGTAAAGGTTCATTTTTATGGATTTTTTCTACTCCGCAGGTTCATTTTCACTGCATTTTTTCTATACTTCAGGCGCAGGTTCACTTTCATAGCCTTTTTCTACTTCTCAGGTGCAGGTTCATTTTCACGGCATTTTTCTACTCCTCAGATGCAAGTTCATTTTCACGGCATTTTTCTACTCCGCAGGTTCATTTTCACGGCATTTTTCTACTCCGCAGGCATTTTCATGGCATTATTTCTACTCCTCAGGTGCTGGTCCATTTTCTCGGAATTTTTTTACTTCGCAAGTTCATTTTCACGGAATTTTTCTACTCCGCAAGTTCATTTTCACGGCATTTTTCTACTCCTCAAGTGCAGGTACATTTTCACGGAATTTTCTACCCTGCAGGTTCATTTTCACGCCATTTATCTACTCTGCAGGTGCAGGTTCATTTTCATAGTCCTTAAAGCACTCCACTGACCCATTATATTAGCCAATTTTTAATTATTTTCGTTACCATGAGATCCACTCCAGTCGTATTACCGTTTTTCATAATTCTCACAGCAACAACGATCTTTAGCAGTATTATTTTCACTATCATCTCTAATTTCCAAAGAAAATATAACTAACGTAAGCAGCATCGCTAAAACGCTGGTTCTTTCAATGAGCGAAGTAAAATTACGCAAGGTATACTTACATACTGGCGGGAGGGGAGCCCAATATGAAGGGAACCGTTGCTCGGATTAAACTCTGAGTTCCCACTGAGATAAGCATCCGTCTGGGCCGGAAAGAGTTGGAAGTGATTTGTAGAGAAACTGATGAGGTTAGAACGAAAATCTCATACTTCCATTTTATGAGTCTATCCTTCTCCTATTCATTTTCAAAATAGTTAATTAAATAATTAATAATCCTTTGATAAATAATAAACACCGACTCCCATTGCACCATAGCCTGAGTATCTCAATGAGAAGACTACTCCGCGCCCTCTATATGAACTCACACGCGACAAGTTTATTTAATGTATATAAAAAAAGGCGAAACCAATGAGTGCTTTCCACACACACAAAATAATTGCAAATAGTTTCTTGGCTAAGGGATGTAGTAAGCGAAAGGTAAAATGCACGAAAACCTTACATCAAAAATCCCCGGGAGAGGAAACTACTTGTGGATTTTCGGAACACAACGAGGGAGGAAACTCTCCCGAAACTGCAACCGTTTCACCACTTTGCCGATCGTCTTGTATCTTGGAAAATATTGGTTCTCATTTGTTGTACTTTGGTTTAGTAGTAAGCAGGTTGCGCCGAGAACGCAACGAATTAAAATTGTTTTTGAAAAAAACAAAAAAAATGCATTAATAATAATCACTAGAAAGCACTTATAGAGAGCATACCTCCGCCTAGTATCAGAAAATGCCCCCGGCGAGGAGGCAACCACTAGGTGAGCGCTTAGGCCTCCCCTCCATAAAAATATCCTCCACCAATTGTCAGAAAATGCCATACTTCCAATTTCAAATAAAGTAAATAAGCGATCTAGAATCAACTTCAGGATCTGGACCCTCCCCAAATATCGAAATAACCTTACTTCCCCCCCACACAAAATTTAATCGAAATCTGTCAATAACCCCTTGAAATATCTTGTACACAGGCATACATACAGATCATACATACGCCGTTGTTCTCATACAGCCTTGGCCAAAATTATGAGGCAGATATGAAAAAGTGAAGCATATGATTGAAACTCATTTATTTCATACTCGACATAATACAAATAAACATTTTTGAGTATATTCTATCAGCAATTAATATTTGATGTGTCCTCTTTTTACTTTCATAACCCATAATTTGGGTGGGCTAAGGCTGTTTATACATTTAGTGACGTTCATCCTAATCTATGTCTTTCTTTATACATTTTAAGTGACGTTTTCAATCCATTCGTAAAGAAGAATGGAAATTTTTGTTTCGCGAAAACTATCTTGAAACTGTTATTGCAGCATTTACTAACGAGTCCAAAAGCGTTCTTTTTTATATGTGATCCCTAAGTTTTTGGAATAAAATGGTTATAAGAAGCTAGATCTGAACTTGGCTAGATCTGAACTGGTATTTCTATCGAAATACCAGTTACATGGATTCTTAGGTATTTGAACTCTGAGTAGGTGTATTGTCGTGATGGAAAAGCGCATCTCGATTAAGTTTCCCCTGACCTTTTAAACAAGCTACCTTTTAAGTTTTTCAAAACATTTGTTTAATGTTAGGTGGTGACTGTTTTTAGTCTATCAAAAAAGTCTATTAAGATTAATCTTTCCGATCACCCGCTCATCGTTTAGCTTTGAATTTGATTAGGTTATTTCATCATCTTTGAAGTTATTGTTTGGACTGAAATTGAGTTGAGGACTCGTGTTGCTAAATCCTGGTTTCTTCCTCTGCTGCAATACAAATTTCTGCATAAAATAAACTTCATCCACCTTCATGCGATTTAAAAGGTCAGATCAAGGAACAAGTTTTTTTTGCAGTAATTTTCATTCCGCAACGTATTAGCTAACTACCAATGAGATAATTTGCCATGTTTTAGTTCATCCCCAAATATATACTGAGAAGAAATTTAATGTTAGTTGTCTATTCGATTTCTAATATTTTCGTTGCCATGAAAATTAAGTTTGTTTTTTTTATTCCGTCATAAAAAGTACTCTCACCTAGGCTGCGCACCTCTTAGATTGGCCAAAATTCATGCGAAAAGATTTATTGAAATCTGCTTTCAATTTATTATATTATTAAACTTTTATGGAAACACTTTGGATTCCCTCGTGTATTCCATTCCAGAATGAAATATATTATAGAATCTTCTTCAAACCTTGGAAAAGTAATAAGCATAATATTGAAAATTATTACTTCCTTTTCTTTCTATCGAGGATATCTTCGACGTATTAGCATTTGCATGAGGTCAATTTTCATAATTTCCTCGATACTTTAGCCTCAGCTGAACGTAAACTTGCAAACAAAAGCGAAACGCTTTAAAAGTTTTCAAGGGCAGAAGTTTTCTAAATCTCTGTTCCCTGTTTTTTTTTATCTTTTCAAGTAATATTTGAGTAAATATGCCATCGCTATTGTTATCTCTTGTTTTTAAATATAAAAAGAAATGTTGTATATTTAAAATTATATTATTCCTCTATTGATTTCATCTTTAATTTGTTCTTTTTTAACGGCAGGGAAGATGGAAAGGATATTTTCAATTTGATTGACTCTTTGTTAAACCACATTTACGAAACAACTGATAGAACTTGTTCATCGCCGAGGTTGCAATTATACATGCGGAAATTAGGTGAAAATATTAATTCGGAAAATTAAATATTCAACGAGAACATTTTCACGTAGAGAAAGAACAAATGGTGAACAATATTCATGAAAAATGTTAACATCTGAAAAGACTAAGATGGTTAACATCATTAATTATAAAAATGGTGGAAGGAGTCACGTCTCATAAGCTTCCAGGAACAATTTGGTAAATAGAACAAAACCCTTAAAAAAATATGAAATTAAATTATTTAGTAAGAATTAAACATATAGAAATAAGAATTAGTTAAATAAATAACAGTACGGAAATTCCTAAGGCGAAATCTCCCTCTTTGTTATAATTTAAGTCACAGGTCACTTTACACCACTGAATTTTTAATGAATCTTGGTTTCCCTGCCTCCGTTACCGTAGTGAAGCTTCATATTATAAACTTTTCCCACAGACACAGACACACATACGCAAACATACATACATATATATATATATATATATATATATATATATATATATATATATATATATATATATATATATATATATATATATATATATATATATATAAGAAAGCCTGCCTATATTTCTATAGCAACATCTTATATAACTCTTTTGCAAAATGAAATCCAAGGTTTCCGAAATTGGGGTACGAGAAACTACAGTTATAACCCATGTATGGTTAAAGGTTATTTAAATTTGGATAAATAAAACGAAAGTTATCAGCTAATAAGCAATTTTCTAGAAAAATTGAATTATTCAAAATGAATCTAACTCTTAGGTTTCTTGAAGAGAGAACCAGTATTGTTTACATAAGAACTTCAGTTAAATCTCGTGTACATTAGTTCATTCTTTTGCTAGCTTTCGTCCAAGTAACATCGCTAAGAATTTGTAATGTCCTTCTCTGTCCGCAAGCGCTTGTAAAGCTGCGCTACCAAGATGGTCTTTCAAATGGAGCCATTGCAGAAATTATTAAGCGCTCCTAAAGTGTAGTCTATAATATTTTATCAACCTATGACAAAACAGGTTTATATAAGGTTGGTAAATCAACTAGTAGGCTCAGGAGGTCAAAAAGGAAGACCAATTCCTTACCCAAATTGTGAAAAAGGCCTGATTAAAGACTGCTGGACCAGTTTTGGGGGAGATTACCAATATTTTGTCCATCAATGTCTCGAAGCAGACTGTCTCTTTAGGTGGAAGAAGATAATTTCATCGTTTTATTAAAAAATATATACAAATTTCCGCATAAATTTTGCTCCATAAAACTTTTCCATCTTGTTTATAGTAGTTTATTCTTTGTGCGACGTTTCAGGATAAATTCTCCGGATTAGTGATAGTTGTTCTATTACAAATTCCAGGATAGGTACAAATACGAGCATGTAAAATACGCTATATCGATCTTATATATTTGTCAGAGAGAGAGAGAGAGTTACAAGGAAAGAAAGTACCCTAGGAGACCTTACGGTCCATTCAAAGAGGGTACCTTTGGAATAGCAATTGAGTAGGCACATGGCTGCTCAATTGTTTTGAGTCCCTAAACGGCCACTTTTCAAGACTTTGTCTAGTCTTGACTTGAACTGGTCAACAGACTCACTGTTGACAAAGTCCACTGGAAGTGCGTTCCACTTACCGCAAATATTGTAGGTGAAAAAAATTTCCATACAGATTGCGATTGTAACGCTTCAGTTCAAGTTTGAAGCCGTGATTGCGCGTTCTGTTCTCACTCAGTGTGAAAATATCCCGGTAGTCAACATTGTCGAACCCTCGAAGTATTTTGAAAACTTCGATGAGCTGACCACGCAGTCTACGGGTTTCCAGCGAGAACATATCTAATTCCCTTAGTCTATCCTCATAACTTTTATGTCGGACAGAGGGAATCAGTTTGGTTGCCCTAGCTTGTACGCGTTCCAACCTTGCGATGTCCTTTCGAAACGAAGGACTCCAAAATTGTACCGCATACTCCAGGTGCGGTCGAACGAGGGAGTTGTACAGACAAAGTACTATCTCCTTGTTACGGTATCCAAACTGGCGCTTTATATAGCCTAACATCCTTTGGGCTTTCTTCTCTGCCTCGATGCACTGTTTCGAAAACTTGAGGTCGCTAGTGATAGTAACACCCAAGTCCTTCTCAGTGTCACTCAATTCAAGGGCAGTTCCCTTAAGGAAGTACTAAGATTTAGGGTTTCGGTGGCCGATATGCATTACTTTGCATTTCTTCACGTTGAAAGGCATTTGCCACGTGTCCGACCACTCCCAAATCCTTTGAAGGTCCTCTTGGAGGCTGGCAGTGTTCCGCTCCTTTGCCACATTGATACCAAGCTTGGTGTAGTCGGCAAATTTGAAGATTTTGGTAACCATGTCTCCGTCCATGTCGTTGACATAGATAATAAACAGTAGTGGTCCCAGGACGGAACCTTGAGGGACACCACTAGATTTAGGCGCCTATTCAGAGGCCCGACCATTCACCACTACACGTTGCCGTCTGTCACTTAGCAAGCTCTTTATCCAACCTGCTACCTTGCCGTCTATGCCCTGCACACGCACTTTCCGGAGAAGGCAGTGGGTGGTACCTTGTCAAAGGCCTTTTGGAGGTCAAGGTACACAACATCTACCGCCTTGTCTCGATCATGCTCACTGAACACGAAGTGGAAGAATTCTCAAGGTTCGTCAGGCATGACCGTTGCCTTCGGAAGCCGTACTGGGAACTCTTCAGTAGAAGGTTTGACTCTAAATAAGACGTTATCTTGTCCACTATCATGCTTTCCATGAGTTTGCCAACTATCGAAGTCAGACTGATGGGTCGGTACTTTGACGGATAGCTGGGGTCTCCTTTCTTGAAGATCGGAGTCACCTCCACCTCACGCCAGTCTCTAGGAACGCATCCGGTCCGGAAAAACATGTTAAAGATAGCGCACAGATGTCGTGATACTTCATTGCACACTTCCTTCAACACCTTAGATAGAAACCCGTACGGTTCGGGGGACTTATTCGTCTTTAGGTCAGCGATCTTTTTCTTTATTTCACCTTCGGTGAAGTCCATTACCTCCAGCTTTTTTCCCGAGTAAGAATCCGTGGGCTGTGGGATGGGACCACACTCTTTAGTAAACACTGAAGAGAAGTAATCATTGAGCAGGTTGGCATTTTATGCATTTGACTGAGTTAATGCACCTTCCTCGTGCACTAAGGGCTCAATCCTACGATGGATTGGTTTACGGCTATTTACATAGCCGAAGAACTCCTTGGGATTCTCCTTGCAGAGTCTCGCCACTCGGAGTTCCTCAGACCGCTTAGCCACCCTTATGCTGGACTTCACTCTTCTGGCTAGCCTCCGGTACTCGTCAAAGGCACCCGAGATCTTCGATCGCCGGTACGCATTTCTCTTCTCCATAAGCAGTTGGCCGATTTCTCGATTAAACCACTTTGGTTGAACAGAAGACCGATGAAGGCATTTCAGAGGGATGCAACTTGATTGAAGACTCATGAACTTATTTTTTAAATTGTTCCACGAATCCTCAACATCTTCGCAAACCGCTAGTCTTACATCAGTCAGCCCAGCACGAAGGCTCGCAAAGTCTGCTCTTCTCAAGTCAAGTTTTCTTGATTGACTGGCAAAAGACCTTACCTTCGGGATCTTGACGATAAATGTAATTAGCTGGTGATCACTGCCACCGAGCTCTTCGCCTACAAAGAGATCCTCAACGATATCATCCTCAGAGGTGAAGACCAAGTCGAGGATATTGTCTCCTCTCGTCGGTTCTCTGACCCATTGAGTGAGGAACTCGTTGTTGGCGAACTCCAGGAGTAGCGTGCTCTCGCCACAGGCTGCTCTGGTTTCCCAGTCAACTTGTCTGTTGAAGTCGCTTATAACGATACATACTCTGCCTTGAACAAGCTCACCCAGCAGCTGGTACAGTTCTCTGTCCTTCTCAACGGGTTGGGAAGATGGGTCTGTAAAGCAGCAGGGTCCTGTATCTGACAGGACCTATCTCTAGGTCAACACCTAGAAGCTCGTGATCAGATATAATGTTGGAGTTCGTAGATTTGATTGTATCCTTGACATACAACATTACACCGCCACCCTCTCTATCTGGCCTATCTTTGTGGAAGAGTTGGTAGCCAGGAACCGTGAATTCGCCTTCAAAGTCTCGGTTTGAGGTTTTTAACCACGATTCTGTTATGGCTACCATTTCGGGTTCTTCCGTCGCTACGAGGCCACGGAGATCAGGAAACTTGTTCCTGATGGACCTCGCATTGAACAGAAGAACTTTTAGGGAGTCCCTTAATGTAGGACCCCCTATACTCTTCCGTTTCCCGGCTTCTTGGTTGTCGCGGTGGCACCATTTTTGACAACCTCCGAGAAGGTTGTTTGGGGAGTGACTCGGGCGTACTGGCGTACGTCCGCCTTCCCAATGGGCCGGACACTCCTTTGGGTGCGCTCCACGACATCCTGGATGAGGTTGGCTAGGAAAGCCTTGCCCTTAAAGGAGAGGTGCACCCGATCCCTTTGGTAGTGGTCTTTTCTACCATAGAATACGGCGTACGGGTCGACAAAAAAGACACCTTCCGCCGTACAGAGGTCTGCAAGGCGTCGGTTTAGCGACATGTTCCTCACGTGGGAAGTCCGGCTTGGACCCCCCCTCGGGAGCATCCCCACCACGACGCGTCTGCGGGTTTTCAATCCACAGTCGTCGACAGCGCACATAACCGTCTTCGTAATCTCGCCTGTAGGGCCTACCCTACCTACTCTGAGGTAGAGGTCGTTGCCACTTACCATAAGGGCAACGACTAAAGTCTCTCAAATCTGAGACTTCCCCGACTTAGCTCTTATCTGCTTATTTCCACAGCCTAGGAGGCAGCTCACCTTAACGCTTATGCGGATGCGGGCCACTAGCAGGGGCTGCAGGCCCCGTGTCTGGGAATCACCCACAAGGCTGACCCTGGCACATTTGCCTGCTGAGCTCGGATTCTTCATTTTCGGAGGCAAGCTCTCCGATTCCTCTCTCTTCTCCATCATGGGCTTTTCAGTCTTTTTTCCTTCTTCTTCTTCTTCTTCTTCTTCTTCTTCTTCTTCTTCTTTTTCTTCTTCTCTATTATCTTTTCCCCCTTGTCATCCTTTTCAATAACTTCTACCTTTTGTTCTTCTATTTCTCTATCTTCCTCTTTCTTCTTCCCCTTTTTTGTCTTTCTTTTCTTTTTATTTTTTCCTTTTAGCATTTCTGCCACATTCGGGCCCGGCCTTTCTGTAGAGGTGGTGTTTGCTACAGGACTCGAGAGCTCGTTTAACTTCTCTTCGAGCCTGCGGATCTGGTGGGAGTGCTCCCCCTTGAGCCTCTCGATTTTATTTTCGAGATCTGTCGTCCTTTTCCTGTAGTAGGCCACTACTTCTTCCACCACTTCCTTCTTTAATATGCAGGTGGTGCATACACTGCCTGGGTGGCATTTCACATAGCAGCCCTCAGGGAAGTCAACGCACCACTTGTCCTTCTTACAAATGGCACACGTAAATTTTAGCGCTGCTGGACCTTTCTTGCCTTTCATTTTGAACACACTATATTTTTTATGCTTGTGACCAATCAATATGTAAAAAGGGGGGTTTGGTGAGTTCTCCCCGCGTGAGTCGCTCCCGTCTATTGATCGGAGTCGTTTCAGAGTCTTCCAGAAGGCACGCTCCATATGCTGCTGTTCGTCCGACCGAGTTGTCAAGCCTCGGCGTGCCGTGGCTCCCAACCAAGCAGCACAGACGTTCCTCGAAGGGGCCATCGATTTGTCACCAGGTGAACAACAACGAAGCACGCCTCTTACTAAACTCCTACTAGTTTTCTTCACAACGGCCAGGATCTCGGAGTAGCGTTCAATGGATATCCCGCCACACCAAGGAACTCGACCCAAGGTTTTTTTATTGGCCTGGCAACCAACATGGGAACAAAGGACCGTCACCTCGGACCAATGCTACCAGAAGCACCCGTCAACGGGCACTGGGAACGGTCAATAATTACGCGCCAGGGAAGGGGTTAACGGGGCACTACCCTCATCCCATTCATCGTACCCCAACGCCTAGGACACCTCTGGTCCTAGTCTCTTGCAACGAGTGAGCGTCGATTGGCGTTGTTTATAGAGGTTCCAAAGCCTCTCTTCTGACGCGTGAGGTAGCTGCCAGGTCCTTATATGTAAATAGAGGGAAAAAAGGGAAAGAGTGACATGATAGGAGTAGGCCTTTTTTTTCTTTTTGTATAAGTGGGAGATAGGATAAAAGTAAAAAAAAAGAGAAGGATAGAGTAGAAAAAGGAAAGAGTGACGCACTTAGTCTAAAACCTCGTTTCAGACCAAATCGACAAGTAAAGCCCTACCAGGGGTACCCAGAAGAGGTACCCCCGCCGACATAGCTCGAAAAGTCAAAGGTACACACAAGCTCTCTTCCCGCGACAAGGGGGCGTCACCTCTCCCTCTACTTTCTTTAAGTGAGAGAGAGAGAAAGAATGATTCACGCAGACTAAGAAGCCTAAATGGGTATCTTACGGACGAACGAATCTTAAACCGGCATCTTTCGGTAAACTTCCGGGGCGATAACGAAGCGAGACGAGTCTAGCTGGAGCCCGGAACTCAAATCAGCGAGAAGGCGCTAAGCCTTTACTCGCCGTGTCTTGAATCGGAGTGGGACCCATTTCCTACGGCAAACAAAATCGCTTCCGGAGAAGCCTTATATATTTTACAGCGCGGAAACAGGAGGCAAGCACTGCTCACGCAGAATCCAAGCAGTAATCAACGAGGATTCATTGAAACCAGTCTAAAAACACAAGCGCTCGTTCATATGCGACTGCCTGTTACTCTCAGGACTAGCGAGCAAGAAACCAGTTGTTCAGAGCCACGGCAATCAAGGACGCAACGACTCATTCTGGAATACGCGCTCCGTGCCCTGCAAGGATACTCCCTCGAACCAACAATCGATGCCCACTTCACCATTCTTGGAAAATCGTAAGCCTACGAGTATTACCGTTTTCTTTATCACCATCGAAGAGGCGTGACGCTTTCCGACTACGAAGCTTCACCCCCTAATCTCCTCCCGTTTTAGCGCGGGTAAATATTGTGCTACTCATAGCTCGTGCCGAAGCATTTCATTGTGAATTAAATCCTTTGTTGAACGCTTAGTTTTCCCATAGTGTATAAATGATTGTTAAATTCTGTTGTTTGATTGTATAATAGTAAAGATTATTTTTGTTTCTCTTGTTTAAAATCCCAGGACCACATAAAAAGCCATTGATGTATTTTCTAAGTCGGCCAACGGAATACACGAACTCGAATATCCCACGTACTTAAAAGGGACTTCTGCCCCGCGTCTAGAGCGGGCAAGCGAAGGTCAGTGAAATCTACCTGACCTACGACAATATTCGTCGGAAAAGAAAGTTGAGAGGTCCTATATAGGTAGGGAGGTGTATGACTACTTGTTTTTTGGGAATGTTGCAAGGTGGAGATTTAGGGTTGAACATATTATTCAAATTTGTATCTTAAGGTTTTTATACCTTCAGACACATCGATGGTAACTCTCTCACTTGGAAAACGGAACTTTTCGGCGGCGTGCACCTTCAAGTTTATTCTCCTTGAATGATATACGTACCTAAATTCCCTCTTGCAAGAAGCTGATGATTTCATACGTCTCTCAGGTTGCGAGATTTTATGGGGGTGGGGGCGAGCGCGCTCCTCTCACAGGTCTCGCAGACTCAGTCTCGGATATTTCCATCTCAGTTTGTTTGTGTGTTTGTATGTTCACTTTTACTGTTTCTTGGGTGTTGTTTTGATGTTCGATACATGTAATCGCGTTTCTAGCCCCTTGAGCTTGTATCCTAGGATCTCTGAAAAAGTTTGGGTCGTTGCCAGGGCCGGGAAGCTTCTGGCAACTAGTCTCGCACTGGGGTTTGAGAATTTCCTCCAACCATGGATTATCAGGAAACCACATTTATTGCATCCCATTATGCGCCCGCCTTCTATTTAGCTCTTTCACAAAGGTCCACTGAGAAGGCAGATTTGCGACGTGAGCATAATATATATGCAACACATAATTTTGGTCGAGTTATCATTCTCGACGTACAGGTATGAATTACTTTCCGGAGATTCCGCTACGGCAGCTTTTGCAACCTTGACATAGGTTCTGTTATCTATAGCTTTTCGATTGATTTATTTTTTAGTAAATCTTTCTTGACTGGGCATGCCATGGATAGCGTCTTATGTGCCCCTGCGCAGTTTAGGCACTTTAAGGAGGTGCTATTGCAGCCTCTCCATGAATGAGTATCTGCATAACATATGGCACACACAAGAACGTTTCCTTTGGGGCAGTTGGCCGTGGTTCTCCTCGTATTTATAACAATTAAAGCACATCTGGAGGTCAATAAAATCATCGCATTTGATCTGGTCAGGGAGGCAGAGACGTTAGAAAAGAATAAACTTGCCTCTGGGGCCTTGTTTGCCGTAGCTGTGGCAGAAAAAATAAAGTTAGACACATGTGTATAATCTTTAAATTTGACAATCTCAGGGATCTTTGCGCAGGAGTGTTTTTTCCACCGCATAAATTTCTTCCGCGGAGTGCCCCCCAACCAAGTGATCAAGGCGGTGAAAACTAAGGCTGGGGTACGTTTTTATTTGTGGTGGTGTTTGTGGCTTTAGGTTAATACTTTGGAGCCATTCGGCCGCTCTTGGGGAGGTGAGTGCTTCGCATTCTGTCTCCTTTGCGAAGATAGCCGCATGAACAGTGCGGATATCAATCAGCCCCACGAGTGCTATATTAACTTCCCGATAGATTTTAGAAAATATCCCTCCATTATCAAGCTTGGTGGTTGCGACGCCGTCCCTGGCTCGACAGTGGGTTAGGGACCCTTAAAGCTATTTCAGGCCACACCCCAGCTTCCAGGATCATCGCAGGAGCAGACCCACCACCTCCCGGGGTCCCTCCCAGAGATCCACCGGGACCAGGTCTGTGTGCATCTGTGGACAGTTGAAGATGTGCGGTGTCGTGTATCTGTGTTCGGCATTTGGGGCAGTTTGGTGTTGCATGGGTGATGGGAGATATTTTGAGCATGTATGATGTCAGGAGTGGTGATTTGTTTGTTCGTATCTGCCAAGGTTTCCTTGATCTATTTTCCATCTGCTCGTAATTTAGTGTGTGTTTGTTCGTGTGCGTGTGTGTATGTCAAAGAAAGCGTATCAACAAGGTAGAAAAATCTTTCTTAGAAGATATTCCAATCCCAAGCCAAAAAGATAGTCTTCACCAGGCACTTTACCTCACCAAAGGGCGCTTTTGGTAGTCCGACAAGGATGACGCCCGTCCGAGGGTGACTTGTTGAAGAGGGGGGTTGCAAGTTCAGTCCCCACCACAAGCTTTGAAAGAGGGTGAAAAAATTTACTCAAATTTATATTAAAAAATCGTGAATGGACAAACTCACTTATCGCTTGAAAAGCTTACTCGACTTTTTGGCACTAACACTCGCGATTTTATTCACTACACTTTCCGTGAAAAAGGCACAAGTACAAAAGTATTGCTTCACTGAGAGATAAGAGAATACCGACCACAACAAGGAAGCTGAGCAGTCTTGTTTTTCAATGTTAATATATCTGCATTTTATAGCACATCGTCTTTTTAATGTAATCTTTTGACTTTTCAAAGTGTCTCAGGTTTAATTTTGGCATGAATTATCCAGTTTTTAGACCCATTTCATTTATTTCATCCCCCTTTTCTCCTTTTGTAATTGTCAACACTATTTTGAACAATATCACAAGGTTTTGTATAGTTCTCCCTGATTAATCAACCTCTTTGTTTTGTGTACACTTTTGACTCATTATGTGATCCCCTCATCTGTTCCATACAATATCTCCCTTTACACCGAGCCGATGTCCGCCTGAGGGATGCTGTCAACTATTATCTCGATCCACTATGTTTGAGGATTAGCCCACTATGGAACCCAGCGTGAGTGGTTACCTGACTATGGGACTAAGTTACTAGCCTTGTGGCTTACTCTCTCCTACCCTCAGGGCCCGGACAAGAGCACAGAAAGACATTCAACCGTCTGCCTCTACTGGACGTAGATTTGATAACTAAACCCACGAGGAGACAGCGTTGTCAAAATGTCGGTAATCGAGCAGCCCTCGTGAGGCTCCAACCTAGTAGCATATTTGATTCATCCTCATTAACCGGCAGAAATCTTTCAAGTAGGCGTGGGTAAAGGAGCGAGGAGAGACCAATTACACTTTGCATAGAAAAATAACCACCCCTAAAAAACGAGACTTCAGCGGGAAAATTACCAGAACACCCCCACAAAACGAATAAGAATGCAAACGAATTACTCTACTAACGGATACAGCAAAAACAAAACTTGATTGAGGAGCAATAATTGCAACAATCTGCGGATAACTGAAAGTGTCACTGTTGAAATTATTAATCACCATCAGTAGTTATGTAGCCTTTTGCAACTGACAAGTGGATGTAGAGAAATGGCTCAAAAGAAGGCATTGAGGCACTTTCTAAATTAAGAGTCACCCTAAACTCTCTCCACAAATAGTGACGAATAGACCCATCGTGTGCCAAAAAATCGATATCTGGACTAGAGCACTTACAAAAGAACTTAAGAGGAACTTAATAAAAAAAATTCACATCTGAAGATAAAGGGAGTTCTAAAAATTGGCAACTATACCCACGGTTTCAAAGTGGTATGCGCGTCTATGGAAATGGCCAATCGAGCAACCCTAAACGGACTCCTTGCCTTTAGCATGAGAATCTTATCACACAATATTGCAAAATAGAAGTTCATAAACACTCTAACGTACTTTCAATACTATGCACTGGAAGAGCATACAACCAACAACTGCCCCCCCCACCCCCTCCAGACCCCAAATTTTGTTCGGAAAAAGAAATGTATAAACTATGGAGGTCACATTAAACCATGGCGGTCTACTGTCCGAAAGGACGGGGAATCTTATTCAGAAAAAAATAGAGATGAAACAAAAGAAAAGGAGAAAAAAGAAAATGGGATATACACCAGTGTTGCAAATGAAGCAATAAGAGATGTTAAAGAGAAAAAGGTAGTACTAAACATCGATTAAAGTAAGGAACTTGCCATATTAACATGTATAATATATTCCTATATACAGAGCATCGCAAAACTTGGTCTATTTACAGCCACAATGAACCCAATGATAAAGAATAACGGACTCCAAAAGAAGTGGTTATGTGAGAACCCTCCCTCTCTAGAAATCTATGGAGTGACAACTCACAGCGAACTCACGAAGAAAACAAGGCTAGGAACAAATGAAAATGAAAGCACAACAACAGAAAAATAAGAAAAAAGAGCAAAGAAAAGTAAAAGATAAGGAGGAAACAAAAGAGAGTACAGTAGAAGAAGGGAAGAAGACACATTGGAGAGATGCAGTTCACCAATGAAAGAAGGGAGCCCAAGATCGAAGAAGAAAAGCAAAGCAATAATGAAGGAATGTCGGAATGCAAACGAAACAGGAAATAGCACCACAAATTCAGAAGACGAATCAAGAAAAGAAAGTCTCGGAAAATAGAACAAAAATATAAAAGACAAGACCACAAAAGGGAGCAAACCGACGCAAGAACGCATCTACGAAGCCAATAATTTAGAAATGGAAATATACGTTGATGAATCATACCCACTCCAAAAATACTTAAAAATAGAAGATAGAGAAAGGAAGGTGGATAAAATCAGAAAGGTAAAAGTAAAAAAGAACAGAATAGGAAAACAAATACCCAAATAGGGGCGAATCAAAAAATAAACTAAAAAATAATCGTGATAAGCACCAATGACTACGAGAAAAAATGTCACCATAGTTAACATATTCCGTGAATTGGCTTCGCACCTGAAAGTAATATCAGAACACAGATTGAACTAAGATAACAATAAAATAAAAATATTCGGATATAACCTACAAAGTAAAGATACGATGGAGTTTAAATAAAATATAGTATGAGAAAAGAAGTTGTATGAACGAGGCTTGCCTTGCAATGATGATAGAGAATTACCGTATTTACCACTTAACATCCGCCGGATACCAAACACCAAGGCGCGGCGCGATTATTTACCAATTGACACATTATTTGAAATATTCAACAGAAAACACCCAGTAATATTCCTAGGAGGCTTAAATGTCCAATGCTGGGTGTCAAGGTACACAAACAACAACACTATAGGCACAAACTTAGATCTGTTAATAAATAGAAACATATTAAGAAGAGTGAGACCAGAATTCCCAAGATAAATAGAAAACAACACAGTAACAAGTGACGACATAGTACTTACTAGCCAAAACATGGCTTTGAAATTTGAATATACACATATTTCCTACCATCGGGCCATGTAGCAATCGCAATGGTATACTGATTTATATGAAACAAAAACTAATTTAGATACCAATTCAAAGAAGAAAGTTTATAGAAAAATTAATTAAAAAAGAAATATGCCGAGAAATTAACAGCCTTACTACAATGCCACTGGAGGTAGGAGACAAGAGCACAATAATAAACTTGAAATGAGAAGTTCATTAAAGGAAGCTGACAAGGAAAATGTCCTTCATATATGGTATCAGACGCTAGTTCAAGGGAAGTGAAGCAGAAGGCGAACAAAATCAACGATATATAACGATAATATAAGGACAACAGGGTAAATAACCAAGCTTACCTGAGGCTCCTAATATTAAAATAAAGTTTGAAATTTTCTTTACTAAAGAAGCAAAATGAAGAATAAGAAAAGTTGATCAACAAATTAGAAGAGGAAAGCATCAAACTAAGAGCGAGACAAACAATCAAAGGGATTGAAGGATCGACGCAAAAAGAGAAAGTAAAGATAGAGGGTGAACAGGGAGAAGTTGATACAAGACAATGTAGAAGTCGAAAGCAGAGAGACACTGGAAGAAAATCAGTCTTCTCCATAACTCCTGGAGACATTGCTAAATTAGAGTCGGAAATAAAAGAAATGGCGGAAGAACTGGGCGATAACACACGCAAAATATTTGAAGCAGAGAATATTGACCCAGAATGTGAAGATCAAAAATGAAACTGAGCCAAGATATCGATCGAAGAAGTAAAAAGCGCTATACAGTCATTCAGAAAAAAAATCCCTCAAGACCAACGGTTTTAACTAAAATAAACAACCAAAAGGCTCAATTAAACATCTTCATAGCCATTACGGAGCTGTTAAATGCCTGACTAAACATACGATATTATACACAAGATCTTAAGATAGCAAAAATGATCCCGATCCCGAAGCCAGAGAAACCTCTTTCACAAATAGCAAGCTATAGTGGATTAGCGTAGTGTACACGCTGATAATTAATTAGTGAGAAAGAAAAGCTTTGTAGGAGAACGACTTTATTAAGTCATAAGTAGAGGACTCGTTGCGGAGCATCACGCTCCATCCTTCAGCTATACAAAGATGACAAAATATTACCTTAATACATTTCTTTTATGCAATGGAGAAAAAGGCAGAAATATGGGCAAATGGGAGGAGGTATGGGTACGTTATTGAAGGAAGTATATTAAGGCTAGATATTAGCTCAAATGGATACACTGGTAACGTGAAAAAACGGAAAAATAGAAGAGCAAAAATGATAAGTTTGCTCAGGATACTGAGAAATCTCTCTATGAAACACAGGAATAAAGTTTACCAATGGGTGGTCCAGCCAGTAATAACCTATCCACCAATTCCACCACACACACTTTCCAAAAAATGAAATAACACAGAAACCTCAAAAATACATAAAAAACCCTGTACAGCATACTGGTAAAGATCACACGAAGAAGGAAAGGAAACCAATAGGAATGGTCCACGAAACAACAAATCTCGAAACATAAATTCCACAATAAGGAACAGAGAGATCGACCAAAGTTTGAGGAAAAATAAGCCAAAAAATCCTTGACCTGTACCAGGAAGCCGAAATACTCGTAGATGTCAACGGACAATATCATTTCGTTTTCTAGAATAGCAGAAGACTACTAGAAATGGAAGATATCCTGAATGAACGCAAAAAAAAACAACGCAAAAACGAGAAGGACCTAAAGAAAAAAAAACAACGGCAAGAATGCAAACAAAAACTCCTTAAGAGAAATAAGATAAAGTTAATAAAAAATCAAATAAGGAAATATATTCAAATCAACCATCACACAAACATACAAATAGAAAATAAGAAGATATATATATATATATATATATATATATATATATATATATATATATATATATATATATATCAACGGATACAAATAAAACAAACATAAACAACCCAAAAGTAAATGTACAAAAAATACAAAAGTAAAACAATATCAAACACAAACATTATGGATATCAGCTAGTCACCTGGAAAACTATTTTTCTACTACACTTTTTATTTGTCTACCAATAATACTCCCCCCCCCCTCCTTTCGCTGCCTCCCCAAGTTTCTCTCTATGTACTTTATACCACATACAATCTTTTCTTACCTATCATTACTTAGATGCCTTCAGGCAGGTTGAAATACATCTCGGAAATATAGTTATGGAAAATATTGGTATTTTGCTGCGTCCTCTCCAAGCTAAACAGAAGGTTCTCTTTCGAAAGCTTGAAAAGCTCTTGACTTCAATAAAACAATTGTCTAGCATAGCCTCTTTTATATATATATATATATATATATATATATATATATATATATATATATATATATATATATATATATATATATATATATATATATATATATATATATATATATATATATATATATATGAGGCTGAGTAAAGCTCTGCCGATTATTATTATCAGGTTAAAGACTGCAATAGAATTCAAATCAGCTCATGTTTGGATGGATGCAATGGAGAACCTCCAATCTGCGCAGCAGCTCTAATATAATTTAAATCAGAAAGGAGAAAAAGAAGACGGAAAGTTTTTAGGAAAAGAAACAAAAGAGAATCGCCGCTCACTTAACAACCATGTAACTCATCTACTAGTTTTCCTTCCCTATGATTTTTTCAAGCAAGCCTCTTAACACAATATTTGCTTTATTCGACTTTTCACTTTGAGCCATACATACATAGGTAAATCAATTTTTTTATGCGTGCCATACAATAAGGCAGGCGCCTTTATTCGGATTTCGATGCTTCTCTTCTGGGTGAGGGAAAATTTTTCAATATACCTGTAATATGACCTTTCCTCACTTTTTGTTTCCCCATTTTAGAAAGAAAAATAGAAGACTACAGAGTACGATAGACAAATTTCGTAAGTCCATTGACGGTGTACATATTTATGGGATTAGACGAGGCTGTTTGGAAAGGAATTAGAAGTAGGCGGGAATATTGGCGCTATCAAGTGACCGTTTTAATTTTAAAAATGATCCAAGGTAAATTCTAAATGGTCCATTTGTATGGTCGAAGATCTTATGCTAATCAAATAGCAAACTAGACTGTGAAAATGAATATTAACCCTCTTAAATCTTCCCCTTGATTATTTGACTCGTTATTTCTGTACATCCATTTGAGTGAAATGCTATTTTATGGGCCCGCTTCGAGGCTTTGAGTTAAAGACAGGTGCAGCACTCATCGTCATTTTCAAACTATTTTCACAGCCGTTGGTCTTATATTTTTGTCTTTTATTTAGTTCCTACTTCCATTTCCTACTTGGTCGTTGTTTTATCTTCAACTGCCACTGTTCTCTATTTGCCTTCACTCCACCCCGCTGATTATATGCTTATTTGAGACTTATCAAAGCGCCAATTTCAAGCTCAATTTCCAAGATGATTTGCAATCCGCAACACAAATTACTAAAAAAATACAGAGGAATTTCCAAATTTCGTTCCTTTCTCTGCTCTCCTTCTTTAAAAAAACAGTGTACGAACCTTTGTAGGGGCCTGGACTTAATCGAATACTGTTGCTGTTAAGTAAATTGATTTCCTGTCTCCTTTCCTCCTCTTCCTCTTTTAAAGGGAGTTGCCTTCTTTGCCGAACAGAGTGAGTTCCAGGGGAGATTTTCGCCTTCGTGGACCCAAACACTCACTTTTATTCGTTGGCTACTAGGAAGTATGTACATACTTTGCACATATCTCTACTTCCCTTGTCTTCACAACGTTTTTATGAGCCTCTTCAATAAATCAGGGCGGGTCTTCGTTAGTCTTTATTTTTTTAAATTTAAATGAATATTGTCACTTGACCTTTCTCGAGTTATTGGGAAATGTAAATTAAAATTTACACTCAATAATCCTTCGCTGATTATATGATACTCCGACGGCGTATTTTTTCATTAGCAACCTTTTACACTTCATCAGCGAGGGCGAAACATGAGAGCCAATACCTCCTTCAATTATCAGAAGAATTCATTTTTTTCGCAATATTAAAGTAAGGGAAAAGTGACCTAGAATCAGCATCCGGATCTAGATCAATCCCCAAATTTACTAAATTCTGCCTTGGCCAAGGATCCCCCTCCCCTGCCTCCGCAATATTTAATTGAAATCTGTTGATAACTTTTTACATACTCGTATCTTGTATACAATCAAAAATGCAGATAGACATATACGGGTGATCACATAACCTCCGCCAATCTCCATTAGAAGAGGCGATAAGGCGAAAGATGAATCTTTTGAGGGGATGCGGGATCCAGCATAGGGCTCGTATGCTTAATTTGCAATCCTCTTGGTATCCTTTACTTCTTTCTTCATTCTTGAATGGGAACTCTCAATCGCTCTTTTCTTAAATGAATTTAAAATTTCCGCACAAAATGACAATCATTATTACACAGCCTCATATCTCGCACTTCCTATAAAAGCAGCCTCATATTACACAATTCCGATCAAAAAAGAGACTCATGTTAACACTTCCTACCATTTAACCTCATATTAAACACCTCCTATCATAACAGCTTCATATTACACACTCCCTAGCAAAGCAGCTTCAAGTTACAAACTTACTAGCAGAACAACTTCATATTACAGACTTCCAACATAGTCTCATATTATATACCTATCAAAACAGCCTCACATTTCACGTTTTCAATCAAGACAGACTCATATTACAAACGTCCTATCAAAACAGTCTCATTTTACACAATTCCACTGAAAACAGCTTCATATCACACACTTCCTAGCAAAACAGCCTCATATTACAAACTTCCAATCAAAACAGCCTCATATCACACAATTTCTATCAAAACAGCCTCACATTTCACACTTCTTATAAAAACATCCTCATATTGCACACTTCGAGTCAAATCAGCCTCATATTACACACTTCCTAGCAAAACTGCCTCATATTACATATTTCCGATTTAAAAAGCTTCATATTACACACTTCCAATCAATACTGCCTCATATTACACACCATTTCCTATTAAAAGGGCCTCATATCACACACTTCCTAGCAAAACTGCCTCACATTACGCACTTTCTAGCAGGAGTGACTCATATGCAACACTTCCTCTTGAAACAGCCTCTCGCTCACTTTATGAAGTTGTTTTTTTGACACACACACACACACACGTGCTGGTGAGCATGCTAAAGAATAACTCCATCAAACATTCAGCCTTCACTGTTCAGCTATTACAGGGTCTGCACCAACGTTTCATCAGACTCATTACTTTAAGAGGGGTGGAGGCGGCTCCGGAAGCCTCTGCAGCAGCGCCACGTTTGGTATGGCCTCATATGTGGTACTCTTTTACTCTCATGATGAGATCTTTACGATCGAGCCCCTCCATTCCCTCGGCAAAATATGGCAATATTATGGCAAGCATTGACTCGGGAAGGTCGGTAGTGCCATCGTTGGTGCAACGTTGGCACTCTAGCGTTTTCTACAACGTGGTCGAACGTTTGTTCAAGGAAATCTTCGCCATCTTTTTCGCAAGAAAGGGAAAGAAAAGGAGAGAAGTTTCATCTTCGAGTTAGTTTAATTAATTACGCCCCCCCGGTCCTTTTTTCATCATAGACAGGGTTCCCTGAAATACGCATAAAGATCTGACTGACAATCGATAGCAAGCCCGTGGACCCGTGGACCCATGGACCAGGGGCAGGTCCTTGTTGAAGGGAAAATACGGAAAGCCCATTACTAGTGTTTCGTCATGAATCAGCATGCATGAAACCTTTCCCGACTCAAGGGAGGGTCACCTTTTAACTGTCAAGGGAAGGTGGATATATAAACAACCTCAGAAGTTATCAGGACGGAAGAGTGATGAGCGTGCGAAGTGAGAAAAGAGGATGAGATGGTTGTTTTGCGATTTGCTACTCTGTGTGGCGGGTGATGTACTTGGCCTTGAAAGTCTTCGCGTATGTCTAACTCAAAACACTGCCTGAGTGACGGCAGCTCCCTGCAATTTATACCAATTCTCCCCCGGAATTAAAACAGGTACCAGGGTGTGGAAGTCCACGTCAGATTAATATCAAATTACCTACTTATCTCCCATGATGTAATCATTCAATTAACTAAAGTGTGTTTCTAACAACGTTTTCTCATGTAACGGGGATTACTACAGACAACGATGGGGTTTCTCTATGGGGCTGGGGGAGGGGGCTTATCTTTTAAAGTGCCTCTTCATGGCATACTTTGAAACGGAACTATGGCCCGAATTAAACCTTGGCCTTAGGTAGACGATTTATTCTTACTATGACCAGAAATTGAAAATTTTAATAATTTTTATAAATTAATTTAATAACTTTCATCCCTTTATTAAATTCCAATATTAATGAGAATCAAACTTCAATCTCCCACACAATGATGAAAGAACATTAAAAAAAGGCTTTGTAAAAGCTAATCACTAGCCTATACGGGCAGCTTCTGTTACCATCACCCAGTTCATTCTCACCTGCCATTCTCATCCATTAATCTTTCGGATCTATTCATGGGCTCATTCACCGTGATAGAGAGTACAACACTCAAATTGACTGTTTATCGTGACCCTATTCATTCAAATGCTAACATGCTTCTGTACTCTTGCCACAATGATACGATAAGAAAATCACTTGTGTCGATCATGTTTCTCCGCGCGTAAGAACGCTAATCCTAAACACATCGCTAATAAAATTCCTAATATCAAGAATATTGTTATTCCCTCTTATATCCGGATTATTTTATTAATTATCAGGCCATAATAACATTTTCTCGCAACATAAATAAGAAAAACGAAATTAATTCCTCCAGCCATAGTGGGAATGGCCGTCTTCCTAACTGTATTCTTCTTCCCTACAATCCTTCCCTTAAACTCATTAAGTCATATGAGAAATTCTAATCTTAAATTATTCCTCAACTTCACTAATTCTCTTACAAGTGAACTAATCGGGATACGCCCCTTTCCCCTAATAAAGTAAGTGTGCAAAAATAATCAGTAAAAGATGCGATGAAATGTGCTTAGGACAAACTGGAGAGGGTTTAGGGTCACAAATATTCCGTAACCACACCACAATTGGGAAAGAGCAGAAATGATTTATACCTATAATAATTAGCTGGAAAGACGGTAGTTGTGGGGGCATTAATTGATTCTAGCCCAAATTTTAATCTATCGAAAGGGAAATTTCAATCTAAATAGATCATTGGATTGTTAATAACCTCCGAGATAAGAATCACTTGACCATTCCATATTGAAAATATTGCCTACACCTGTTTTTGTTTTTCTTTCTCTTTGTTATTGCTTTTTTTCCAGCCCTTATACAGGCAAATAATGGAACGTGATGCTGCAAAACTATTACTGTACTTGGACTACTAAAGAAAAGCTGTTTGTATTGCTCGTACAGCATTTGAATTCAATAGATTAAAGTCTTACCCAAATAAATCTTAATAAGGGTTTTCTTCAGCAGCATCTTATGGCTTGCATTCAGAATCTTAGGGCTTTCATTTAACAATATGTTAGGGCATTCATTCAGCAGTATATCATGGATATCATTCAGCAGCATCTCAAGGCTTTCGTTCAGCAGCATAGCAGAGCTTTAATTCAACAGCATTTGGGGATTTTCATTTAACACCACCATATTAGGGATTACATTCAGCAGCATCTTAAGGGTTTCATCCAGTACCATCTCAGGCGGTAAATCAGTAACATTTTAAGGGTTTCATTCAGTAGAAGTTCAGGGGGAGAGGGGTAATTCAGCAGCATCTTAAGTCCTTCATTCAGTAGTATCTGGGGGCTTTCATTCAGAAGTATCTTAGGGCCTTGATTCAGTAGGATCTTAGGGCCCTGATTCAGCAGCATCTTAGGAATTTCATCCGGCAGCATCTTAGGCCTTTTTCCATCAGCATTTCAGGGCGTCATTCAGCATCATCTCAGGGGCTTTCATTCAACAGAATCTTAGGACTGTTTCCAAAAGTATCTCGGGGGCTTCTTTCAGCAGCATCTTATTGCTTTTCCAGCAGAATCCCAGGAATATTATTCAGCAGCATCGTAGGGCTTTCATTCAGCAGCATCTTAGTAATGACGCCTATTTGTATATTTCTTCATCGGTATCATTAGTTTTTTCAAACTAGACGTTAGTATATTTGGGTTCAATAGTGTATATTAACAAACGAGTTTATTTTAAGACGGCAATAATACTCTCTTACTCATTGTATATTATAGTACACACAGATGTATATGCCCATTATAGGTAAGTACACTAAAAATTCTATACGTTCTCATACGCATGTAAAGGAATGGTTACCTGACTTCCAAAACTTTATTCATATCATTATCGAGGAAGGGATAGAATTTAAAGGAACTTTGAATTCGTTTTTTGTGGTGGGTTTTAGGGGGAGGGGGTTATGTTTGTACAGAGATTTTTTAATTTCAATTTTTCAGTCATGATTTGGGTTTAATTAAGCTTAAAACTTTAAATTTTTAATGGGGATAGAAGGAATTTATTCTACTCGTGATCATACTTGGTCGAATATCTAAAAATATTCCGTGTGATTTGGTTGAATAACTCCTCTTTACTCGAGTATGGTGAATCAAAACTCATTATCGACATCCAGATCGTATCGATACGAATGGAAGTATAGGTTTAATCACTCAAGATGTTCTCATTGGATGACCTGTTTTGCTCCCTATTATAGCAAATTATGGAACCATCTTCCATATAAAATTGTTCATTGTGCTGACCTGAATACTTTTAAATCTGCTGCTAATGTTTTTTGTTCATAATTTATATGCTTGTCTGAGAGATTAATTGGGTCATTCAGACACTTTGTTATTTATATTTCTAGTTTAATTTTAAGTAATTGTTTTTATTATATTTTAGTGAATTTTTGTGTATTCTAGTCATTTCTTTTGCTACTAATGCCCCTCTACATTGTCTTTGTGTGTTTTGCGGGTGGCCATGTGTGACCTGCATCCTGTTTGGCGGCTTAAGTGGTTTCTAGAATCATAGTAATAATAATTATAACGGCGGATGGTGTACTAACTTATAAGGGTCCGAAGATACAACTTTTAGTAATGAGGCACCGCGTATTATTATTTCTTTTAATTTTAGAGCGATCCTTGACCCATCCACATATACAAATGGCCAAACAGATCATCTCGAGTCGACGGAATGAGGGTTCAGTTCAATGCAACTATCGCAATAGCTGTACCCACTCGGCATGTATAGTTGCCACAATTAGTCATGTCACACTTTCTGTTGAATTTCGTTAGGAGTTACAATTTAATATACTATTAGTATTTGATTAGATGGAGTGTTTGGGGTATATTTAGTTATAAATAAACTATATAGGATATTTACAAATAAACTAAATTAAAGTTAATGAAATATTTTATGCTATTGCGAAATTTCATGCATTAGTGTCGAAACATTTTGAAACGGGTTTGTTTCAAAACAAGGTTTTCAAACTTCTCCAATTTACCATTTTTCGAGCTTAATTTAATTTATGTATTTATTTAATTTTTAATCATCGATATAAAATAATATTCGCATTAACATTTGGCTTCTGTTCTTAGCCCTAAAATTAATTGTTAAACATAATATGTTATGAAAAAATATTATTACTTGGCAACACAGCACAGAGAAGACAAACGGTAGAACATATAAATAATCCTATCATTTTGTTTATTTTTGTCCGAAACATTTTGAAAAATGTGACAACTAATTTGAACAACTGTGCGCCAGTTACCCCTCCCCCCCACAATATTCGAACCCATGTTCCTTCGCCTCATGCCGCACACTTTTTATCCTTACACTCTCTCTCTCATCCTACCCATTCCTTCTACTTAATCCAAAAACCCAACTACCAATATATATCAAGCCTTAATCCATTCCCTCTTCACCCCCACATATACCACCACTACCAACGTCATCACCAGTACCAACATTCTCCCTTCCATCACCTATCATGCACATAACCTTAACATACTACAATTGAATATAGACGGCACTAAAAACATGACTTAGGGATCTACTTAAACAACGCAACATACACATCTCTATTCTATAAAAAAACAAGCCTGCTGACAAAAAGTCGCCTGCTCTCACTTATTCTGATTTATGACCTTACGACCTTCAAAACGTTCAATAATTCCCCGGTAAACCTAGGGAGGACCTTAGGAATTCTAGCGTTCAAAAGAGAATGTAAAACAACATAAAGGTTTCAACTTTTGTTATAATCGGCCGAATAGTTACAATGTTATTACCCCCCCCCCCCCAAAAAAAAAGCAAAACGGGGACCGACCGACCGACCAACCGACATAGTAAGATATAGAGTCACCCTCGACTAAAAACTCCGTATAACACACATAGGAAACATGAGCCTTCCTAAACAACCACACCATCAGGCATGACCGAGCTGATGACAATAGCGGTTAACTCAGCACTCTGAAAAGCAAATCCATAAACTTCACAGATACCAGTGCACACACTAGTTCCATACTCCCCATCGTCCAAGTCACCGGTATAGCACTGTGATAAATCAAAGTGCGTAGTGACAACAAGTGATTAGACCTTACAAATCTAACTCACTTTTGCAGAATATTTTCCCTGTGGTTCCACTACAGAACTACCCTGCCTGATCCTAAGTCGTGACCATACAAAAAAAATCTTCAAAACATTCACAGACTCTAAAGCTACTGTACCCACATACTATCTACACTCTAAAACCAAGGTCTTCAAGGTCACCTAGACAGGAAGGGCACACAAATGCTAGCTGCAGCTTACACAATCCCATAACAACCACTACACCACATGGCAGGTCTCCCACACCCACAAAGAAACATTAAAATAAACACCCAATTTATGCTGGATTAGAGATATAAACTGTCAACCCTCCCACCTCGTCCACCCCAAACGAGCTTCTGGAAACATACCAACAAACAAACCCACTTAACTCAATGGTTAACCCATTAGCTTTCACACAACACTCTGCTCCATTGACGGACCCCTCATAGGCACCCTTCTGAACCCTCCGTTCTTCGCGGGGACAGAGTCTACCTCGCCAGGCTGGGGTGTGGGTAGACACCACCAAGCCCTCCTTAGTTACCAGAAGAGGTTGAATATGACCATAGTTGACGTATGTTTAGAATGCAACATCACACGCTATACAATTAAACACAAAGTGCAGGACTGCACTCCAAACACCCACATACACCAACAGCCCAATAGACATTCCTTGAGAGCTCTGTGGAACAACCCGGTACAAGCCATACCATTCCTTAGGGTATAGGAGCACCTTGGCCAGGTAACTTTTGGATCAGCAAAAAAACATCTCTCAATTATTTACCAAATATATTATTTTTAATTCTAATACTTATTTAACTATAGAATAGTCGAAAATAAAGAGAAGTAAATAGAAAAATGCCAATTTTCTCCCTCATTCAAAAAATGCTTAATTGGAATTGGGGACTGCCAAAACTAAAGCTGTTTTCCAAATATGTATTTGAGAAAGATAAGTCTTATCGAATATGAGAGGAAATAGTTGCACAATTATGACAGAGAAAGGTCAATTAATAGTGAAAGAAAGAGAAGGAGGGAGCACAAAAGGAAGATGCTAGTCAGTAAAGACAATTAAAAAATTGTTCATGCGTGACAAAAATATGGCCCACCAACAAACTGGGTGATCCTCATATACCCTGAATTAAGAATGGACACATTATAAAATCCCCCACAAATTATAGTAAACAAAAGAAGAACTCAAAAACCGGAATTTGATCCGCTCTGAAAAATGTGAAAACAGGATTTACTTCAATCCATGTTCTACTCTTGTCTTGGGTTTTTTTTTCTGAATTGGATTTAAAGCAAAAAACCAGCGAGGGTAGATTTGTGAAGGAATTGGCGAAGGAAGAGGAAGTGAAAATGTGTCCGGAATTTAGAGAGGCCGGATGAAAGATCACCGTCGGTCTCTGGCTGTTCTGGTTGTCAGTCTGTTCGTCTATCGCCTTCTATTTCCGTCTATTTATTTCCCTTTCGTAGAAGGTTTTCAGAGATAGATATGTAAATAATGGGATGAAGTTAGAGGAAGTGAGAATGATAAATAGCTGTAGTTGCTCCATTGGACTTTGGGGTTGGAATGGCACTCAAGTGTTTCAGCAGGGGGTTGGTACTCAATCAGAGAGATGTCACCTGTAACATAGTTGGCAATGCTACATACAGCACCCCCTTGCGAGTCGTTCAAGAGACGGGGATAGCTTTACTCTTAAGATGGTTCGCAGGATGTCTGGATTCTTTGAGTGAGGATTTTGATGTAATATTTGTTTAATATAAGCTCACCGGACAAAGAATGAGTGACCTAGGGAGAAAAAACATAATTTAACACCTGTAGCGTGTAGGAGCCTTATGCAGCCAAGAGGTGTAGCTTAGTTTATGTCGAAACGTTAGCTAGTCTTTATTTGTGTTGCGGACGGCGTGAAGATCTGTAGATAGCGAATCAGTTCTACTTAAAATGGGCCGGCAAAGCGACGTCATGGGATGTCAAAAAGGTGTGATTGCATTTAGCCGCGCCAAAAGTTATCATGTGAAGGAGGTGGCAGAATTTGGTTGTGTTTCGACGAGTACAGTCATCCCAATTCCCCAAACTCCCAAAATGCGAAAAACTCTCGCCAGAATTGCGGAGGAAAGGAGGTGTTGACAGACAGGACTGTCGTATAATCTCCGAGTTTGTAATTACAAGTCGATTTGCTTCCAGGCAGAAATTGCTACAAAACGTCAATTCTGATCCTTCACCACCCATTTCAGAAAGAACATTACAGAGGGAATTCCATAGTCACTATGGTTACAAGTGACTAATTTTTTGTCCGCTGAGCTTATATTGGTCTTTTATATATTTTCTTACTATTCTCCCCCAATTCTTATATTCTTCTTTTTCCCCTTTCCTTTTCTCACTTTTTTCTCATATAACATTTACTGGCCAGTGGGCATTTAATTCACGTACATATTCTAGTTATTTATTTTTATTTATTTTTTGTTGTCTTTAGGTATATATTTTCGTCTTACTTTTGTGTTTTTTTAGGATTTTTTGACATTGTTACCATTCAGTAAAGAATATATATATATATATATATATATATATATATATATATATATATATATATATATATATTAGAAAAGTGAACAATAACTTCCATATCATGGAGTTAAGATCAGGGCAATGGTAAGAATTCTTTAATTCACTAAAAATGCTCCTGGATATTCTCAACCCTCTTCAGGAGCACCACCCATACGACTGGGCGATCATCCATTTCTCAAGAAAATCACGAGAAGACTCATAAGGAATTCTTACCATTTCCTAATCGAACCGCATTGATATGGACGTTATTGTTCCCTTTTCTAAACTAATTTAGCGGGGCGAAGAAACCGCGAGCAGACTCATAATTTTCGTTTTATGTTAAAGTAAACGTCATCTTTTACAAAAAGGCTTCTTGGAAATTCTCTTTTTAGAGAAATGGATGGTAGCCCAGTCTTATGAGTGGCGCCCCTGAAACGATTTGAGGAACTCCACCGTTGCCTTGATCTTAATTAGTAAATCGGAAGATAAACACTCCACTTCGGTTTACCGCAAACCGACTTTCTTTGGTTTGGGGTTTAATTTCTTTGCTTTTTGTGACAAACTTTTCAACATAAATGGAATCCGTCATTCGCTATAGGATGATTGATCATTTGGAAGTGCATAATCTCATAAAAAATAGTCAACACGGCTTTAGATAGAAACGTTCATGTTTACCTATGTAGAATACGCGATACCGTTGTGGTCACCTTATACGCATGTAAGCATCAATAAAATGGAAAGAATTCAATGACTGGCAACTAAACTAATTCCCTCGATTAGAAACAAGTCGTATATCGAAAGATTAAATATATTAAAACTAACGACTCTCGAAACTAGGCGAATGCGAGGTGAGCTTATCTTAGTATTCAAAATTTTAAATAAATTTGAAATGGTAAATTATGAACAAAAAAATTAAGTACGACCATGGTATCTCACGTAACAACGGTTTTAAACTGAAAGGATGGACGAGGTTTCACATAAATATAGCTAAAAAATGTTTCACCTTTAAAATCATCGATAAATAGAACGCACTCCTCGCGGAGGTAGTAAATGCTAGTAGTGTGAATAGTTTTAAAAACAAAATTGACAGTTATTTTATGAATAATGATATTGTTTAAATACGGGGCCCTATTGTGGATTGAATGTCGTGTGAGTGACCATCGCGGCAACAATGACCAAAGGAGAACTATAACACACATTTTTCATCAGAGAACTTACTATACTTTTCTAAATGTATTTTCCATACTGAATCCGAATCTGCCTCCGGTTTTCCTCTAGCACGCACCCTTTTTAAGATGGGCCCTAAATCAAAATAGCCGCCTACGATTATAAAATGTATTAGTATTGCTGTATTGCATGCATCATTATTGGACTGCTAAGATGAGCAAACTAGATGCTTCGTGAGTTCTTGCTGGTTAAGGGGGTATAGGGAAGAATTCATTTACATTTGTAACCCGCATGCATATCTTGCGCAATTATTTATAATTCTGTTTGATGCTTTCAGGTTCCTCATGTGATGTGCATCTTCTAAGTTGCTCCTTCTGTGTTGATCATAAGAGGCTTCCAAATATTTCCACAAAGCAGTTTCATTGCTTCGAGAGTGCAAACATCATCCAGATAAATTCTTCTATGTATGTGGGCATTTTACAACAAAATCTCAGCAACGTACTATCACAAATGATATAAAGAAAATATACAAATTCTACTTCGGTTGATCTCTGTGTGACCAAGATAAAGCAACTGCCATGATATAAATGGATTGTTTGAAACCTTGTCACATACATAGGAGGAGTCTCTTTATTGATGCTTCTATGACAAGTCTGAAAGCTGTCCTCTTGCACAATGGCAATGTAAAGCCTTCTAGTCCTATTGGTCATTCTGTCCACCTTAAGGAGACAATATGGATATTCTTCTTAAAGCCATAAACTGTCAAACCCATTAGTGGTACATCTGCGGTGATCCTAAAGTCATAGGCATGCTAATGGGTATGCAAGGAGGATTCACGAAATACTGTTGCTTCCTCTGCCTGTGGGATAGCCGTGCCACTGCAAAATATTATGACAAGCGTGACTGGCCACTTCGATCTACATATGAGCCTGGAATAAGCAGTACTCAGTCTGTCCCCCTGGTAGAGCCTCAGAAAATATATCTGCCACCTCTTCATTTGAAACTAGGTCTAATGAAAATCTTCGTGAAAGCAATTGCTAAGGACAATTCTCAGGGATTCCAATATCTATGCAAAAAAATTACACAACTAAGCGCAGAAAAACTAAAAGAAGGCATATTTGATTTGTGGAGCCACAAATAAGGGAGGTTTTAGCAGACCCTGATTTTGAGAAGACCCTCACTCCTCTTGAACTAAATGAATGCCTAGCCTTGAAGTGGTTATGTGCAAACTTTCTGGGCATCAACAAGTCACCTGCATACAAAGATGGCGTGGAAAACCTTCTTCACTCTTATAAGGAAATGGGATGCCGTATGTTACTTAAAATCCATTTCCTGCATTCGCACCTAGACTTTTTCCCAGAAAATCTTGGAGCCGTAAGCGACGAGCAAGGTGAACGTTTCTACCAGAATATCAAGACCATGGAAACTCTCTATCAAGGATTTTGGAATGAGAGCATAATGGGAGATCATTGTTGGATGTTGTATCGTGATAATCCTAAGAAAAAAATCAAACGCAAATCCCATGCACAACGTTTATGAATTAGAGTTTTTACTTATTAGCCCTTCAATCATTGTTTACCATTCTTAGACATGCAATATAAATACCATTAACTTTATGATGCTTGTAGAATAAACAAAACATGGCTATTTATCTTTATCATATGTTTACGCCTAAAGAGAATGATAAATTTTAGAATTTCTATATGTTAAATGCATTATTTTGTGTCAGTTCAATTTCTCAATGCACATGGAGATATAAGGAGGGCAATTTTTTCTAGCAATGGCGCTATGCAACCGTATATAACCAGTTTCGGCAAAGAAATCAGAGTAAAACGCTGCATTCTATCAGCGACAGCGGTCATATTGCATTCTCGAATATCTCGAAAACCTGGTGTGCTAAAGAAAACTAAAGTCAGACCTGAATTCAGTGAGAAAAATTCCATGGGAAAGGTTTGCTCAGGTCTCTGATGATTAAAAAAAGTTCAACTTTGTTGGCCAGTGTAATTAGCATATTCGTATAGAATGGGAGTGGCTTTTGAGTGAACTAAGTAGTCCTTGTTGGCTCCCTCTAATTATGTAACTAAATGCCATTTAAAGTGTTCTATACCGTGCTTACTATCTTTAATCTCCATACTTTAGCCTTGATAAAGAATTTGATATAGAGCGACTCTAATATTTTTAATAAATGGACTGAAGGAGCCCTAGAGAGAATGGAAAATTGTTCCGATGAAATAAGGTGACCAGTATTTTCTGCCTGATTTCGAAGGCTGGATAATTCGAGTGTAGTTTAAAGTCTTTGAGTTCTATGAGATGATTCAAGATGTTTATTGACCGTCTGTTTAAGATGTAGGCTAGTCTGGTCCAAGCGAACACTCAACGAGACTGATTCTTCCTTTCCCCTACGTATCTCATGACTCTACAACATACCAAGTTAATTTCATGCTCCTTTATCGTTCACATTTTCATTCTTGGCAAGGAAAGATTATCTGGATAAGGTAATGTGTATATATATATATATATATATATATATATATATATATATATATATATATATATATATATATATATATATATATTTTACATCATTGACGTATTCGGTTCTTTATAAGTTTAGACTTTATCATACTTTAACTTTAGTCTCGCTTACTTCTTTGGCTTTATTTGATGCACCCTAAGCTTGTTTGTTTTTTAGTATTTTTATTATTCATGTCTTTTTTGTTGTTGTTTTTTTGTTAATGTACGTACATAAATCGAGTAGTTTGTTTGACTTTAATAGAATCACTGAAGATGCTCCGATGTGTGGAACAAAACGTCTGATAAAAATAGATGTCATTTTTCATCTAGTCGTGGGTCTTCATTTTCCTGCTGAGATTAAGGTTTCCACGAACCAAACCAATTTATATATATGTCGTGGTATGACATTATATTACATCAATACCATATTATATCTATGGGAAAGGGACCAATAACTTAAGGGCGAACCGAAAAGGGACGGAACACCACTAGTTTAGACGGGCTGAGTAGCGAGAAAGACTGCAACGGGGTCAGGTAAATTATGGGCAATGGCAAAGCTCATGGTTATTTAAAGGGGCATGTACAAAAATATAATTTTATTTACATTAAAATAATGAGAGAATTGACGGGCAAAATTACATCAGATGAACGAGGGGGGGGGGGTGATTGTAGTTATGAATCAGACTATGAAGTTAAAATTAATGTGTTACGGGAGGAGACTATTCAAAAGGGGGGGGGGATTAACGCAAATGGGTTACTGAAGGGTGAGAGGGGTTGGCTTACGGAAGATTCCGGGTGAGACGACGGGGTAAGGCTTCACGGATGTCTCCTGCATGTGAGGCGAGGGCGCTCAAAACTTCGGAGCGGGAACTTGAAATGATGAAGGTTCTCCAAAAAAGGGGGGGGGGGCGGTAACGTCCGATCCAGGGAAGAGTATTTCGGCCCCCGAAAACGAGTGGCGAACGAGGAGGGTTTCGACTGGAGTCGGAAAATCACTCGGTAGCGATCGTTAAACCGAATTACCTCACTGGCTGGGGCTAATTCCAATACACAAAAATAGTTCAGCTGTCACTTTGCTTTGTTGTTAGCACTTGACTTGGAACTAGAGGAATTTTCTTGGGGTCCGGGCGAGGCTTCTCAACTCTGTGTCTCCTCATGGGAGTCGAGCACTATTTATATCCGAGGCTCTCCAGGAGGGGGAGGGAGGTAGCGGAAAACAGCTCTACTCTCGAATGACCTCGAATCTTCATGTAGAGGCTATTCTAGCCCGTGTAAAGGTGAATCGTGGTCGAAGTGGTTCGAGGCTACCGCTTGTGGAAGGGGATGGGGAGGTAGGCTTACCAATTTAAGCCTAACTGAGCTTATATATATTTATATATATATATTTATCCATATATATTTAAATATATATATATATATATATATATATATATATATATATATATATATATAAATATATATATAATATTGAGGATAAATCCCAGAGCCACGAGAAACGGATGTAGCATCTTTTAATTTTTCACTACGTTTCGAAAACTACAAGTTTTCATCTTCAGGCTAGAATAAGTTTACAAAGTTAATATGTGTGAAGAAAACTTGAAAAGGCCAACAAGACATTATTTTAAAGGTGACTAATTACAAAATATCAGTAGAAAGTACTACAAGTTAAATTAAATATGACTTGGCAACAGTTAAATTTGCTTTAAGACTGACTCAAAAATTAGTTCATAAATTTAAGGATTATTGCAGAAATCAATTACAAACTATAAGAGAAATTGACCTGGCATTATTTAAAGATAATAAATTTAAACTTTTTTTTAATTTTGTAAAGACTGTAAGAGTTAAAAACATTTAATATAAAAACGGAAAATTTGGGTACTTACTAAAGCGGATCCATCCTAGAGAGTGAATGGTAGGTTTAACAAGGGGCTAGTATATATAGGTTACATTGACGCTTGGTTTATTAAAAGGCAAACCAACTAACAAACTGTAGTTAAAATTAGTTAATTAATAATGATATTGCACTTAAATCTTCATTGAGTGTAGGTTTGTAGTGTTTTATATATAGAGATTCGAGGGTTCTTAGGCAATGTTTGTTGTTGTTAAAGGCTAATACTTTAAAATTCTCAATAGAAATGTTAGTTTTACAGCTTATGGTGTGTTCCCTAATAGAAGACTTTTCCTTTCTATTAAATATTTTGCTTGTGCGCCAAATAATCCCCATATGAGCAGAGAACCTAGCTCCAAGAGACCTAACAGTTCTGTCAATGTAAGAGGCTCCAGTACAACTGGGACATTTAAATAAATAGACATTATCACTGCGGAACTCCAAAGAGATAGGATCTTTACTGTTAAAGAAACTTCCTATCGATAGTTTGTTTATAAAAACTATTTTGGGGTTGATTTAGGGAAAATATCTTTTAAAAATAAATAGGGTTTTTCTTTTAAAAGTATCGTTTAAAAAACCCATATCTGAAATTAGTAAATATATGGGCATTTTAGGAACTTCTATGCAGGGTTGAGGGGGGTCAATGAGATTATCAAATAGCTTGTTTAAAACTCTATCATATAGGTCAGAAGGAAATAAATTATTTATAAAATACTTCCTAAGAAAAATAAATTCATTATGGATTGATTGGTAAGTGGATGATAGCGAGAAACTTCTATGTATTAAAGTTTTTACTGTGGATATTTTATATCCGAAATCACAAAAACTAAAGTAGTTCAAACCTAGTCCTGTGAATGTTTTTTTTCTGTAAATGGTTGTTTGAATTTTTCGTTGGTCATTATCTTATTGATTAAAAGGTCAAGAAAGGGCATCTTATCATTTGACTCCACTTCCATGGTGAATTTGATGTTAGGGTGTAAAGTGTTCAAAAAACTAAAGAAAAGTTGGCTATGTTCAGGATTATTAAAAACTGCCAAGGAATTGAGAATTTTAAAGTATTAGCCTTTAACAACAACAAACATTGCCTAAGAACCCTCGAATCTCTATATATAAAACACTACAAACCTACACTCAATGAAGATTTAAGTGCAATATCATTATTAATTAACTAATTTTAACTACAGTTTGTTAGTTGGTTTGCCTTTTAATAAACCAAGCGTCAATGTAACCTATATATACTAGCCCCTTGTTAAACCTACCATTCACTCTCTAGGATGGATCCGCTTTAGTAAGTACCCAAATTTTCCGTTTTTATATTAAATGTTTTTAACCCTTACAGTCTTCACAAAATTAAAAAAAAAGTTTAAATTTATTATCTTTAAATAATGCCAGGTCAATTTCTCTTATAGTTTGTAATTAATTTCTGCAATAATCCTTAAATTTATGAACTAATTTTTGAGTCAGCCTTAAAGCAAATTTAACTGTTGCCAAGTCATATTTAATTTAACTTGTAGTACTTTCTACTGATATTTTGTAATTGGTCACCTTTAAAATAATGTCTTGTTGGCCTTTTCAAGTTTTCTTCATACATATTAACTTTGTAAACTTATTCTAGCCTGAAGATGAAAACTTGTAGTTTTCGAAACGTAGTGAAAAATTAAAAGATGCTACATCCGTTTCTCGTGGCTCTGGGATTTATCCTCAATATTAAATGCAGGCTTCACGGCCGAGCTCCATATGGATATATATATATATATATATATATATATATATATATATATATATATATATATATATATATATATATATATATATATATATATATTTTATATATATATATATATTTATATATATATATATATATATATATATATATATATATATATATATATATATATATATATATATATTTATATATAAACCAGCCCTTGGCTAAGGCCAAGCCGGTCCTAAGTCCGGATAAATTGGTGAAGGTTGGCAGTGCATCCAGCCGTAAAAACTTTATGCTCCAATTTTAATGATGGCTGAAAACATTGACGATGCAGTGACAGAGATAGCAGAGGGAGATGAGATTATTGGAGGAGATCTGAATGGGAACGTGGGTAGAGATTGTAGTGGTTTTGAAGAGGAAGGGGAGAGTATCCTGAACTTCTGCCAATGAAAAGATTTCCAAGTAGTGAATACTATGTGGCAGAAGGCCCACCATAGCTGATAACATATAATAGTGGCCTAGCAGCGATGAAAATTGATTACATCTTGTTTAGGAAAAATAGAAATATGAAGGTAAAGGACTGTAAATTAATACTAGGAGAGGAATGTTTGGCGCAACATCGCTTATTGTGCATGGATATGTATATGAAAGATTTGTTAAGGAAAAAAGTAAAAATGGGAAATAAGATTAATGTATGGAGACTGAAGGCCGAAAACCTGAGAAGAGAGTATGAACAAGTGGTAAATAGGAAAATTGGGCGGAAAAGAGCCTGGAAAATTTTAAGGAGGCAGTAACGAAAAACACAGACAAAATATGTGGCAATGCAAAACATGGTGGTGGAATGATGTGGTTCAGAGTGCAATAATTGAAAAGAGGCATGCTTACAAGATATGTCAAGATCTGGAAATGAAGAAGATAAAGAAAGATATAGAGAATTAAGAAATTTAGCAAAGAGAAAAGTGGCGGAGGCCAAAAAGAGTGAATGGATTACCTGGAGTGAAGAATTAAATACATCTGGGGGGAGAAATAAGATGTTTAGAGTGGCAAAGCAGATGAAAAGGAAAAAGAATGTATTTGGAGCAAGAGTGATAAGAGATAAAAATGGACAGGTTAAAGTTAAAGAAAGTCAGATAAGGGAGTATTTTGAGGAATTATTAAATGAATAAAATCCGTATGAGAAAGAAGAGGGAACTGCAATTGAGGGACCGATACAAGAAATAAGTAAATGTGAAGTAGAAGAGCGTTGATATCAATGAAAAGTGGTAAAGCAGCCGGACCAACAGACTTGACAAGTGAGATGATAAAGGCTGCGAGAAACTTGGTAATAGAAGAATTAACTGGTATATTTTAAATGGTTATGGAGGAGGAAGCATTACCTGAGGATTGGTGCAGGAGCTTGACTGTGCCAATTTATAAAGGCAATGGAAAGTACAGTGTGGAAAGTACAGAGTGGTGTGGCTGCTGGAACATGCCATGAAAGTATTTGAAAGAATACTTAAACGGCAGTTGAGGCGATGGTAAGTGTTGGAGCCAGACAATTCGGCTTTCGTTCTGGCTAATCAACAACAGACGCTTCATAAAGCAACTCCAAGGGAAGTATCGTAGGAAGAACAAAAGAGGTTGTATCGCATCTTTGCGGGTTTGGAAAAGGCATTCGATAGAGTTCCTAGGAGGGTGATACGGGGAACCTTAAGAAGACAGGGGATCCCTGAACGGCTGGTTAAACTCGTTATGGCATTGTATGATAGATCAACATCTGAGGTAAAAGTCATAAATGGGCTTTCAGAGCAGTTTGCTATAGGAGTGGGAGTATAACAGGGATCGACCCTTAGCCCCCTTCTGTTTATTATAGTGATAGAGGAGGCCACTAGGACGTGCGGCGAGGAAGGAATATGGGAGCTACTATATGCCGATGATCTGGTTCTAATGGCAGAGACTAAGGCGGGGTTGATAATGAAGTTTAATTTGTGGAAGAGAGAGATGGAAAAGAGGGGTTTAAAGGTCAATATAGACAAGACAAAAGCAATGATAACAGGGAAAAAGCAAAAGAAAAAGATTCGAACTGGACGGTGGCCATGTGGAGTTTGTGAAAGGAAAGTAGGGTCAAATTCAGTTCTCTGCAGAGAGTGCAATAAGTGGTGCCATAAAAGATGTTCAGGGTTGAAAAGAGTTAGTGGAGTGCAGCAGTTTAGTGTCCAAAGTGCGTTGAGGAAGTTGAGGAGGACACTGTATAGGAGGTAGAGGGTGGTAGTCTAGATGAAGTGAAATATTTATGCTCTTTGGGAGATATTCTAGACTGCGAAACTGGATTGGAGAGGGCTGTTAGATGTAGCGATGCAATTGCTTGGTCTAAATGGAAGGAAATTGCAAGTTTATTGGTGAACAAGAGAATACAACTGAAAGTTAGAGCCCAGAAACATGAACCATGTGTAAGATCAGTGTTGTTATATAGATCAGAAACATTGGCCCTCACGGAAAGAATGGAGAAAATCTTGAAGAGTAGTGATATCACAGTGATGAGATATATGGCTCGAGTCAAGTGGCAGGATGAAATTACAAATGGGGAAGTGAGGAATAAGTGTGGTCTGGAAGATATTAAATCTAGACTAATAAGAGGGAGAGTGAAGTGGTATGATCATGTCATTAGAGCAGAGCCTGATGATCCTATAGGAAGGGTGAGAAAGATGGTAGGGAATGCTAGAGCGCCTAGAGGTAGGCCAAGGAAAGAATGGTAGAATTATGTTAAGGAGAATGTGAAAAACTCCGGTGTTATCGAAGAGTTGGTTTATAATCGTGAGAGGTGGAGATCAGCTATCAAACGTCCAACCCTCCGAGGAGGAACAGAGTAACGTAAAACGTTAAGAAGAATATATATATATATATATATATATATATATATACATATATATATATATATATATATATATATATATATATATATACATATATATATATATATATATATATATATATATATATATATATATATATATATATAAGATTTACAAATCCCACTTTAAACTCGGACACAAGCTCATTTCCACTTTTACTACACCTATAAGCACCCACGAATCACACACGCCAAAACCACTCGCACAAAAACCAATCCATATTGTTTTAATATTTTCATTATCTCCCTTTTCTACAACGAAGACACCCAAAACTGATTAATATCAGTTTTTATTTATAAAACCAAAACAGATTTACCATTCTCTAATAGTTAAAAGCCTTGAATTTTATAATTCCAAAACTTTCTTAGGTTTGTATATATTCCTAATGTCATATTTTTGAAAATGGGATCCTACCCGAAACGTCGGGACCAACAACTTAAAATACCATAATGAACTTCCTAAATGCAGCTTTCTTATTCATCCTAAAAATAAAAAATACTACGCATACGCCTGGCAACGCGCAACCCCTCTGCTCTCTTAAGATATATATATATATATATATATATATATATATATATATATATATATATATATATATATAATTTGCTTCTAGCAAGCCCGATATTCAGCAACGTTTCGGGCTCTATACCCCTCTTCTAGGTCAGAATATTAAAGACTTATATAAGAACAATTGCTTTAACAATTATGAGAACAATGATAATTAATGGCTTTAGGCTGAAAAAGTACTAGGATGTAAAACAAAAAAATATATATCAAAATGCAATACAATATAACGGACAAAAATCTGAATATTAAATTAAAAAATAAATAAATTCAAACGAAATTAATAAGGTTGCAATTCGTTTGAATTTATTTATTTTTTAACTTAATATACAGATTTTGTCCTTTATATTGTATTGCATTTTGATATATATTTTTTGTTTTACATCCTAGTACATTTTCAGCCTAAAGCCATTAATTATCATTGTTCTCATAATTGTTAAGCAATTGTTTTTATATAAATCTTTAATATTCTAACCTAGAAGATGGGTCCAGCGCCCGAAACGTTGGCAATATGTGTTATATTCAGTACTTGATCTCCTTTTCCTGCTGCTAATATATATATATATATATATATATATATATATATATATATATATATATATATATATATATATATATATATATATATATATATATATATATATAATTGAAAATCACATGGCACGTGATATATAGATGTATTTAAAGGCTCAAAGAAATGAAAATAGTTTGCCCTATCTTTCCGCTTCGATATCTCCCATTTTCCTTTTTAAGCTTTCATTGGTTCATATAATATTCTCCTTAGCGTTTTTCCGGGTTGTGTTACCAATTTTCATTTCTTTTGGCCTTTAAATACACACACACACACACACACATATATATATATATATATATATATATATATATAGTACAAGAAAATAAGAATTGGACGCGAATGAGCAAATGAGACAAGAAACCGGAGGTTTTTTAAAGGCAAGAGAGAGGGACATTAGGAGAATCCAGAATCAAAGGGAGCAGAGGGCGGCACAGTGAAGGCGATCCTTTACCGAGAAGACAGAAATAACGCCAGTGGAAAAAAGTTTTGAATATATATATATATATATATATATATATATATATATATATATATATATATATATATATATATATATATATTGGTTAGGGCTTCTCCTATGAAGCTTTAATTTATTTCGAAGAATGAACGAAAGGACGCATAAAGGGAAATTCATTTCATTTTCTTAATAGGGCGAGGTTCTGTTCACATTTGGGTGTTAGCCACAGGACAGGGAAGGTTCTTTCTACGAAATAATTCTCACCTGTTAGGCTTTACTCTATTAATTGAAAAACTGATATCACAATGAACGATTTTAAAATCTTAAAAATCACCCCTGATACCATATCATTAAGGATTCTTGAATCTATATATATTAAATACCTTTCTCCTTCCTTAAATCCCGATTCTTCTTCTCACCCACTACTTCTACTCTAAACATAATATATTACTAACCTCCTCAAATGAATCCAATTTTTAGTCTTCATCTGCAACAAGAGAAGTTGTACTAGTGCTTGCAACTTGATCCTTACGACTAGCTCTTTCGCATTTGTCTGCTTCCGGATGAGCGTACATGCGACTGGTGGAGAGCGCTTGCATTTTGTCATTACCACAAAATTTCGGCAACATATTCCTCTTGTCATAAAGATGCGTTCTTATTCTAAGGATTGACTCGAGAGAACGAGTGCTTAACTTGTCTCTGGCCTTCGACTTTTCGTTTGTCACATGAGGAAAAAAACCCTTTCGACAAATGCTGTACTTAAGGAACTCCAGTAAGAGTTCAGTACAATCGTAGCAAACTCTCTGTAATATCTTTCTCCAATTGAATTTTTATAGCACAAAACAAATGCCCCAAATTTGACTGGGTCTGCCGGTATTTCTGAATCGGAAAATTCTTCCTTCCAGTTAGTTTTCATGGAGCTACGTTCATACTGGGTAGCGACGTTTTGGACGTCATAATTTTCTGCTCTTGCGAGTTTAGCAAGAGGTAGCTCACTAAAACGTGGCTTCATTTGGCTCAGACATTTCTTGAGAATAAGATATTTAATGTAATTCATTTTCATAGTTGTCTTGTCAATTCTTTTATCGATTTGGTTTACCGCCTCAGTCAAAAAGACACGACAGTTTTTCTGGATTGCTATCTTTCTTTCAACAGAAATGGTACTGCATTTATGTCATTCAAATTTGTCATCGAGTTTACCATCACTTGATAATCAGGGTAATTTCCGCTCTTCAACATCATGGTAAAGTTTTTTTTAGCAAAAAGTCCCGAAACTCTTCAAGTACGTGAAATAATTTTGTACGGTGTGGGTTTGTGGTCTGAAATGAGGCATTGAGAGATTCAAAATTCTGCATGAAGGGGCAAACAAAAGTTAGATAAAGTTTATTTTCTTCATCAGCAAGCATTTTTCTCAGTGTTACAACAGTATAACTTTTGTCAACAATGGAGTGGATATATGCTTTCAGTTCTTCCCAGTGAATTAAGATTTCATATATGCATTTTCCTCGAACTAGCCAGCGTGTAACACTTGGGGTTATAATTCTTCCGTGTTGTTCATTTCCGTCGTTCATATTGACATATATGTATGCTCTTGTAATCTTCTCGACGTAGAGAACTTAGACTGAACCAGCGAGGAATTTCAGAAATAATATAGGTCAAACATGAAGGCAACGTATTGAAGGCTTTTCTGCACACAAGGTTAAAGTGTGACAAGTACACTTAATAAAAGTGATATCTGGATTAATATTTCTGAATCTGGAAAATACGGAGTTTGCCTTGCCAGATAAATTATTTGCACCATCATTGCTTAATCCAATGCAATTAGTAATATCAATATCATTGAGCTTCAAGAAATAATTAATTGCATCAAACAAACTTTGTCTAGTTGTAGAAACAACAGGTATTAAACCCAAGAATGCTATTTGTATAGTTTGCTGTTTCCTTGAAAAATATTTCTTGCACATATACACAATTTTTTTGTCACACTGACATCTCTGGATTCATCTATCAATGAGGAATATTTTGCACTGCGAAGATCGTCCAGCAGCTCATCAATCTATGCCAATGAGACATTTTTTGATCAAGCACATACACTTCTTCGATGCAATTTGACATTTTCAAGAATGCTTCCTTTTTCATATTCAACAATTAGGTCGGTTTGATGAATGACTGAACGAACACTACAGTGGCAAGCCGTTGAAACACTGTATTTAATTTCGTATTGTTTTAGTTCTTTCTATAAGCAAACAGTGTTCTTTTTGTAAATGTCTGTTATTTTGCGAGAGCATGCAAAAGAACTTGCAGCCTTTTTATGTTTCATTGTTTTCACGTTTTCCTCAAATGCAGATTTTCGCAAATTCGTTAAAGAGCATTTACACCATTTGCAATAACATTCATTGCCAATCCATGACAACCACTTGAATTGTTCCTCCCACTCTTTTTTAATGGGTTGAGGAATAGGTTCTTGCAGTTTTATCAAATTTATTCATTACCATTAACAATTTTAGAAAAACTTCATTACAATAATGTATTCTCCGTTGTTATTTACGACTTCTCCCCAACGTTTAACTAGTTTGTCGATGCCTCTGCAATAAAAATCTCTGGATTTCGACTCGAAGAATTCGTCTAACCAGGTTCTTAATTCCACATCAGTATTAAACAAAACGCCGCGCAAATTGTTGGACAGCGATCAGAACAGATGGAAATCCGATGGATCCAAGTCTAGCGAATATGGAGGATGCGACAGGATTTCCCAATTAAGCGTTTGGATGGCGTCTTTTGTCATATTAGCAATGTGAGGACGAGCATTGTCGTGTTGCAGAAGGACTCCATAACGACGATGAGGTCGCTTTTCACGAATAGCTTCGGCGAGTCGATACATTTTTTGAACGTAGATTTCTGCATTGACGATCTCGTTGTTCGCAAAGAGCTCATAAATAATGATGCCTTCACAATCCAACCACATACACAGCATCGTCTTTCGTGGATGAAGTCCTTGCTTTAATCGCGGAAGTGTTTTTTTATTGGGGCTAAGCCATTGTTTTCGATGGTTCATGTTGACATAAACACACCACTTTTCGTCGCCAGTGATGATGCGGTAAAGGAATCTGTCCTTATATCCACGAGTAGCCTTGTGACGAGCAAGCAAACTTGCGGCAATCGTGGAGCGTTGAAGTTTGTTGCTTTCGCTCAAAGCGTGCGGAACCCATGCACCGAGTTTCTAACTTACCCCATCGAATGAAGATGATTCACTACAGCCAATTCTCTTGTCGATTGAGGAGGATTTTCATGAAGAAGGTCATTCAATTGATCTTCATCCAACTTAATGGGGCGAACAAAACGCTCTTCGTCATTAAGATTGAAATGACCGTTTTTGAAACGTGAAAACCACCGTTGAGCTGTCCTTTCTGATAAAGCATTTTCTTTTTACACAACACAGATATCGCGAGGAGCTTTGGCTGTGTTTGCATTGTTCCCATATCGATTGAAAATGAATGAATACAAGTGTCGAAAATGCGCCTTTCTTTCAACTTGACATTCCATTCTGACGGTACATAACAAAAATTAAATTAACACAACTTTTAAATAAACCGCAATGACTTATTACTCAACTTCAAGATGTAGCCTAAGCAAAAGCCTAATAGTCTACGCTGTTAAGAGACGTAGCCTAACCTTTGCAAATTTTGCTCTCATTATTTATTATTGTTTCTTAATATGTGCACAAATCACGTCAACAAAACTGAAATCAACACAACATAAAAAAAAAACGCAAGAACTTATTCCTCAACCTAATATAATGCCTTCGATCGTTGTAGAATTTTTTCACTTAGGATGTATTTGGCAAATGTCTTTTATTTTTTACACATTAAGATGCTGAAAAGACCATTTAAGAAAATATAAAATTATAGTACTTTTAAACTGAATTTTCTATGACTTTAATTCACTACTTTCACTATTTTGAAAAAGATAATTATTTTGTAATAAAAATCACACCATCTGAATCTAAAACAAATTAGGCCCAAGTGATTAAAATGATAGACCCAGTCCTATCAGAGCCTAGGCCAAATAGTATTAGTCCTAGGTCTATACCAGAAATATACCAAATATAAACACCCCCACTGTCATAGACGTAAAATTCCTTAAATTATTACTGGAATGCCTTTACCACAAAATACTATGTGGCATTTTCATTACGATTGCTTATGTCAATCAAATATAATAATTAATCACCATATCGTAAAACACGTAAAGTCACGTCCAAAAATCTTCATAAATTACCGTAGTTTGCCAATCTGGCAAAAGACGCTAAGTGAAATTATGATTTTCAAAATATTCTGGAAAAATATAATATTATATTTGCCATGATACCAACATGAACATTTTTCATTTTGGATGTAAAACAGGACAGTTTTTTCCACAAAAGAAAAGGACAGACTGTCCTTTAAACAACAAACCTATCAACCTTGTCTGGGAATGCTTTATAGGTGAGTCACTGACTCCAAAGAGCCGTGACTTATCAGCTTTCTTGATTGCAGGCTAAATAAAGGAATTGGATTCAGTATGTTTTATTAAAAAATGACTTGTCTTTAATTTGAGGCGCTTTTCAATTTCCTTTTTATATAAGCGGCCGCACACATGGCGATTTGAACAGATTACAAATGGAATGAATTTGTACATATGAGTTTAAATAATATTAAATTTATACATTTACCTTACATAAATTTATTTTACAATACTTTACATTATTATTTATACTTATAATTGTTATATTATTATCCATAAGTAATTTAATAAGATTTAATATATTTCTTAGATAAGATAGCTGGGGCTCAATTTAGAGCGCTTAACACACTAAAAATAGTAATTTTATTGGAGTTTAATTTATAGCAAATGATTTTGTTTTTAATTACAGATATTTTAATATTAACAAAAGCAAAACAAAGCCATTATAATAATTGTTTTCTTATAAGATTAAAGTGATTAAATTACTAAGTTTAAATACTTAATTAACGGGCAGGGTGGCGTCTGGAGACATCCCTTCAATGGTTGTCAGGAAGAAATGGGATTGTAATTGTTACCTACGACTTTCACGCTGAGATTTTTAATTATCCAACCAAAATTATTATATTTCTGTCCTTTGTTTCTTTTTAAAACGGTCATAAAATTCCTCAAATTACCGGAAAGAAAGCAGTGATTTAATTAATAATACTAAAAGAAAATAAAGAAAATTACAGAAATTTGAAAAAGTATAACTAAGCTGCTTATTCTTTAACTTTAACAGATATTTAGATTATAATGTTGACGGTATTTACCATTATAAAATTAATTAATTACTTTGGGATTGGAGGGCGAGCTTAGAAATTAAGAAAAACGATGATTTTAGTTTCAGAGCTTTGTCTCTTAAGTAGTCTTGCGATAATTTCTCCTCGTTTCTTTATTCAATAGGGTAGTATCTTTAGGCACTCGATATTATTTTTGTAGTTTTGTATAATCATCTGTAATATTGTATGGCGTGCACAGATCCCACCAGCTTAGAGAACACAAATAAAACCTGCCATTTACCACTTTCCTTTCGGACTTTTCCAAAAAGAGAAGTAATAATATACGGGAACGGTGCTATTCATTTAGTACTTATCCATTCGGATTCCCTTACGTAAAATATTTGGTTCAACATGTGAGCACATTATAAGATTTTATAAAACTTGAAGTGAACATTTTTAGGTGTCTTTGAGTGTCTTATTCCATCCTACGATACGATCGCTACTGACTATTCCACCCACTGAAATAATTTCCTCCTTGAACTTTTCCTCATCTTGCCAGCCAGCCAGCCAGAGAGAGAGAGAGAGAGAGAGAGAGAGAGAGAGAGAGAGAGAGAGAGAGAGTGTGTGTTGTGCCAAATCCTGTTAGTTTTAGATGTGCATATTTAAGGTGAACAATAAAAATATACATTTGCTCATAACATTAAAATCACGCAAACAATATCCATTATCGTTTGCCCCCAAATATTTTAAAACACCCAATAGAGTGAAATAGTACCCTTCATCTCATTTTAAACTGAAAGGTTCGTTGGTGAAAAAGAAGATAGGGGAAAGTTGGCCGTCGTTTTAAGGATTACATAAAAATGAAAGAGAACTTTAGCTCCTCATAAAACCATGAAGCAACCGATCTTATCCTAAAATAGTAAGATAAGTGGTTAATTTCTTTCTAATAGGAGCAGTATATGAAAATATATTGATGCCACTAGCGGAATCTTGCAACTACATGTTATCCCGGTTCTATTTTGCCGAGTCTTTGACTGAGAAACACCACCATGAAATCAACTCTGCCATGTACAGTCTCATGCCCAGCTGAGAAAGGACGAGGATGTAAATAATCATTAGTGGTTCCACACACCTAAAACTGAACATAACAATAACACCAAAAATCGTTCCAACAAAGAGCGGCAGGACCATCTGGAATAACCAAACACAACTACGTCAACCTTCTAGAAAAAGCAATATAAACTGCTCCAAACTTATTCAATGGAGCAAAAGGTTCTTCTCATCGAGTTTTAGTCGCTGGCGACTCTACATCCCAGCATATCGGTCGGTCGGTGCCGTTTTTCTTTTTTAGGGGGTAATAATATTGTAGCTATTCTACCAATTCTAACGCCATTTGAAACCCTTATGTTGTTTCACATTCCGTTTCGAATGATATAATTGCCAAAGTCCTCCCAAGGTTAGCCGGGGAATTATTTGGCAATAAAATCATAACTATTTGGCTGATTCTAACTAAATTTGAAACCCTTATGTTGTTTTACATTCTCTTTCGAATGATATAATTAGTATCTTTAAGGAGAGAAATTTGAGTCCTTCCAAGGTTATTCCGGGAATTATTGAAAGTTTTGAAGGTCGTAAGGTCATAAATCAGAATAAATAAGAGCACACGACTTTTGGTTAGCACACCTTGGTAAAATTGCTACAATGATTTTCATCCTCAAATATGGGGAAATACACACTGAGGTAGCAAACTGCAGGTCAATCTCGCTACTGAATTTCTTCGGAAAAGATTTCCGTGAACAACAGTTTGGGCTCCGAAGGAGAAGAGAAATCTGAGATCGCATTTGCATCGCCGAGAGGGAGAGAGAGCTAAGTACATAAAAGGCCTATGCCCATAAGGTGGATGTAGAATCAATAGATGTAAAACAAGCATTTGACAAGTTTTGGAGGAATGGATCAAGCTCAAACTTTTTTTTATGTACAAAAATTCCTCACGCCTCTTTCCATATGAGAATTGAATCTTGGCTCCAGAGAGCGGGACGTTTTATCTATGGTAGCTCTTATACTAGCAACATGAACAAGTAGGTCTTACAACAAATCCAAAGCTAATTAATTACAAGCATAGAAGACACCATAAATCTAAAATACTTCATAGGCTAATGGCAAGATTACCTCAGGAGTGTATTTGAAATTGATACTATAAAGCTTTAAAAGATAAAACTGACAAAAATTGGGGACACATTTCTTATATTGGAGGATAGTCAAGCAAAATATCAGAAACACCTAAAAGAATCTCTAAAAAGAGTTTATGCAGAAATATAAACAAGAGTGTAAACCAATAATTGTCAACTTCTTATGTCATATAACCCCTAGGCTTGATGTAAGCAGCCATTATAATAGCTATAGGTACACAATTATAGATATAAAGACAAAAATAACGAAACTAAAAAATTAACTTTGATATTGATATGTATTTTATAAAGTACACAATAATTAGAATACTTTGACGTCACAGGGCGTAATGTTAATTTACATGTATCCTTTTATTTTACATTTTGGAGCAGTCACTACTGCTACACTATTGAATATTTGAGAATGATTTCTTTGGGAGGAGAGTTTCTTCTTGCAGCCAGCCTACAGTTCAATGTCGGATTCGAACTACTAGTTGCTACAACTTATGGCAGCCACTGTATAGCTGATTTGAATTGGTACTCCATTCGGTAATCACCAGCACCCGATTCCCATGGGATTCAGAGGAGGAATTAGTTAAATTATTATTATCGATCTTTAACCAGTTCATTATGGCCATTGTTACCCAAGTCGAGTTTAAAAGGACCATTGTTGAGCCAATCTTTAAAAATGGAGAAAAGTGTGACCCTTGCAATTAATGTTTCCTTAGCTTATCCTCAATTACAGGTGAACCTTAATATTTCCTAATTAAAAATTGAATAGTGGATCGCAACCATATCAACAACCTTATTAAAAGTAGGATAGGTATCAACGAGGATATTCGTGCCTAACTGGAATGCTTTTCCAAAATAAGACCTACTTACAATGAGTATTATGTAGTGAATTTAGAGTTTCAAAAGACCTTTGTCAATCTCCCACATAATTGATCCTAAAATAAACCAAAAGCGGACAAAATAAGGGGGGAGGGGAAACTATATTGGACAGAGAATCGACTTCCCGATCGTTGACACCATGGCACAAATAAATCGTGTCAAGTGTGACTGGGCCAATTTTACCTACGGCGTTCTTCAGACCTCAACAAATGGCATATTTGTTTATAATGCAGATAAATTATCTTTATAACAAATTACGTTGTGGAAAGAGCGAATTAGAGGGGACATGAAACAATTAATTTTGAACTAACAACCCACTTCTGCCAAATGAGCCACGAATGAAGACAAGAATAGCCTAAGTTAAGCTAATGCTACTCTGTTTAACCAGTTCTGACTTTCACATTCCGGTCAAAATTCGCTTATGTATTTCCGGTATTACTAGCCTAAACCTAGTTAATGGCCTAATTGGCTAGCCTAATTCCTATTTGTTGATTATTATGGAGAGATGCGTTGTTAGCTCAAAATGTTTTGTATAGGGATTCCTATTTATCTAAAGAATTTTGCTGTTTTTCGAACCAATGTTGTGGAATAAAATAGAAAATATATAATTGATTAAATTTACTTAGAAATATATTATTTATTTTACAGGTGCATCTATGTAAAGAGAAGGTTAAATTTTTAAATTGTCACGTCCCATATATTGCCCCTTAAGAGAGGACTTAGAATATTTTATGGGTCTGGGAACATGATAGGACTGCTTGAGCTAGTTTTTAAATGGTACATTTCTACAGTAATGGTCAAAAGTTTTGAGATCCAGACATATTTTTTTAATTCGTTTTTGGAATATACGTGATAGGAATAATTATTCAAATATTTAAATTATGTCAGGTTTAATAAAAAGACAGAATTTCAAAACTAGTAAGAAAAAATAGCATTTCATCGCTACATCCAAAATTGCGCTCTGTTCATAATCCTGTAAGAGCTGAGTTTCAGTCCCCAGAGCTTTGTTATTCGATTAAAAGGGTAAAATGATGATAAAGATGGGTTTAGTGGATGATGTTGTGTAATTATAAGAGTGGCACAAAGTGATTTTCTCTGATCAACATCCCTTTTGCTTGTTTGTAGTTTTTGGAAGAACTCTCGTTAGGGGGAGAAAATGGGCGAAGCATTCGGATACAATGTCTGAGGCTGCTTCTCGTCAAAGGGAACTGCATCACTAACAATTTTGCCAAGAACACTGCTAGGAATTCAAAATGGATATTTTCCCTAAAGATCAGAACCAGTTTGGGAGTGATAACTATTTTTAAGCACGATCGTGCACCTTGTCACAAAGCAAAAGCAATATCAAAGTTCTTTGCTGAAAAATCCTTTGTTTTTCTTCGGTTGTTGTTGTTGTTGTTTTTATTCAAGGATGATCACTACCATAGAAATATTCTTCTGAATATGGCTCTACTCACTAATATGAGGAATCGATGACTTCGCCGGAATTCAGTGGAATTCAGATATGAAAAGTAAGAGGCATCCCCTCAGTCCCCTGGTGTGGAGGATCTCCATAATACCGTATCACCATGCGGTATCATAAGGTTTTAGCTAAAACGAAAAATGCCGTGTTGTACTGCTGTCCACGAAGAAACCCCTCTCATATAACCTTTTAAAGTAGAAGCAGAGCTTGGGCGAGAAGTAGAACATGCGGAAGCCGCACTGTACATAAGACAGGTGGCTTTCTCTGTCCAGGAAAAAGGCTAATCTAATATTTTCTAATTTCTTTATCAACTTGCACACTTGCAACTTGCTAAAGAAATTGGGCGAAAAGCTAGCATAGTAGCTATCAGGAAAGAGTCTATGACGAAACACTCTGTCCAAATCATGTTGAATAAAAATATTAAAAATATTCCATGCCTCATTCAACAAGGTGTTGAATTTTGGCATAGGGAACATCGTCCTGACCAGATGCGGTGTTCTCAATGAGGCAAAAGTGGAACGCAACTCACTCAACGTAAACCAGTTGTTAAGGGTTTTCATCTTTGTAGGGAAAGTCCAGTCGCCAGCCTTCAGTGGCACCACGTCGTGCATTCACTTATACCGTATGTAGGCATATCGTTTCTCAATGAGGGTCATAATACACTCGGCCAACTAATAAGGAAGCGGATGACTTGCAAAACAACCAGACGATCTAGGAATATTAGTTAGTCCCATGGCGTTTAAATTGCCAGAGAAAAACCTCAAACTGACTCATCAACACACCTAAACCCCTCGACTTGGAGAGAAAAATCAGTTATTTCATGAAATGCAGCACACCGCACCCACTCTAAGCACCATTTAGGTAGTTTCTCATGGGTAAGCGGCCCAGAAAATTAGATATAAATGGAGAGGTGGTCACTACGATAAAGGTCATTGAATACCTGCCATCCCAAAGCAGAAAGAAAACAGGAAAAGATAGAGACAAAAAAATGATGCGGTGCTTGGGCAGAAATGCCTAAACTCATTCTCATTCAGGTCACTTATTTCCAACTCTTTGATCAGGTCGGCAAGGTCTTGACCTCTGGGATTGATCGTTTATTCCCTCTGAGGAGAATCCAACCGTTCAAACCCTCTAAGAAGTGAACGTGCCTCGGCCACCGTGCCATAACGCGACATAAGTCCCACATTTTGAAATCGACTGACGGTGGAATGTACGCAGAAATAAAAACATACCTCTAATACACGTGTAGCTGCACTGCCTGAAAAGAGATATTGATTGCGAGTAGAAAAACGAAGCCATCATGCCAGGTGTAAATCGCGGATCCTCCTGCTTAGCCGTCATCCCGTGGTAGTTGGAGTCGCAAAACTACTAGGGAGAGGGGGCAGATGGTACCCGCCCAACAGGCTCTCATGCAAACATAAAAATAACAGGGAACTGGAAAAGGTGAGCCTCCACATCTCATCTCAGCTGACCAGAAGTCCATGGCAATTCTATTCAAAAATATGCCCTCGAAGTCTAATTCGGTTGAGATGCGAGGACTCTCTTCGACGTAAAGGCCCTCGCATGAATTTCCGTACATTTTCCGGAAGCATATTTCGGGACCTGTTGGTGGTAGAATGTCCTGTTGTTTTCGTGACCTTACCCTGAAAGGATGAGCTCTCCATACGATTTTTTGTTCCTTCCTCTGTCTCGTAATCTTTGGTGGCCGAAGAGGCTTCAGAGTCAAAGGTCTCTTTTTTGGAGAGTCTCGCGTCTCTGTGTCTTGCAACTCAGCCATAGTTGAGCGTGGAAGCCAAGGCCTAGTTGGCGCTGTCCCCCTATCGGACGACAGCAATTTACACACTTAACCATTCAACAATATGGACTCATCGTGTACGGTCTTAGAGCAATTCGCACAGACTTCGGGTATACAAGACTTTCCAATTCCTGTTGCCAAAGCGATAGTAGCATCGCATTGGAAGGGGGAGGAAGGCCTTGGTGCGGTAGCGCCACCAACCAGCACGCACCTACTCAGGGAATTGTTCACGATCGAACGGAAAGAAGAGTGTAGAATTGGGTCTCGAGTCCTCCCCACCCGATATTTATCATCACACGTTGACTTTTAACTCTCTTTGGTAGACGAGCTCTTCGATGATGTCTTCTAAGGAGTACTCCACGAGTTTCATCGCATATACTACCACTTTTCAGAAATTCATGGTAGAGTGCGTCGTCACACTCACCGGCGAGCAATTAAGTGTCCGAAGGTCACTAATCCTAAGTTGCTATCTTAGGCAACCTTGGCTATCGAGCATATTACTCATTCGTCTATGTCATTGATGTAGAAAATGAACAATAGAGGCCCGATCACTGAGTCCTGGGGCACTCCGCTACTAACCAGCGCGCATTGCGAGGCTACCCCGTTGATCTTTACTCGTTGACTCCGTCCTGAGAGCCAGTTTTCTACCCATTCTGATACCTTGCGGATAATTTTAAGAGCGCGGACCTTATTTATCAACCTTCGGTGTGTTACCTTATCGAAGTCTTTTGAAAGTCTGGGTATAAGATATACACAGATCGACTATGGCCATACTCACTCAAAATACTATGTAAAAATTCTAGTACATTAGTCAGACATGAACGGTTATTGCGAAATCCCTGCTGGGAATCTAAGATCAGGTTGTGGGACTCTAAGTGCTGCACTTAGAGAAACCCTGGCCTCGGAGCTGGACCGTCAACTTCCCTCGTAAATACGGAGGTGAAGTAGCCGTTTAACACACTGGCGATGTCTGGTTCTGACTTCCGTAACACGCCATTGTCATCTCTCAGAGAGAGAGAGAGAGAGAGAGAGGGAGAGAGTGAAAGAGATAGAGAGTGTACGAAAAAGAGTAAGCGAGAAAAGATTAAGAGAAAGAGAGTAAAATAGAGAGTAAGAGATAGCGAGTTAAAAATAGTAAGATAGAGATGGAAAGAGATATAGAGCAAGAGAGCTACAAGGAGCTACAGGGATAAGAATGACTCCAGAAGACTTTACGGTCGATTCAGAGAGGGTATCTTTGGACTAGCAGTCGAGCAGGCACAGTTCTGCTCAATGGCTTACGTGCCTCTACGGCCATTTTTCAAGACTTTGTCTAGTCTTGACTTGAACTGATCAACAGAATTTCTGTTGACAACTTCCACTGGAAGTGCGTTCCAGCTACCACATATGCTGTATGTGAAAATTCTCCCACACAGATCGCGGTGGTAACGCCTTAGTTCAAGTTTGTAGCCGTGATTTCTAGTTCTGCCCTCACTAAGTTGGGAAACATCAGTGTAGTCTGCATTGTCGAAGCCTCGAAATATTTTAAACACTTTGATAAGCTGACCACGCAGTCTCCGAGTCTCCAACGAGAACAAATCTAATTCCCTTAATCTACCATCGTAATTTTTGTGTCTGATAGAGGGAATCAGTTTGGTTGCCCTGGCTTGCACAAGTTCCAATCTCGCGACATTCTTTCGAAACGAAGGACTCCAAAATTGTACGGCATACTCCAGGTGCGGTAGGATAAGTGAATTGTACAAACACAATACTATTTCTTTGTTTTGATATCCAAACTGTCGCTTTATATAGCCTTAACATCCTTTGGGCCTTTTTCTCCGCCTCTATGGACTGTTTTGACAACTTGAGGTCACTAGTGATTGTTACACCCAAGTCCTTCTCGGTATCAGTGCGTTCAAGAGCAGCGCCCTTAAGGATATACCGTTATTGGTGGTTTCGGTGGGCGATATGCATTACTTTGCATTTGTTCACGTTAAAAGGCATTTGCCACGTATCCTACCACTCCCTAATCTTCCCAAGATCTTCTTGTAGACGGGCAGTGTTCACTTCCTTTGCAACGTTCATACCAAGCTTGGTATCGTTGGCAAATTTAGAGATCTTCGCAACCATGTCACCATCCATGTCGTTAACATAGATAATGAAAAGTAGTGGTCCAAGGACAGAACCTTGGGGTACACCGCTAGTGACGGGCACCCACTTTGAAGCCAGTCCATTCACCACCACCCGTTGCCGTCTGCCGCTTAGCCAGTTCTCTATCCAACCTGCTACCTTTCCGTCTATGCCCAGCGCACTTACTTTCCGGAGGAGGAGGCGGTGTGGTACCTTATCGCAGGCTTTTTGAAAGTCTAGGTAGATAACATCCACCGCCTTATCCTGATCATGCTCACTGAAAACGAAGTGAAATAATTCCACAAGGTTCCTTAGGCATGACCGTTGCCTTTGGAACCGTGCTGGGAACTCTTCAGTAACAGGTTCGACTCTAAATATGACGTCATTTTGTCCACCATGATGTTTTACATGAGTGTACCGACTATTAAAGTTAAGCTAATAGGTCGATAGTTCGACGGCTGGCTAGGGTCTCCTTTCTTGAAGATAGGAGTCACCTCCGCTTCATGCCAGTCTCTAGGAACGAATCCGGTCCTGATTGAATGTTGAAGATTGTGTTCAGATGTCGTGACATTTCAACGCGCACTTCTTTCAACACTTTAGGTAGAAACCTGTTCGGTCCAGGTGAATTATTCGTTTTTAGATCAGTGATCTTTTTTTCTATTTCTCCTTGGGTGAAGTCCATTTCCTCTAGCTTTTCCCGCCAAGTAAGAATCCGTGGGCTGGAGGATGGAATCACACTCTTCAGTAAACACTGAAGAGAAGTAGTCGTTCAGGAGGGTATAATTTTCTGCATCTGAGTGCTTTAATGCTTCTTCATCATTCACTAAAGGGTCAATCGTGCGATGGATTGGTTTACGGCTATTTACATAACCAAAGAACTCCTTGGGATTCTCCTTGCAAAGTCTCGCCAGTCGGAGCTCCTCGGCATGCTTTGCCACCCTTATGCTGGACTTCACTCTCCTAGCTAGCCTACGGTACTCGTCAAAGTCACCAAAGATCTTTGACTGCCGGTACACCGTTCTTTTCTCCCTCAGCAGTCGACCAATTTCTCGATTAAACCACTTTGGTTGAACAGAAGACCGACGAAGGCTTTTCAAAGGGATGAATCGTGATTGAAGACTCATGAACGTAGTTTTAAATCTATTCCACGAATCTTCAACATCCTCGCACACTTCTAGCCTCACATCAGTCAATCCAGCACGAAGACCTGCAAAGTCTGTTCTTATCAAATCAAGTTTCTCTGACTAGTCGGTGATCACTGCCCCCGAGATCTTCACCTACAGAGAGATCCTGAAAGACGCCATCCTCAGAGGTGAAAACCAAGTAGAGGGTATTATTGCCTCTCGTCGGCTCTCTCACTTATTGAGTCAGGAACTCGTTGTTCGCGAACTCCAGAAGTAGTGCGTTCTCGCCACAAGGTTTTCTGGTTTCCCAGTCAACTTGGGTAATGAAATCATCCATGGCGATACACACATTGTCTTGAACAAGTTCACCCAGTAGCCGGTACAGATCCCTGTCCTTTTCAACGAGTTGGGCAGGGGGCCTATAAAGCACCAGGGTCCTGTATCTGGCAGGAGCTATATCTAGGTCAACTCCTAGTAGCTCATGGTCGGATACAATGTTGCAGTTCGTCGATTTGAGTGTATCCTTGACATACAACATCACACCGCCACCCTCTTTTTCTGGGCCAATCTTTGTGGAAGAGTTAGTAATCGAGAATCGTAAATCCACCTTCAAAATCTCGGTTTGAGCTTTTTACCCACGACTCTGTTATGGCTACCATTTCAGGTTCTTCCGTCGCTACGAGGGCACGAAGTTCAAGAAACTTGTTCCTGATCGACCTCTCATTAAACAGAAGAACTTTCAGGGAGTCCTCGAATGTAGGACTCCCTACGCTCTTCCGTTTCCAGGCTTATTTGTTGGCGAGGAGGCACCTCTCTTTGCGACCTCTGAGTAGGTCATTCCAAGAGTGACACAGGCGTACTGGCGTACGTCCGCCCTCATTCTGGGCCGGATACTCCTTTGGGTCTTCTCTACGACATTCTAGATCATGTTCGACAGAAAGGCCTTTACTTTAAAGGAAAGATGTACCCCATCCCTTTGGTAGAGATCATTCCTACCATAAAAGGTGCGGTACGGGTCCACAAAAAAGACCCCCTCTACCGTACACAAATCTCCCAGGCACCGGTTCAAAGAGACGTTCATCGAGTGAGTGGTCCATGTTGGACCTCTCCCCGGGAGTATCCCGACCACAACACGCATGCTGGTTTTCAGCTCACAGTCGTCCACGGCGCCCATGACTGTGTGGAGGATTTTATCTGTAGGGCCTACCCTACCTCCTCTCAGGTAGAGGTCGATGTCACTTACCATCAGAGCAACGACTGAGCTCTCAGAAATCTAAGAATTCTCAGCTTTACTCTGATGTGATGGTTACCTCGTCATGGCAGGCAGCTTACCTTCACACTAGTGCGAAGGCAGGTAGCTAGCAGGGGCTGCAGACCCCTTGCTTGAAAATCAGCAATAAGGGTGACCCTTGCACATTTCTCTGCAGACGACTGAATCTTCTCTTTTGGAAGCGACTTGCCGGTTTCATCTTCTTTTTCTACATTTTTCTTCTTCTTCTTTTTCTTGTCTTCCTTTTTTTCTCTTCTTCTGCTTCTACTTTCTCGTCCTTTGTTTCCACTTTATTTTTTTCTCTTTATACATTCTCTCCTTCGCACTTGCCTGAGCATCTGCACCTCTCTGTTTTTAAGAGGTGAACCTCCCTTTTGAGGAGGGAGTTCTTCCCTCTCAGTTGAGCGATGCTCTCGCCCAGGCACTTCTCCAGTTCACAGAAGTCACAGACACTAGCGGCATCTGTGAGCTCCTTGCAACTCCTACGCCTGAAGTCTTCACTCCATATATAAACTTTGCAGATTTTGTAGGTTAGCTTTCGGAACGGAGGACCATTCTTCTTCGCCATTTTAAAAACTCTGAGACCATACGCATAAAAAAAGGTTTTGTCCGTGATTTTCTCTCGCACTAATCACATCCGCCTATTTCCAGGAGTTTTTCGATCGTTAAGCCAACAGAAACCCTTTGACCAAGCCGGACATCCCCAATCGTGCCGCAGCTCCCAACTGAGTAGCACGAGAGCCCCAATAAACTGGATCTCTTATTTTTCGACAGGGGTGCTTAAGGTGTAACTGTCTTCCTACTAAGCCCTACTAATCAACTAAAAACCGCCAGACTTAAGGCAAATAGTAAAGCTAAGTGCCCACGACTTCATCTGAGATCTTTAGCTGATCTGGCAACCAGCAAGGCACGAAAGCTCTCTCACCAAAGAGCAGTTGAGCCTTTGTTCATCAAGTAGCGGTCACAGGAGGCTGGTCAGGCCATTGCACGTTAGGAGAAAGCTTTTAAGGGGTAACTAGCATTTCTCCATTAATGCTACCCCAAACGCCTGAGATCCCTTCAATCTCAGTCTCTTGCAACTTATGAGTGCTCCAAGGCGTTATTTAAAGAGGTTCCAAAGACTCTCTTCTCACGTGGCATAAGGTAGCTGGTGAGGCTCTTATTACTAAACAACTCATATGTAATAAAGATGAATGTTTGTTTTTTGCTGTTGTTTTTTTTGACAGTTGAAGAGAGTTAGTGAAACTTAGTAGTAACAGAATTGAAGAGGTTAGTAGGGGGATGCAAGGAGACGCATCAAAGAAGTGGTAGAGAAGTTTGACAACCCTTAGTCTGGATCCTACCAAAACTACCTTACTGGCATGGGTAACCCTGCTGGACTAAATGTCCCCCAGCTTAGCTAGCTTAACTCAAGCAGATCGCGCAAGCTCTCTCACCTACGGCAAGGTGGTTGTTGAGAGAGAAACTTAGTGAGATAGAGCAGGAGAGAGAGAGAGAGAAAATAAGAATGGGTGAGTAAGAAAGAGTGTGTGTGTAAGAGAGAATGTAAGAAAGAGAGCTAGAGTAAAAGAGATAGAGATTAAAAGAGATAGAGTAAGAGATATAGAGATTAAGAGAGAGAAAGAGTACATATTAGAAAGAATAAGACAGTGAAAGAGAGAAAAAAAAACTGTAAAAGCCTGGGAGAAATAAACTTATTTAACAAAGAAACTCCCATTTTATCTTATCTTGGGCAAGACATTATTCCTTAACCCGAATTCAATTAATGCCTCTCATAGTTGCATCAAGTTCAAATAATTCGCTGCTTTTTCAATACGGTCCCTCCCACCACGAAATTCATCTGTAAAATTCCATTTTATTCATAATGTCTTTGAAACCTTGATTTCCATCATCTTGTAGAGGTTGAAACTCATATAGTAATTTACCTGCAGTCTATTTGTTGAAGAAATGAATATCTATACCCCAAAACCAAAACGACAACAACTAAGAGGAACGTTCATCTGGTAACAATTTCAGTACTACATTGAAGCCGCTAGGGCTTATTATAACCCAAAAGGAACAAGTTGTAACAAAAATTCAAACTTTTAAAGGCACAAACTTGTTTTATTTCCTTACATTACTGGCGTACGAAAGGGATATAGAAAGTGAGTTTGAGTCTCTGAGGTGTTTATTATGCAGAATTCTAAATAGTTTGAAATTGCAACTCTTCGGTTTCTGGACCTACGTTTAACGAGGATTATAGCAAAGCCATTGCGAAACTTTATTTATTTTTTTACGCAACTTAAGCCATTTTTTCTTTTCTTTACCTTTGAATACTAATTATATCTTTATTTTCTTTATTCGTTTCTTCGCATTGTCATGCATTTCTTTTATCATTCCATTTCTTTTCTCCCCTGGCCCTTATTTCCTCTCCCTTCTGTCACTGGTGATCGTTAAAGGAACCGTTAAATGGCAGTAAACCCAAGGCACGTTTAAATAATTCCCTCGAGCTTCTTTCCTCATCAAAAGGGCCCAGCTACTGTTCATTCATCCGATCGAATCGGCCCTCACCCACCCCCCCTCTCACTCTCTATTCAGGTTCAGCTCATCCAGGCCTTTCCAGCTCATTCAGATGAACATTAGAACAACTCCTTCTTCTTTATGGGTCTCTTCTATCCCCCCCCCCCCCGTCCGTGACAACAGCAGCGATGCTTAAGGCTGGGGTCACACATTAGCGAATCGGCAGCGCGAATGGCCGCGAACAAAAAAAATAGCCGATTCCTTCCAGATTTCCCGTCCGTAAATGGCGAAGACTAGGCTCTTGACAGAAATCGCCATTTTGAGTTAACCACATCGGCATGTCCCCCCCCCCCACCCACCCACGCGCATTAATTCGCCCTGCCAACGCAATCGTTGAAGATGAGGCGTAATATATTCGATGGAACGTCAGAGCCTACGGCGATGTAGCGCCCAACTTGCGATGGTGATGTATCGTAAGGTCGACGAATCCACTACAATGTTTGGCCATTTAGGGCGTTAATTTGCAATATATTCTCGCATTCATTGTGATTGCCCTGCGTTTTTCTAGCGATAATTCGCTAGACATACGTGGTCATGTGGGTGGAGCACGGTGGTATATATAGTGGGTGCCCCCTAACTGGCTGCACAGTACCCAAAATGCCCCTTCAGCAGATGCATTGACATCATGGAGTACCTTAAATCTTATTACTGAAGACATTGTGAAGGAGCCTGAATTTGTGAAAGCTTTTCGTTTTATCAAAGAAGCCACCTAATCACCAACGGTCAGGCTCTGGTTGCACCTCAAAAACCGCAGGAAGAGAAGGAATCCCTAAAGTGTCTGGTTACGCCTCTACCTAACCCGTCGTGCCTCCCATGGGAATCGTTAGAATCTCATGTGTGAACTAGCAGGAGAAGATCCCCTACTCTATAGGAACTTCACCTGGCTCGATGCTGACCTTTTCAATCAAATTCTTGAACGAGTACGACCCTACATTGAGAAATTACTAACATTCTGGAGGGAGCCATTGGAGCCTGCCCTACGTGCTGCAATAACCCTCAGATTCCTATCAACCGGGAATTCATACAAGAGTCTCGGGTTGGCCGATGTATCTGTGTCCGTCCTGAGTATGTCAGTAAAATCCCAGTTATCCTCTGTATCCGATTCATGTTCGGGTACGGTAGCTGAAGAAGGAGTTGGTGATGGTGGCAAAAAATCTTCAGGATTGAGGATCTCAATGGGCTCACCTATCACTTCCACAGCTTGCAGGGTCACAAGCTGGGGCTCCAACATAAAATCAGGCTCACTTCTTGACAGTCTTGGGTATTTTGGCCATGGAGGCGGGGTAGGGGTACGTGTACCAAGTGGCGAGGGGGGCGTATGTGTTGCGCAGCGGCTGGGTGAGAGTGAGATAGAGCATCGCCCGTCGCTCGTATTTATGGGTGAGCAAGCTGCGAATGCGTGGAGATGCGTTGCAACACATCGTCAGTCCACGCAGTTGCGAGATACACCCGGGTAGCATCGCCATTGTTGGCCTTCCTATGGCGATATAACGCAATAGGGACACAATTTCATCGCAGGTAATGGTGAATTACGTACGGCCTTCCCGCTAATCAACTGCTATAATTCGCCCTACCACTATTCTCCGAGGATGACTGGCGAAAGTTTTGAAATTTTCAAAAGTTTCGCGCGGTCTGGTTCCTCCCGAGATGGCGCGCCAGACTCGGCAACGCCGAGGGGTCTATAGGGCGGTTTAATTGAGATCAAAGCGGTTACTCGCTGCCTAAATGTGCACGGTTCGAATCCCAGCCCAGCTCGGATTTTTTCGAAGTAAGAAATAATTATTTCCGAAGAAAGATTATTCCGTTTTGTCTTTTTTGCGGTGAAGTTGGATATATATATATATATATATATATATATATATATATATATATATATATATATATATATATATATATATATATATATATATATATATATATATATAATATTGAGGATAAATACTATAGCCACCAGAAACGAATGCAAAATCTTTTAATTTCTCACTACGTTTCGAAAACTACAAGTTTTCATCTTCAGGCTAGAATAAGTTTACTAAAAGTTTAGTAAACTTTTTCTAGCCTGAAGATGAAAACTTGTAGTTTTCGAAACGTAGTGAGAAATTAAAAGATGTTGCAACCGTTTCTGGTGGCTCTGGGATTTATCCTCAATATTAAATGCAGGCTTCACGGCCGAGCTCCATATATATATATATATATATATATATATATATATATATATATATATATATATATATATATATATATATATATATATATATATATATATATATTTATATATATAGTCACCGACGAAAAAGAGCTACAAATTTAAATACTTTTAGCTTAAGAACCAGTCGGTATTATTTTCGTCGGTCGTAAATGATCTAGAAGTGCAGAAATCTTTTCAACAGAGACGAAGGGGAGATCAAGACAGAAGAAAATCTCGATTGAAGGGTGGCGATGGGTGGGTGAGCCGGAGATCAGAAAAGAGAAAGACATTTCATCCGTAGGAGACGGGAGAGAGGGAATGAGGAAAGCTAAACTGTAGTCGTTCCAGGCAAGGTCCCTGATGTTCATATCTCTTAAAAGAAGAAAGAGAAGGGAGAGAGAGAGATGGAGAATAGGCTTAGGAAGAAAATCAGAGAGGACCATCGTGAGGAGGAATGTAGACCGAGCTTACCGAATATCTGAAGGACCTGATGGTTACCCAGGATTAGTTCCTTGGAAACAGAGACAACTAAGTCGATAAGAAATTCACAGATATATTAGGTTATCCGGAAAGTTCGTGCCATTTTGGAAAAAATAATAATATATATTTTTTAGTAAATTTTTACGATTATATCGGTATGAAAAAAAAATGAAGTAAAAAAATATGAAATTCTATGCAAATTATTTTAGTTAACAACGACTCTTCTCCCTGGTGAGCGAAAGTGGGGAATAGGCTAGCCTAGTTAAGCTATCAGTAATCTGTTTAACAAGTTATAATATGTTCCTTCCTGTGGAAATTCGCCTAGTTATATCCACTAATAAGTTAGCCTATTCCTAGTTAATAGCCTAACTAGGCTACTCTAGTCATAGTTAATAGCCCAAAATTGTAGCCGACTAACAGCGCCATCTACCGTGTGCCCCGAATCTGAAGTGTTACCTCACGAACAATGGTTTCTACTCCCCTTAAAACGTGAGACGTACTAAACTTCTACTATCGCAGTATGAATATAAATGTTCTTTCTAACTTACATGATAGGAGGTATTAGGGATTGCCGGATGTCGCTGGAGGGTTTATCTCTCGCTTTGGAGTGTTGTGGCCGAAGGTTAAATTTCCCCGAGGAGGGATGACTTGACGCCTCTTGGTGTCTGATTCTTCAACGTAATTAAAGAACAGGAGCTCGTTGGGGCTGGGTTCTTCTCCTCTCACTCTTACGGAGCTTGAGATGTGAGAGTCACTCGAGTGTGAGCGGGTTTACTTTTCTTCAGTCAGACTTCTCCTCAGTCTGTAAAGGATTCTTCGGTATGGCACCGATATAAAGATTGACTGTTTATGTTAATTCGGCCCGGGAAGGGGGGATCGATTTTCTCAATCTAATCCTATCGTTTCTCACGGAAATAGTCTTGAATGGCTGAAGAATCGATCTTCACGAACTGAACCTTCTTCTCTCTTATCGAATTATAATCTTCTTGTCTGGCTGAAGGATTGATATTCACAAACTAATCCTTCTACTTTCGTATCGACTTCTAATCTTCTTGTCGGGCTGAAGGATCGATCTTCACGAATTGATCCTCCTTTTTGCGTATCGACTTCTAATCTTCTTGTCGGGCTGAAGGATCGATCTTCATAAACTGATCCTCCTTCTTGCGTATCGACTTCTAATCCCTACTCTTTCTTTTCGGGGCTTATTTATAGGCGGATCATCGCCCTATCTAAAGGGAGAAGTGACCAGGCCACAGGGAAGGGGGGAAGGACGCGGAATGGTGAGTTCGCATCTGAGGAGAGCGAGAATTGCAGAGGTTGGCACTGAGGTGCCCAAGTCAGCTCGCTAATTAGAGGCTCACAACCGCACCGCTACTTGGCGTGCCTTTTGACTAGCACCGCTTTTTTTTCATAACCACGGGTTTATGGGTCTCGTAGGTAATTGGATCGTTAGAGCGTCGTTTAAGGGCTTTATGTGGTCGCCTTAAAACAGATGTTAGCTCCAACTGCCCAAAGCGGCGGGGAGATCAAACAGGGTAAGCAGTTATGGTTATTCGCCGGCTACCGTTCCCACGCTTCCCTCATGGGAGGAGGGGGGCTTTAATGTACCTATACTCCTCCAGATGCTTAATGTAGCCATTTCTCTACACCTTCCATCTACAAGTGTATTGCGACTGGGACTGCTACTAGGTTAAGCTGAACTGATGGCGGCAATAGCTGAAGGTTCCCTAAGCCAATTGTCTTTCGCTAGTGAGAATAGGATAGATTATCTCGAATGAGTTGCTAAGGCACAGGGGGGGGGGGGGTAAGGAATCACAGGACAAGCAAATGATGTTGAGGGTTGAGTTGGTTTGATGGAAGTAGATCGGTAGAGGGCGATATCATGAGAGTACAATGACCTAGAGCGAGAGCGTACTTCCTCCTTGCCTCTCAAGAACCTCTGACTCGAACGGTATGTCAGGCACTTACAGGAAGATGCTAGGTGTGCCCCATAGCAGTTTGAGTAGCTCGGATATGCTCGGCAAGAAAGATAGTGGGATGCAGAGCTAACAGGTGCAAGATAGCACATATGGTCGGAAACTAGGTCTACACCTCAGGAAGTCGCCTATTTCCTATTAAATGAGGGGGGTGAAACCATTGAAATGAAAGTTAGTAGTAATCTAGGGGTGAGCTTTTCTATGACATTTTGTTGAAAACGGCGGATCTTGGTAACCTTACTGGGAGAAAAATAATCTAGGAAGTCCTAACTTAAATGTCACGAGGTCCATTGCCAAAATGGTGCCTTAGCAGCAGTTGAGACAGGGATGTTGGGTCATGGAAACTGCTCATTGCATTTGCTGTTGGGGGCCGCGGGTAGGGACCGTGCAGACACCCGAACGGGACTTTATAATCAAGCACCCATCAGACTTGGACCAGATGTCAAACCTGTCTTTTGAGGTTTTAGTGAAGAACACCCGGAAAGGAAGTTCATGGTGTGAGGGCAGGGAGACTCATAAATAGTTGCTCCCTCCTCCGCTAATCCAACCTAGGGGGGTAAACAAGATAATTGCCGAGTGCGTAGGCAAAATGTGTTAGAAGCCACTATTAAGCCATTTTTATTTTAAAAATTTTCACCATCGAACATGGAGACGCAAAATGGTCAGTGGGAAATAGAGATGAACACGTTTTCACCAGAACTTGTTCTGAGGAATATGACATTGAGTGGCGACCGGTTAGTTTAGGCGACACTCTAAGTCACTTGCCCGTTCTGGGCCACGTCTTCTAAAGTGTATCCCAGCTTAGTGACACCACCTTTGGACTTGAACTCTAGAATAAAGTCAGCGCAGTGAAGGAAAAAATGAGAAGATAAGGAGGGAGTGTCGAGTGAAGGCATAGTAAAGTAATCTTGTATGGGCGAGGGGGGAATCTGGTTTGTTTGGAATCAACCCCGTGCGGGTCGACCTTCCTGATGTTGCTCGATGCGACAATGGATTGACCTTATGGTCGAGCCAATATAAGATGAATCACAAGATTTACAACTATATTTATAAATTACAGAGTAGCGCCAAGGGAATGGAATTTGGTCCTTATAGCTGAAATAGGATCCAATATTGTGCCCATTGTTTAACATCAAAGTCTGCAAGTCTGAAAATAATATGAATAATTCTAAAATACTTAGTCATAGCCACCATCTCAACGAACTATGAACATTAGAATCACTTTACATCCTAAAACTTAAACCTAATTTAAATATAAATCAAACTGCTTCCAATCTTTATATTGCATCATGAATTATTGAATTTTTTATTCTTGTATTAAGGAGCTTTTATGAAAACTAGAAATTTTAACCCTTTACTATCTTAGTTTCTTAGTGCCGATGATGAGGCTAGGACCTCGAAACGTTCATACCCAGACAAATAAAGATGCTTTTATCAATAGTGTGCTTGGTTTTCACCTTCATATTGAAACATCGATTTGGAAGAAGCTCAACATTTCATGATATATATATATATATATATATATATATATATATATATATATATATATATATATATATATATATATATATATATATATATATATATATATATATATATATATATATGACATTAAGAGCTCCATCAACAGGAACTTTGGCGAAAAGTCTATTAACATCCAAACTTATAAACAGCTTATTCGACCGATATCAGCTTTAATTTTATTAACAATTATTATTGATTTTGGCAATTTTGTTGGTTTGTTTGTGCGTTATCAACAATTTCATTAGAGCAGACGATTGTTTTTTACAGCCAGATATATGGCAAAAGTATTGGTAATCCCCTTTTCTCGATTTATAATAATCTTTTCATTCCATAACATAGTTCCGCTATGCTGATGATGTATGTGTCACCTAGTCTATTAATGATAACACATTTGCCTATGTTTTTCAACAATTAAACAACATTGACCACACCATTACATTTAATGTTAAATATAAACTAAACAACTCGCTACCCTTTTTTGATGTCAAAATATCTAAAGTAAACAATAGAGCAGATTGTTCTGTTTACCGGAAACAAACCGACTCTATTATTTTCTTGTCATGATGAATCTATTAAAAGATCTACTTTCTTTTTTTTCATAAGAGCGTATTGCATATGTGATAATCGTTTCTTTTAGGATGAAATTAAAATAATCACCCAAACATTTATTGAACTGCGTATCTCCTATGGTTCATATAAAAATGTCATTATAAAGCCAGAACCAACATATATTCACCATCCTCCTAATAATCATCACTAATTCTATAATTTAGGAAGGGGATTTTTTTTTAGTATTTGAATGATAATTCCATCTTAGTTTGGTTATGACTTATGTTTTTTTTTAGCAAAGTTCAGAAATAAATATAAGTATCGAAATTTTGTGATTTTTTTTTAAACCCAAAGAATTACAAATGGTGAAGTTCAGAAAATTTATTTTTTATATATCTTCTTCTATATCTTCTATAACTCTATATTTTAGCAACATGATATTTTGAAAGGGGGGAAAATTTAGTTTATAGTTCCTTTTTAAAATTATTATAATTGGCAAAGTTAAAAAATTTAAAAAAATTTAACCATGGCTGCTTTTTTTTATATTTCAAATTTTAATCTTAATAGCGAAACGCAAGCTCCGCCCCGTAGGGAAGACTGGCGAAGCCATTGCCTGGTTTTATTATATTTCCATATTCGCCCCAATCAATTAATTTTAAAAAGCTTGCAGGGACCAACAACATCAATGTCTCCTTGCCTTTTAATACCACAATTTTATACCGAATAGTGTCCAAAAATAGATCCATTGAAAAAACAGGGCATTTATTATATTACATGCAAAATTTGCGATAAAATATACTTTGGCGAAATCAGTAGATTCATCAAGAGAATGGAGGAACATAAATGCGACAAGCATAGGGAAATCCTATCTTCGAGCTTGTTCTTACGTATGTATAGTGAAGATCATGCAATTAACTTTGATAATGCTAAAAAAGTTTATAATTCTCAAAATTATATGCATAGACGCCTAATAGAATGAGCTCTCATAAAGGAAATTCTCAACTTTAATTCATCTCTTGATAAGCAGAAGATTGCTCAAAAAGATCTTACCACACCAACCACCTGTTTAAATTCCTAGTTGTACATTTGAATGTCCTTAGGTTAAGCACCTTTCTGCAATCCTTAGTTTGCCAGCAACTAAAGATGAAGGACGTTTCCGCCGAAGAATGGTTTCGCAATGAAGTTGTCAAAATACTGTGGTTTATTTCTGCATTTATATGTACGTTGCCTATCCATTTGATTTTTTCATGACCCATCTTTATCTCTCCTTTTGATCGATCTTATCTTCCGCTTAAATTTTTTTATGTTCTTTTAAATCCCCTTGGTAGTCTTTTAATATTTGAACATACTTGGTATTAATTAGTTTATATTTACTTACCTATCTTTTGGGATCACTTCAGCTGCTCTTAAATTTAATTTTACAGCCACTAATTCCATTTAAGATTGGCTGAATTTATTGCTTGGAGCGTGCTCTTTCCACACCCTCTTGTTTATATAAATAATACAGTTTTCATCCATTGTAATGAAGTACTTGAAATCTGCGTTTCATTTATCTTGTGGGATTTGTTGTATTTATTGCTTACGCGATATTTTGAGAATTTTTCATTATATATATATATATATATATATATATATATATATATATATATATATATATATATATATATATATAGATCTGTGGCGACTACGGTACTCGGGATGGCTGTTCGGGCTTAGCCCGAGTATTAATTTAGTAAAGTGAACGTGTATTTGCAAGGTGATTTAATTTCTGCCAACACTGACTTCAAGTAAGTAATTGCAGCAATAACTCCGGCTTAATTTATTGTGCCTTGTCCCAGTTCATATATTTTCATTCAGCGTCTGGTGGTCGTCTTAGAGGTTACCTGACTCAAGAAATATCATTTGTAGCAGACGTTCTCTCGATATCGTTCGCACGTGTTTGACTCGAGCTCAGAAGCTACAGCCCGAGTTGTTATCTATAATCGTAAAAGTTAAAGATAATTAAAATTCAATGTTTTCTTAAGACAATAGATTTCCATAGAGATTAGGATTTAAATTCCAATCTATGAAAGGTTTCTGTTCTACAATATTCTTAAAGGAACGAAAAATTATCCAGCAACTCGGGTTAATTACGACGATCCTGGTAGTGTAAAAAACTAACTGGCATCTCTTGTCAAGAGTAGAGTACATGCGACAACAGTCAGATCGATCTCTTGCTAATGTCATTATTTGATTGTTGTTATTTTGTGCGTCTTGTGTAAAGATCAGTTGTGTTTTGCAGAGTTGCTTTATTTTTTACCATTATCTTACAAATGGAGAAAGACATAGCGCTAAATATAAAAAAATAAGCTAATTAGGGCTAGAAATATCGCGGAAAAACATAAAACGCCATCAAACCAAGACGACTGGAGATCATAACATAACAACATAACAGAATTTCACGGCTGACAAAAGCTACAACGGCCTATCAAAGGTTAACCGCATCTGTCAAAACTCACCTACAAAATGCATCCATAAGATTGTGTCAGATCATGCATCTACAATATACAATTTGAACCATACCCAGGAATGTATCAAAAACAAAAAGCATCCTTATCAAAACTCGTCAAATTCCAAATCAATCATAATATACAATAATAAAAAAACTGCATCCACAGGAATTAGTCCAGAATACCCTCCCCCCCTATAGGAAACCTTACCCCCCCCCCATATAGTCATCTAATCTGCGTTTAAAAACATTCAAGTTTGGACATTCTACTGTCTCAGGTGAAAAAATATTCCAGTAATCTACCACTCTGTTGGTGATAAAATATTTTCTAACATCCAACCTGCACCTCTGTTTTTAATTTTTAAGTGGTGATCCCTAGTCCTATTACTACCTTTCAACTCAAATAACTTGCTAAAATCCAACTTATCCATCCCAGAACAGGTTTTAAAATGCTCAATCATATCTCCCCTCATACATCTTCTTTCAAATGAGAACATATTTAATACTCTCAGTCTATCTTCATATTCGAGGTGCTTCGGGGAAGGTATTATTTTCGTTGCCCTCCTTTTTACTGACTCTAGCAGGTTTATATCATATCTAAAATGTGATGGCCATGCTTGTATACTACTCTCCTAAAAGTCTGCTAAAATCTAAGTAAATTACATGAACATTCTCTCCCTTATCAAATTGTTTGGTAACATAATCCATAAAATCCAGTAAATTTGTTAAACACGATCTACCTCTTCTGAATTAAAAGACCTCTATAGAGCCTCAGAGGAGAGAGCTAAGGTCCTTGAAAGAAAGTTGGAGAAGCTCGAAGCCCTTAACGCAGCTCAGGTTCGATGCCTAGAAGAGGTGCCGCCCACTGACGTGTCGGAATCCACTGGTAACCAAGCGGACATTCCGGCATCATCTGAGGCTAAGCTAGCTGAGGCGAGAGAAAAAGAGAAAAAGAAGAAAGGAGAAACGAAGAAAAAAAAGAAAAAGAATAAAGTTGAAAACAAAGTAGAACCAAAAATAGAAGAAAAACAGATAAAGAAGAATAAAAAGAAAGATAAGAATGTGGAGAGTAAAGAGGAAAAGGGGAGGCCTCTTCCACAAGGGAAGACCCCGTCTTCAGAGACTAAGTGTCCGAAGGTCACCCTCATTGGTGACTCGCAAACACGGGATCTGCAGCCGCTGCTAGCGGCCCGCCTTTGCAGTAGCGTGAAGGTAAGCTGCCTGTCAGGACGGGGTAACCACAACATCAGAGTAGAGGCAGAGAAAGCTCAGATTTCTGAGAATTCAGTTGTTGCTCTGATGGTGAGCGGCAACGACCTCTACCTCAGAGGGGAAAAGGTTGGCCTCAGTGGTAAGACCATCCAAACGGTGATGGGAGCCGTGGATGACATAGGGCGCTTAAAACCCGCAAACGTGCGGTGGTTGGGATGCTTCCGAGAAGAGGTCCATCCCGAACCGCTCACGAAAGAAACGTCGCAGTGAACAGAAGGTTGGCGGATCTCTGCACGGCAGAAGGAGTCTTCTTCGTGGACCCATATCGTACCATTATCGGTAGAGACGACCTCTACCAAAGGGACGGGATACATCTCTCCTTTAAAGGAAAGGCCTTTCTCGCCAACCTAATTCAAGATGTCGTGGAACGCACGCAAAGGAGCGTTTGAAACAGAGCGAAAGCGGACGTGCGCCAGCATGCCCGTGTCACTCTTGGAACGACTTTCTCGGAGGTAGTCAAAAAGGGTGTAACCACGAAAACAGAGAAGCCGGGAAACGGAAGAGCGTAGGGAGTCCTACACTGGGGGACTCCCTAAAAGTTCTTCTGTTCAACGCGAGGTCCATCAGGAATAGGTTTCTTGAGCTCCGTAGTCTCGTAGTAACCGAGGAACCTGAGATGGTGGCCATAACGGAGTCGTGGATAAAAACCTCAAGCCGAGATTTTGAAGGTGAATTCACGATTCCCGGTTACCAGCTCTGCCTGAAAGAGAGGCCAGACAGAGAGGGTGGCGGTGTGATGTTGTATGTCAAGGATACTCTTAACTCGACGGATTGCAACATCGTATCCAACCATGAACTACTAGGTGTCGACCTAGAGATAGGTCCTGCCAAATACAGGACCCTGGTGCTTTATAGCCCTTCTGCCCAACTCGTTGAAAAGGACAGAGATCTGTACCAGCTACTAGGAGAACTTGTCGAAGACAGAGTGTGTATCGTCATGGGGGATTTCAACACACAAGTTGACTGGGAAACCAGAGATCCCTGTGGCGAGAACGCACTACTCCTGGAGTTCGCGAACAACGAGTTCCTCACTCAATGGGTGACAGAGCCAACAAGAGGAAACAATATCCTCGACTTGGTTTTCACCTCTGAGAATGACATCGTTGAGGACCTCTCTGTTGGCGAAGAGCTCGGTGGTAGTGACCACCAACTAATTAGATTTGAGGTCAAAGTCTCGAAGGCAGTGCCTGCAACTAGTAAATCGAGGAAACTCGATTTGAAAGGAGCAGACTTTGCAGGTCTTCGTGCTGGACTGACTGACGCGAGGCTAGAAGTGTGTGATGTTGTTGAAGACTCGTGGAACAGTTTCAAAACCACATTCATGAGTCTTCAATCGCGTTTCATCCCTTTGAAATGTCCCCGTCGGTCTTTTGTTCAACCAAAGTGGTTTAATCGAGAAATCAGCCAACTGCTTAGGAATAAGAGAACTGTGTACCGGCAATCGAAGATCTCGGGTGACTTTGACGAATACCAACGGCTAGCCAGGAGAATGAAGTCCAGCATAAGGGCGGCTAAGCGGTCTGAGGAACTCCGAGTGGCGAGACTCTGTAAAGAGAATCCTAAGGAGTTTTTTGGATATGTGAACAGCCTTAAACCAACTCGTCGAACGATTGGCCCTTTGAGAAATGAGGAAGGGGCATTAAAGCACCTAGATGCAGAAAATGCTAACCTACTCAACGACTACTTTTCTTCAGTGTTTACTGAAGAGTGTGGTCCCATCCCCCAGCCAATGGATTCCAACTCGGGTAAAAAGCTGAAGGATATGGACTTCACCAAAGGGAAAATAAAAAAAGAAGATCAGTGACCTAATGACGAATAAGTCACCTGGCCCGGATGGGTTTCTACCTAAAGTGTTAAAAGAAGTGCGCGATCAAGTGTCACGACACCTGAGCGCAATCTTCAACATGTCAATCCAGGCCGAATGCGTTCCTAGAGACTGGCGTGAAGCGGAGGTGACTCCTATCTTCAAGAAAGGAGACCTCAGCCAACCGTCAAACTACCGACCTATTAGTCTGACTTCGATAGTCGGTAAACTCATGGAAAGCATCATGGTGGACAAAATGACGTCGCGTTTAGAGTCAAAGCTGCTACTGAGGAGTTCCCAGCACGGCTTCCGAAGCCAACGGTCATGCCTGACGAGCCTTGTGGAATTCTTCCACTTCGTCTTCAGTGAGCACGATCGGGACAAGGCGGTGGATGTGGTGTACTTAGACTTTCAGAAAGCCTTTGATAAGGTACCACACCGCCGCCTTCTCCGGAAAGTGCAAGCGCTGGGCATAGACGGAAAAGTAGCCGGCTGGATCGAGAACTGGCTAAGTGGCAGACGGCAACGGGTGGTGGTGAATGGACAGGCTTCTAAGTGGGTGCCCGTTACTAGCGGGGTGCCTCAAGGTTCTGTCCTGGGACCACTACTATTTATCATCTACGTCAACGACATGGACGGTGACATGGTTGCCAAGATTTCCAAAATTGCCGACGATACCAAGCTTGGTATGAACGTTGCAAAGGATGGAAATACTGCCCACCTGCAGGAAGATCTTTGGAAGATTAGGGAATGGTCGGACACATGGCGAATGCCTTTTAACGTGAACAAATGCAAAGTAATGCATATCGGCCACCGACACTGAGAAGGACTTGGGTGTAACTATTAATAGCGACCTCAAGTTCTCGAAACAGTGCATCGAGGCAGAGAAGAAAGCCCAAATGATGTTAGGCTACATAAAGCGCCAGTTTGGATACCGTAAAAAGGAGATAGTACTTTGTCTGTACAACTCTCTCGTTCGGCCGCACCTGGAGTATGCCGTACAATTTTGGAGTCCTTCGTTTCGAAAGGATATCGAAAGGTTGGAACGCGTACAAGCCAGGGCAACCAAGCTGATTCCTTCTATCCGACATAAAAGTTATGAGGATAGACTAAGGGAATTAGATCTGTTCTCGCTGGAAACCCGTAGACTGCGTGGTCAGCTCATCGAAGTTTTCAAAATACTTCGAGGGTTCGACAATGTTGACTACCGGGATATTTTCACACTGAGCGAGAACAGAACGCGCAATCACGGCTTCAAACTTGGACTGAAGCGTTACAACCGAAATCTGTGTGGAAATTTTTTCACGTACAATATCTGCGGTAAGTGGAACGCACTTCCAGTGGAAGTTGTCAACAGTGAATCTGTTGACCAGTTCAAGTCAAGACTAGACAAAGTCTTGAAAAGCGGCCGTTCAGGGACGCAAAACAATTCAGCAGCCATGTGCCTGTTCGATTGCTAGTCCAAAGGTACCCTCTTTGAATAGACCGTAAGGTCCTCTAGGGCACTGCCTTTCCTTGTTCCTTGTTACTCCTCCTTGTAAACACATTATGAGCTTCATTTATTAACCTACCACTCTCTAGATGGTGAGAAATCTCCTTAACTATCTTCTCAAGAATTTTACAAACAATAGAAGTCAAGCTTACTGGCATAAAGTTATTCGGGTCCTCTTTACTTCCCTTTTTAAAAATTGGCACTACAGTATTTCTCCAAACTCTAGTGATCTAGTATATATCTTCTCAAGAGCTACTGCATTATTATGTACACCTTCTTTGAGTAACCTAGAATGAATGTTGTCTGGGCCAGATGACTTACTAGTATAACTCCAATGTAAGGCCTTTAATTATTTCCCTCTTCACATTAATAGCATTCAACACTACTTCCCTTAACTTAGAACTATCTTCAATTAATCTATTTGGATTCTCTTCTATAAATACTGAAGAAAAAGGATCATTAAAAACCTCTACTATTTCCTCATCAGATTCTTTCAAAACCCCTTTATATCTAATAGGCCCAATTTTATCACTGTTAGATTTGTTAATAATTCTATAATACCTAAAGAATTTTCTTTCGTATTTATTATTATTCTGAGCTCAATTAAATTCTTCCTCTCTTTTGCTGCTCTTAATAATCTTAATTAACTCATTTGTGGTCGACCTATAATGATTTAAATTGTCAAAAGTGCTTTCTCTCTGTAATCTCTCGTATGCCCTTTTATTCTCAGAAATTTTCCTAGCTATCTCGTGATTCCACCACAATGGCTTCCTACATTTCTTCTTAAAAGCCTTTATTGGAATTCACTGCTCCTGGACTATGTTTAATATAGTCTTAAAAGTGTCCCACATCTCATAAGTATTCTCTACCTGAATTCTATATCCCACCTAATCTGATTTAGCAAGTTGAGTAATTAATCATAATCACCCCTATATAAATTTGGAAATTTCGTGGAGTTTGTTGCTGTTCTACCTTTAACTATTCCTAAGTTAAAACGTACTATCTGATGATCACTATTTGCTCTATCCTTTCATATCATATTTTCCCAGTCCACATAATTTAAATTAAAGTCACCAAGAATAAATGCATCTACTTGACATCCTCTATTTTTTTCCCTGATCATTAGCTCATCAATACAATCAGTCTGTCTAGGTGGTCTGTAAAAGGCTCCCAAGTGTATTATCCTATTTTTACTGACCCTAATATCTATCCACAGTGACTCAACTTCTCCTTGCTTTATAGAATTATTTAGATTTGAATCAATGTTATTTCTGATATAAATAATCAGCCCACCATCAGTCCACTACCAGTGAGTAATTTTTATATTAAAACTATATTTCTGTATTTTTGTTAATTTATCAGTGCATATATAAGTCTGCGGTGTGTATTACGTCTCTTACCTTCTTTTATGCATGTGTCTTATGCAAAATCTGTGCTGAGACTGAGTGACGCTGGTGACTTGGAGTGGCCTCTGATATATATATATATATATATATATATATATATATATATATATATATATATATATATATATATATATATATATATATATATTACAAAAAAGAGAAATTGGACGCGAATGAGCAATGAGACAAGAAACAGGAGTTTTTTAGATGTAAGAGAAAGGGACATTAGAAGAAGACTAGAATCAAAGAGAGCAGAGGGCGGCACAATGAAGGCAATCCTTTACCGAGAAGGCAGAGATAACGCCAGGTAAAAAAGTTTGAAATTCCTGGCCGGGACTCGAACCTGGGTCTGCTGATTGCCGGTCAGATGCTCTACCGCTTCTCGGTAAAGGATTGCCTTCATTGTGCCGCCCTCTGCTCTCTTTGATTCTAGTCTTCTTCTAATGTCCCTTTCTCTTACCTCTAAAAAACTTCTGTTTCTTGTCTCATTGCTCATTCGCGTCCAATTTCTCCTACTTGTACTGTATTGTTATATAGTCTGCAATGCATGGTTTCTGCACCTTTGTTTCTCTCTTCAAAATTGTTTGGAAAGGCAGAAAATAAATATGGCCAAAGCCCTGTGGTGGTTGTTATCACCCGCAGAACTTGCATTTGCTCCTTCTTCTTTATATATATATATATATATTTATATTTATCTATATAACTTTTTTTACTCTTATAAATATAAGCCGTTACGATTTTATAAACAAAACTTTGTTGCGCGCACGATCCTGAATGAAGAACCATTCATAGAAAATGAGTCTTTGAAGTTACCAGGTGTACAGGAAAAAAGTCCTTTCGGAAAACTTTAAAATTAAGAAACTTCGACAAAAACGTTTTTAAGCCTTGCCTTGATATAAAGCAAGGAACGAAGGGATTTTATTTGAGGGACTTTTCATTCGTATATGTTCTCTCTGAAGGATATCAAGAAATACTCTCTTTCTTTCTTTCCTTTTAGTCCTCTTCGGGTGTGGTTCGTACAAATCCAAAATTCGCCTTTTAAAGATTGTTTTAGCGATCCACTCACAAATTTTTTATTTGGCAGAAAATTACTAACATAGCCATGTCCTTCCGTGCTCTTTGTAATGATAGCAACCTTATAAGATAGAGAAATATTTCATCTCTTACACGCTATTAGTCATCATGGGCATCGCGAGCTAACATTTCCGTTCATTGAAGAATTCCGAAAGTTAAAAATAACCTTTTTTTTTACTAAGATTTCGCAATCGTGTTTCTCTGTATACACAAAAGCGCGAACCCCATCTATTAACCTATTTAACACTGATCTCTACGCCGCTCTATCTATTACTTTTCAATATGGATCGGAGTAATGGAATCTAAGAATTATAAATATTTATAATAATCTGGCGCACTAAAAGAATCTCGTGGCTTCCTTCATAATACTCTGATAATGATTTGCTTGATTGCATAAAAGAAATATATATATATATATATATATATATATATATATATATATATATATATATATATATATATATATAAACTTTCTTTTTGTTACTTTTAGTAATACTTTTGCACAATGCAGGAGGTTTATTCAAAACACATCATTGTTTATTTTGCTGGTTCTGTTTTCTCTCACTATATCATTCCCCATTTTTGTTCATTATTTTTTTATTAGGTCATCCCATGAGAAATGCGGCTATTTTTTTAATGTTTTTCATTATTTTGTCGATATTTTTTATTTTTTTTATTTAAGGGGCTATCTGGCGACTGCCGACTTAGGCATAAGTCGCCGTAAACAAACAGCCTAGTTCTAGGCTACTTTAAAAAATTGAACAGGAAACAACAATAAAAAGAAATAACAATAACAAAGCAATAACAAAAACAATAACAAAAACAATAACAAAAACAACAACAATTAAACCTGGTTAAATGAAAGGGAGAAGGCCGGCCTCCCCCAAAAAGTCAATAAGTCCACCAGTCAAAGTGCACACACTCGTCCCGAGTACAAGGGACAGGTGGTAGCGACCCCGCCCATTCCGGTACCGGGACAGGTGTCGTGCGCGAAGATCACCCAGACTGGGACATTTGACAAGAATGTGCCGAACAGTCTGGGGGACGACGCAGACGTCGCAATAGGGCGCGAGGCGAGCGCTCCATCAAATAGCGATGCGGCACACGAGTGTGCCCGATTCTGTCTGCCTCGTCATTCAAAGGCAAGGGGATTGGGAAATGGATTCCTTCCCCACCTGTCAGACCTACATTTACAACAAAGAATCAACATTTGTTCATCTCTCTTTTCTCGACTAAAAAGTAACCACTAGTAGGATTGTTACAGTAGGTGAAAAATAGGATATGTACGATAATATTAAATGACTTAGACAATGGATTAATTCTTCGAAAAGGAAAAACTATATCTCAGATGAAACTAGGCCATAAGCCTAAGAAAATTATCTTGTGCCTTTGGTGGGAAATCAACGGCATAATCTCCTTTGAACTAATTAACCTAAATCAGACTATCTCCAAGGATGTTCAATGTGCTCAGTTGAACAGTTTACATTCAACACTTGAAGAAATAAAAGGAAAGCATCAATCAATATAAGAAAGCTTCATCAATTCAACTCGCGACCTCGTATCGCAAAAGAAGTAAAAAACATGAACATAACATAACATAACATAATTACACGGATGACAAAAGCCACAAGGGCCTATCAAAGGTCATCCGCCTCCGTCAAAACCCACCCACAAAAAGCACCATCACCAGGGGAAGACAAAATCAAAGTCCCCCACAATATAATATAACGGATGACAAAAGCCACAAGGGCTCATCATAGGTCATCCGAGTCAAGCGGCCTCTTTTTCAAGGCACCCAAACTCCCAGGAAAACTACATCCAGAGGATTGCATCCAGAAACAAGGGTATCACCAATCAAGGCTTGTCAAGAACTAAATCATGCAGCTATAGATATATACAAACAATATTAATATATACAAAACTTAGGAACCATCACAACCTTCCCTTCCCATAAACTCATCCAACCTACTCTTAAATACATTTAGATTTGGACTACCTACTACCCTCTGCGGCAATTTGTTCCAGAAGTCTACCACTCTATTGGTGAAAAAATACTTTCTTAAATCCAACCTACACCCTTGCTTTTTAATTTTCAAGTGGTGACCTCTAGTCCGATTTCCATCATCTAACTCAAAAAACTTGCTAACATCCAATTTATCTATCCCGGAAAAAATTTTAAAGAGCTCAATCATATCCCCTCTCACACACCTCCTTTCGAACGAGAACATATTTAATACCCTCAGTCTATCTTCATATTCAAGGTGCCTCAGGGAAGGAATAATCTTTGTTGCCCTCCGTTGCACTGACTCAAGAAGGTTAATATCGTGTCTAAAATATGGGGACCATGCCTGTATACAGTACTCTAGATGTGGCCTAACATAAGAGTTATAGAGTTTAAGAATAACCTCCTTACTTTTGTAACTGACATTTCTCTTAATAAAACCCAGCACTCTATTTGCCCTATTTCTTGCTTCAATACACTGCTTAGAAAACCTTAATGACTTATCTATTACTACTCCTAGATCTTTCTCATCCTCCACTGAGCTCAGCCAATGCCCATCCATTTCATAGTTAAATTTTCTATTATCTTTTCCCATGTTAATAACTTTGCACTTTTCAAGGTTGAAAGTCATTTGCCACTTATGTGCCCAGGATAACAATTTATTTAAGTCCCCCTGCACTTTAAAATTATCATCAATATCTTTAACTACAGCTGCTAATTTGGTATCATCCGCAAAAATTGACACTTTATTATTAACTGCCTCCCCAAGATCGTTTATATAGATGACAAATAATAATGGACCGAGAACTGATCCCTGAGGAACCCCACTGATAACATCCCTCCACTCTGACTTTACATCATTTAGCACTACCCTTTGCTTCCTGTCTTTCAGCCACTCAGCTATCCAATTTGAAACACCCCCACATATCCCAATCATTTTTAATTTATGAACTAGTCTCCTGTGTGGTACCTTATCAAATGCTTTACTAAAATCTAAGTAAATTATATCTACATTCTCTCCCTTATCTACTTGATCTGTTACAAACTCCACAAAGTCTAGTAAATTGGTCAAACATGATCTGCCTGATCTAAACCCATGCTGAGCATCGCTGATTAACCCCTCCCTCTCTGGATGTTGGCAAATCCCGTTTTTAACTATTGAAGCACTCTACCATCCCGATTAGTAAAGGTGTTTTGGGTTAATATGCTTAAAATTTGATTAGGCGAGTATATCGTGTTAAAAGATCACTTAAGAGATAACACAGATAAGTACGTTTAATGATGTTAAAGAGAAGTCCCCTTCATCTCAACCTAAACAATTACTATGAAAATGCATCATTTAAATGTGTAAACAGAAAATTTGTCCCCGAACAAACAAACCCATATGCGATTAACTGTAATTTTAGGACTAACAAAATTAACTCTATACCTTCATTTAATCATTTCTGAGGATATAAAAGTGTCTAAATTGAGCGTCGACCTAGCAACATAAACGAATAGAACCCTCGGTCAAATAATTGCTCGTAAATTCGATTGTAAAGAGAGGGGTCTTTTTTCGCTTCCTAATCATTAATTCGAGCGTTGCGCCACAAAAAAATAGGTCTTAAGCTAAAAAGAAACTTGACAGATGAAGAAATACTAAAAAGAATGGGATTTTACTATGGGAAAACCGGTCACTTACTGAAATATTAAAAAAATATATAGTTTTACTTTACTCAATTCAGACTTGATCTTTTTAACAGTTTTACTTATAAAAATAACTCTGCCACAACTGGTCCCAAGCCCGGCTGAGGAAGGAAAAAGTTTGGCTGAAGGGTGCAGATACGTCAGTCATAAAACCAAACAGGTGTAAATAATCATTAGTGGTTGCAGGCACCTAAAACTGAATAAAAAAAAACCCTGTTCTTCCTGAACTTCGTTAAAAGTACCCCCTTAAATCTAGCACAAGAGGGGCAGGGGATGTAACAGGTATAATGTCCATGCTACAACTGAAATTGGGAGCAAGGGCACGCCCCCCCCCCCGACGCCAATGCACCAAGAGAAAATGCTGCTCGCCTTTTGAGCATCTTTTAAATCTTCCACTATCTTTTTCGCGCCTGTATAGGCCCAACGAAGAGGGAAGGAGGGTCTTAAACGTTATAAAATAAAATAATATTTCTATAAATTGCTTTAAAAATCGACTGCATCAACATTTTGAGAGGAGAAATATTATACAAATTCATTTCAGGTCAAAAGAGAATATTTGTCTTTGACGTTAAGTAAAAGCCCAATGGAGCCCTCGCTAGCCTAGTGGATACAGCATTGGATTTCTGACGTCTAGGCGGGGGATCAATTCCAGTGAGCGCGGACACAAAACTTTCATTGGTTTCACGAGCTGGCCGTCCATTGGGCGGGTACGCTGATACTCACTACCACGGTGGTAAGTATTTCCACACCCATCATCCTACACAAAGATAATCGTAACACCGTTATCATTTCCCTTCCCCCCTTCACAGCATACCCACTCTCATTCCTCTCTTCCGGATCCCTGCTGATGGAGTACTAGGGTAGCCGCATATTCATGACGCCCCTCCCCCACCCTCATGAGGTTGCAAGTTATTAGAAACACTCTCTCAAATACTTACTTATTTCAATAAAAAAATCATCAAATAATCTTTAGACGCCATTGAAAGGAGAGAGAGAAAAAAAAAATGAAAAAGTTAAATGGAAAATTGAAAGATTTTTTAAAAAGGAAGTAAATACTGAGCCTCATCTTTCCCCTGCCACTTTTCTCCATTTATGGAAGTTTTATAGGAATCATATTTTTAGGTTTTATCATCAATGGGAATTAACTTGGCTCAAAAGTAACTTTGGGGGTTATTATGGATGAAAGGAAAAATATATGAAAGAAGTGGGGGGAGGGGGGGGGGGGGCATGAAATAGACCAGTTGGTTAAAAGGAAAATAGACATACAATGAAGCATTGAATTTACTAAACAGACACATCAAAAAAGGATAGACAAACAAGGACGCAATGGATCAACAAACATATACAGAAGTTCAAAGTACCTACAGAATAGACTCACATATGTTGCGGAAATACAGACTGATAAGGCATGAAATAGCAGCAGGTCTTCACACGTGTCAATTACTGCCATTTGCCTCAACTCTTGTAATTATTTTAAAAGTGCCCTTCTCGAGGGGCATTTTCGGGATTAAAAAAACAAAACAAGGCAAACTGGCGGGATTTCTTCGAATTAAAGCGTCATAGCACGCAAAAAGCTTGTAAGGAGAGGTCTTTAAAAGGAGTGGAATTGCAGGTGGTCGCAGGCGCCCGGGCATAAATGCAGGGTATGGAAAGGGCCGCGCAGAAAGATCTCTGCTGAAAATATGCCATATTATTTGGTGAAAATCTGGCGTGTTCTGTGTTGAATAAACGGAATGTTCACTACTATAAATATAACATATATCCTGCTCAAATATGGCATGTTCTGTGTCGAAAATATAACATACTATATGGTGCCAAGATGTCGTATTCTGTCTTGAATAGCTGGCATGTTTTCTGCTGAAAATATGGTATTTTATCTGATTAAAATATGTCTTGTTCTTCGTTGAAACATGGCACGTTCTCTGCTGAAATCATGGCATGATCTCTGATGAAACTCTAGCATGTCCTATGGCGAAAATGTGGCACGTTCTATATGGAAAAGTTGGCATGTTGTATGCTGAAAAGATGACAGGTTTCTGTGAAAAGATGCCAACGTTTTTTTTGTTGAAAATATGACATGTTATCTGGTGAAATGATGGGCTGTTTTCTGTTGGCAAGATTGCAGGTGCTCTTGTTGAAATAGTGCATATTCTCTGCTGAAAACATGCATATTCTCTGCTTAAAAGATGACATATTCTCAATTGAAAATATGAGATGTTCTTTAGTGAAAATATGGTATGTTATCTGGTGAAAATTGTTATGTTATATTTTAAGCAGATGAAAAATTGTCTCCTGTTTCTCCTGAAACGATGGCATGTTCTTTGTTGAAAATATAGTATATGTTCAATGCTTAATTTATGGCATTTTTCCTTGTAGAAATATGACATGGTTCTTGCTTAAAAAAGGGACGTTATCTGATGAAAAGATGTCATGTTCTCCACTGAAAATATTACATCTCCTATGCTGAAAAGGTTACATGCTATCTGCTGAAAAGATGACATCTTCTTTGCTGTAAAATTTGCCAAATTCACTGCTAAAAATATAGCATCTTCTCAGCTAAAAATAGTGCATACCCTCTGCTGAAAATATTTCAGGATATCTGCAGAAAATATGGCATCTTCTATGCTAAAAATATGACATGTTTACAAAAAATATGGCTTGTCTTCTGCTTAAAATATGGCATGTTCTCTGCTGAAAATATGCCATGCGATGTGCTGAAGATAAGACGTCCTCTGTTGAAAATATGGCATATTTCTGCTGAAAATACATGTTCTTAGGTTAGGTTAAATGTTGGCATGTTCTCTGCTAAAGATATGACAGGTTGTCTGATCAAATAATGTATGTTTTCTAATGAAAACATTTCATGTTGTTTGTTGACACGATGGCATGTTTTCTGCTGAAAATATGACATGTTCTTCAATGAAAAGATGCCACATTCTCTGCTGAAAAGATTGCGTGTTCTATATTGAAAAAATGGCATGTCCTCTGCTGAAAATACAGCATATTCTCTTCTGAAAATATGGCATGTCCACTGCTAAAAATATGGCATGTTATTTTTTTGAAAAATAAAAAAGAACTAATTGTACCTATACAAATATTTTATGGTATTTTCATTTAAGGGAAGTAAAAAATGAGAGCTGTCTTTCGCGGTTGGTGTAGCGCTCTTTTGCGGTTTAGCGTGTGGCTCGAACGGCCTCAACTGGATGCAGAAAAGCGTCTCCTGAAGGGAAGCCACTTTCCTACTTCTCCATTAAGGCTCTCGCTTCCCCATCCATTTCTCTTCCTACTCTGCCTACTTGCACTTATAATTATTTAATCAATTAACTAATTGTGCCAACACTGCTTTTTCAATCATAGATGAAGTCCATCGACCGGATCATGAAATTCACATTAAGATTAGAATGACAATCGCTAGGAAGCCCAAAGGTTCTAATGCCAGTTTGCCTTCATGAAAGAGGGTTCAGAAAATCGGTAGTACTTTTTGATTGAGCAGGGTATCGTTAGTGGCCCAAGGGAAGGTCACCCGTTCCGTGTCACAGGAGCGTGGTGTAGAAACTCTCCTTTCGGAAGGTTCCGAGACGGAAGAGTAATGTGTTGTATGATGGAAATAAGGTGGGGAAGAGGAAGCGGTGTCGGGATTTGCTATGAGTTGGTTGCGAGCGAGGCCGTAACTGTCTGCGCGCACCCCTCAGACTTGACAAACCGATTGAGTGAGGATGTCCTCTGCGAACGCCAAAATTCTTTGTGTTCGCCTCTTGCCGGGACTCGAACCCAGCACTTAGGCCTGGAAATCCACCGCCTCATCTACTCTCGTCAATTCTCAATTTGAATCCTATTCTTGCGCTCCAGGCACCGACCGAATCTCACTTTTGAAATTACCCATCCGGCGATCACCGAAACCTGCAGAAGCGACGCGCCCTCCCTGCCCCAATGCCCCGAGAGAAACTGGAGCTTTCTCTCTCTCTCTCTCTACATATATATATATATATATATATATATATATATATATATATATATATATATATATATATATATATATATATATATATATATATATATATATATATACAGGTTCTATTGAAGTCCACAGCTGTGGCAGCGTTATTAATTTTAACTTGTATTTTCTTAATATTTCTTACAAGTTTCTTAACGGGGTCTTCGAGGCGAGAAAAAACATCCGCGAATGGCATTCTTTATTCCTAGACGTCTTTCGACCATGTTAGGTCATCTTCAGGGAATGAACAGAAATGGAATTTCTCAAAAATTGCTACATTATATAATGATAATATTAGAATGATCCCAGTGTTTCACTCGTCTTTTTTCCCCCCACCACCACGAGGGTGGGTCGGGGGTAATTATCCCGACTCATGCCTCCAAATCGAGAATGGATAGCAGCCGGCAGAAAGTATCCTTTACTGGGGAAGGGGAGTCTAGTCGTATCTCTCTGTGGTTATTTAGAAAGGAGGGCTACAAAATGGGTCGGTTTGTACAGTAACCAAGAAATTGACGAAGAGCAAAGGTTGCCGGCATGACGATCTGTGGGAAAAGAAGGGGGGGGGGATGTGAAACATAGTGGAAGCGCGGTTAACAGAAAATGAAGGGAAAAGATATGGAGAAATGTATGGTAAATTTGTAAGGCGTGCACAAGGCAAAATAAAGGGAAGTCAAAAAGGGATGAATACAAACGAAAGTAAAGTGGAAGGAAGGAGAGGAAAGGAGGGGAAACCAAGAGAAGAGTAAGCAAGGAGAGAGCAGGAAAGTAGAAATATGGAGTAAGGGGGTGGGAGAGGATGAGAGGGAAAAAACGAAGGGAATGAGGAGAAATCCCCTAATGGCAGGCCAGTAGTGAAAATGGGTTCGATGAAAGAAGAGTCGATCAGAAGAAATCAAGGAAAGAAGGATTAAACAGATGGGTTCGAGATAAGAGGAATCTAGTAGAGGAGGAGGAGGGGAGATAGATCAGAGGGGTTTCAGAAAAGAAAGATTAAGCGGATGGGTTCGAGGAAAGAGATCGAGCAGAGAGGCTTGAGGAAAGATGAATTAGTCAGAAGGGGTCGAGGAAATAGGGATCAGGTAGAATGTTTTGAAGAAATAGGGATCAATTAGGGGGCTCGAGGAAAGAGGGGCCAATCTGAGGTATTCGAGGATAGAGTGATCACACAGAAGGGTTTGAAGAAATAGGGATCTCGTGGAGGGATTCGATACAAGAGGGGTCAATTTGAGAGCTCTGATGTAAGAGAGGGTCTATTTAAGGGGTTGGAGGAAAGAGGGCTCTTGCATAGGTATTCGATGAAGGAGGATCAATCAGATGGGTTCAAGTAAATAAAGATCTAGCAGTGGGATTCGAAGAGAGAGGGATAGATCAGAGGGGTTCTAGGAAAGAGTCATCATGTAAAGGGAGATCGAGTAGTAGGATTCGAGGCAAAGATGATTTAACAAAGGAATTTGAGGAAACAGGGATCAAGTAGAGTGGTATGAAAAAAGAGGAGTCGATCAGAGAGGTTCAATGAAGGAAGGGTCGATCAGATGAGTTAGAGGAAATAGATTCTATCCAACGATACAATCGGTGCAATTATTTTCCGCCTAATTCTAGTCTAAATATATAAAAAAAACAACTAAGCTATATAAAAAAAACAAATCAATAAAAACACTAAACAAAATCCCACAAAAAGCTGAAGCAAAACACAAAACAAAATCAAGGAGAAGAAAGCACGCTTCGTCCTTGGGGAAATGTTCCCCTCCCACTGCAGTAGCATGCGCCCAACACCAAAGAGAGTCAAATAGCATGGAGGAGGCCACCCTCCTCAAAGAAATCAGAGTTCACAGAGTCAGTTTGCGGAAACCCATTCTGAGTACAAGGGATAAACGGTAGCCACTCCGCGCGTCCCGGTAGCGGGACAGGTTACGTGTTTGAAGATCCTCCAGACTGCGACATTCATCAAGAATATGCCGAATAGCCTGGGGGGCAACGTAGCCGTCAGAGTAAGGCGCAGACGAGCGCTCCCTCGAATGGCAGTGCGTCTCGCTAGTCTTCCCAATTCGAAGACGAAAGAAAGCGACCTGGAGCCGTCTCGCCATTGCGGTGTACAGCCACAGTAACAGTCTCTCTTTCTCTCTTAGTCTGGTCGCCCAGTCCTTGCGGATTCTTTGGCCCCCTTATTCGCGACAATCTCGCAGAACCGTGGCGTCATGGATAACACAAACCAGGGGGCGCAGAGCTTCAAATGTCCCGAGACCACCGATGGCACTTTGCGAGTCGCTAAAGATCGCATTTTGGTCTCCGAACCGGGCACGACCCGATATTTCCAGTACTGAGTGGTGTATTTCAACCGAATTGGTCCTGAAGACAGAAACAGCGCTTAGTAGAGCAGAGTGTTTCGAAGGCGGATGGTTACATCAGAGGAGTTCGAGTAAAGAAAGAGCAAGTAAAGGGGTTCAAGGTAAGAACACTTGATCAAAAGTGGTCGATAAAAGTGATCTAGCAGAGATATTTGAAGAAATAGGAATCGATCAGAACGGTTCGATGAAATAGGTTTCAAGTAGATGAGTTAAAAAAAAAACAACAAAATTGATTAGATAGGTTCGAAGAAAGAGAGAACATTATATGGGCTTTAGGAAAGAAAGATCGATTACTTGGGCTTGAACAAAGCGTGATCGAGCAGATAAGTTCGACCCTCATATTTCAGTTACGTACGAAGGCCAAAGCTCAAACAAGAGTGGTTGAAATCACAGAATCACAGATTCCTGCTTTAAATACGAAAATAATAGGGATATCTTTAAAAAGAATTCCTGCAGCAAATTGAGCTTTGCAACCTCGGAAAGTAAATACATTTCTCATTCTTGATCAATTTTAGTCCTGGTTGCTTCTATTTACTATCGCCTTCATTTTCACCAGTCAGGGCTTAGCTTCCCACCGTTTCTAGATACAATTTCCAGAAATAGGAAATACTTAGGTCGGACTGGAGGTTCACGATAAGTCTGCAAATCAAAGCCTGGGCACAAAAAATTATGCCTCGAGGCAATGTTCCTCATTGAGAATTGTCGTGGTATGACATTACATTATATCAATACCATATTATATCTATGGGGGAGGGACCAATAACTTAAAGGCGAACCGACAAGGAACGGAACGCCACGAGTTTCGACGCGCGGAACAGCGAGAAAAAGAGTGCAAAATGAGGTCAGGTAAAATTTGGGCAATGGCAAAGCTCAAGGTTATTTGAAGAGGCATTTACAAAAATATAATTTTATTTACATAAAATAAGAGAATAAATGGGCAAAATTAAATTGGTAAATGAGAGGGGAAATTGCAGAGTTATGCGTCAGACTCTGAAGTTAGAAATTAATCCGTTACAGAAGGAGACTATTCAAATGGGGAGAATTAACTCAAATGGGTTGCTGAAGCAGGAGAGGGGTTGGCTTACGGAGGATTCCGGGTGAGACTTCAGGGTAAGGTTTCACGGATGTTTTCTGCAGGAAAGAAACGTGAGGGCAAGGGCGCTTGGAGCTTCCGAGCGGGAAGTTAACGCGATGACGGTTCTCCAAAAGGATGGGGGGCGGTAACGTCCGATCTAGGGGAGAGTATTTCGGCCACCCAAAAACGAGGAGGGGACGAGGAGTGCTTCGACAGGAGTTGATGAGTGGAGTGAGAAGAAATCGCTCGGTGGTGATGGTGAAATGGAATTACCTCACTGGCTGGGCTAATTCCAACACACGAAAACTTCAGCCGTCACTTTGCTTTGTTGTTAGCACCTGACTTGGAACTAGCGGAAAATTCTTGGGTCTGGGCGAGACTCCTCAACTCTGTGTCCCCCACATAAAAGACGAGCCCTATATATATCCGATGCCCCCCCCCGCAGGGGTGGGGGAAACAGCGCTACTCTCGAATGGCCTCGAATCTTCATGTCGAGGCGATTCTAACTCGCAAAAATGTGGTCCGAGGTGGACGCAGTTCGAGGTTACCGCTTGTGGGGGGGAGGAAGGATTACCAATTTAAGCCTAACCAAATTCTAGAACCTTCTCCAGCGCATGGACGTCACTTCCGTGCTGGAAAATAAATTCCACGCGGAATTCCCCCACAGGAATAAAATCTGAGAACATGACAGATAATCATAAACTCACCTTTCAATCAGAAAATTAAAATCAAGAAAAGAGAGATGTAGCGAGAGACAATGCCGAACCCTTGACACCTTGGAATCAAACAGAGACAGAAAACTTTTCCATGTTATGGTAAGATAAAAAAAAAACTCCACTAGAATCCGCTAGGCCAAGCTGAGTTGTCATATCCAGCAAGTCAAGACTTTCATTCCAAATCAGGCCACTTTTATAACTTTCTCTAGGATGGAAGCCTCGCGCCTCTTATACCCCCATATATTAGAATGAAGAGTCGTATGGGCGAAGCTGCCTGCACTTCATTAGCCAAAACCATTATCTACTTCAGTCAGGCTCTCTACCATTCTAAAGCAAGAAACAATCACGGAATATGTTTTGTCTCAATATTTGTCGTTTACGGTTGTCGATTACTCACTTATGTCAATCTCTGATTTATTAATATCCACGCCCACTTCCTCAGGACACATTCGCATAATAAGTCACCTGCCAGCTATAATTCTCCAATGCCACGGCCAAATTTCTCCGACGACATTGTTCACGCAACGAAACACCATCCGCCTTCCTGTTGTCGGCACAATTCCGCTATATTTTCAACTGGAGGCGATTATTTTTTTTTGCACCACGTCTACATTCTTTTCATTCAGTCCTTATAAATGATGCAAATGCAAAGAACAGACTTCCAAGCGCAGTAGTGTCTCTTAGCACCTGACATTCCCGCCACACATTTGCCTGTTTTTATTTCGTTTTGGTCAACTCACCTGCTATGCTTCTACTACGAAAACGATAATGTCTACCACCGGGAAATTAACTCGATTCGTTTGACATGTGTATAACGAAATCTGAGACCTTGGGACATTGTTAAACTGCTCTTAATGTGATCACTTTTGCACCGTCCGTTCGAGTTTAATTAGTGGTCACTTATCTCTCACTTTTAAGTAATTAATCTCTACTTGTACTTAATACCCAGGTTACCTGTTTAATCTCTTTCGCATATTCACTTTTGTTTTGTAAAGATAATCATAAAACCTCCCGCAATTTATTTCAAGTGAAATGAGTAATTCAGTACTTTCCTATGGTAATCTCATTCAGTGCCGGTTTAGTATGCGATCTACGTAGCTATGTTACGAGTATCTACGAGAGTCATATTCTATTTTGGGATGTGATCTACTCTTATTATGGGATAAATAATACATTTTTTTTTTGGCATATTTATTTTACATATTTTATCTGTTGTATTTTTGGCGTCCTGCAAAAGCAGGAAACAGATCTTGGCTGTTTTTTCTCATTATTCGCCAGCAAATATAATCAAGGTGAGATTGGAAGATGTTTTTGCTGACTCCTGTCATTTTGTTAAAAATCCTAATCTCTGCATCCAGCAAGCTTCTTTCAATTGACTGAGTGTTTGCACCAGTATTTGGATCAACATAATGCTGTTGATGGTTCACAGTTAAATGGCGGTAGCTTAAACGATTAAGTTACAGTACGACGGCTATTCGTGAGAATGAATATCCGAATTTTCTGAAACCTCTCATAGAATAATGGGCTCAAGTGTTTCCTGATTTCTGTTTTCTACATAGAAATAATGACAATCGTTACCTTGTTTCAAGCCGAAGATCATGGACCATCGATTCTTGTTCCATGATTTCGGGAGTTTTGTACTTAAGCTTCGCTCTCAGTTGACTCTGGAACATGATATCCTTGCAGTAAGTAATCTTCCTCTGTCGTCTTTTCGGCGTCCTGCAAACCGCGTTTCATCCATTTGCACTGGCTCTTCTTCGGTGCATACCATTTCTACACGATTATTAACGGAAGCAATATTTGAGCAAATTTCTCACGGCACATATTGGACCAATCAATGATTGCTTCCTTACCTCTACCTGTCAATTGATGAACCGTATCACAGGAGAGATCTTGAATAAAAAAATAAATGAGTTCTAAAATTTTGCATAGAGAAAAATTGCAGTTTACTCTCTTATTCAAATCAGTATAATGGAAGAAACCGTTTCCAGTGCGGATCGAACGAAAAGTCTGGCATCCGCGAGCCTTCCAGCGTATACTAGGCTGAATTTCGCCATGTCTCTACTTTCTTCGAGTTTCCTTCTTTTCCCCGCCCCAACGATGACATGCTGCAGGTTGATTTTCTTCATTTAAAAGGCAATTTTTCTTGTAAAAAGGCAATTGCCTTTTGACCATTGGCGAACTCTTGGTAAAACTCTTAGCTAACTTTTTAGTCTTTTTTTTAGATAATGAGATGTAAAGTAAGCAAAATGAGAGAAGAGTTCACAGACAATCATAAAGCAATCAATATCACAAAGACCTAAGCAGAAATGAAGTTTGATTGGATTGGATGTCCTTATATATTTTGGGTTTAATCCTTCAAGCTTCTACTCCTTTCCCATTTTACGCGCTTTGGTCAAAAATCGTTTTCGTAAATGTGACCTGAGATTCAGGTACAACTATGGGAAACAATAGCTAAGCGCTGCGTAGATCGCATACCAAAATAGATTCAGAATACCATACCAAAATAGATTCATGACGCGTAGATCGCATAACAAAATAGATTTATGACGCATCGATTGCATACCAAAATAGATTCATGACGCGTCGATCGCATACCAAAATAGATTCATGACGCGTCGATCGCATACCAAAATAGATTTATGACGCGTCGATCGCATACCAAAATAGATTTATGACGCGTCGATCGCATACCAAAATAGATTTATGACGCGTCGATCGCATACCAAAATAGATTTATGACGCGTCGATCGCATACCAAAATAGATTCATGACGCGTCGATCGCATACCAAAATAGATTCATGACGCGTCGATCGCATACCAAAATAGATTCATGACGCGTCGATCGCATACCAAAATAGATTCATGACGCGTCGATCGCATACCAAAATAGATTCATGACGCGTCAATCGCATACCAAAATAGATTCATGACGCGTCGATCGCATACCAAAATAGATTCATGACGCGTCGATCGCATACCAAAATAGATTTATGACGCGTCGATCGCATACCAAAATAGATTTATGACGCGTCGATCGCATACCAAAATAGATTCATGACGCGTCGATCGCATACCAAAATAGATTCATGACGCGTCGATCGCATACCAAAATAGATTCATGACGCGTCGATCGCATACCAAAATAGATTCATGACGCGTCGATCGCATACCAAAATAGATTCATGACGCGTCGATCGCATACCAAAATAGATTCATGACGCGTCAATCGCATACCAAAATAGATTCCTGACGCGTCAATCGCATACCAAAATAGATTCATGACGCGTCGATCGCATACCAAAATAGATTCATGACGCGTCGATCGCATACCAAAATAGATTTATGACGCGTCGATCAGATACCAAAATAGATTTATGACGCGTCGATCGCATACCAAAATAGATTCATGACGCGTCGATCGCATACCAAAATAGATTCATGACGCGTCGATCGCATACCAAAATAGATTCATGACGCGTCGATCGCATACCAAAATAGATTCATGACGCGTCGATCGCATACCAAAATAGATTCATGACGCGTCGATCGCATACCAAAATAGATTCATGACGCGTCGATCGCATACCAAAATAGATTCATGACGCGTCAATCGCATACCAAAATAGATTCATGACGCGTCGATCGCATACCAAAATAGATTCATGACGCGTCGATCGCATACCAAAATAGATTTATGACGCGTCGATCGCATACCAAAATAGATTCATGACGCGTCGATCGCATACCAAAATAGATTCATGACGCGTCGATCGCATACCAAAATAGATTCATGACGCGTCGATCGCATACCAAAATAGATTCATGACGCGTCGATCGCATACCAAAATAGATTCATGACGCGTCAATCGCATACCAAAATAGATTCATGACGCGTCGATCGCATACCAAAATAGATTCATGACGCGTCGATCGCATACCAAAATAGATTTATGACGCGTCGATCGCATACCAAAATAGATTCATGACGCGTCCATTGCATACCAAAATAGATTCATGACGCGTAGATCGCATAACAAAATAGATTCATGACGCGTAGATCGCATAACAAAATAGATTTATGACGCGTCGGTCGCATACCAAAATAGATTCATGACGCGTAGATCACATACCAAAATAGATTTATGACGCGTCGATTGCATACCAAAATAGATTCATGACGCGTCGATCGCATACCAAAATAGATTCATGATGCGTCGATCGCATACCAAAAGAGATTTATGACGCGTCGATCGCATACCAAAATAGATTTATCACGCGTCGATCGCATACCAAAATATATTCATGACGCGTCCATTGCATACCAAAATAGATTCATGAAGCGTCAATCGCATACCAAAATAGATTCATGACGCGTCGATCCCATACCAAAATAAATTCATGACGCGTGGGTCGCATACCAAAATAGATTCATGACGCGTAGATCGCATACCAAAATAGATTCATGACGCGTCGATCGCATACCAAAATAGATTCATGACGCGTCCATTGCATACCAAAATAGATTCATGACGCGTAGATCGCATAACAAAATAGATTCATGACGCGTAGATCGCATAACAAAATAGATTTATGACGCGTCGGTCGCATACCAAAATAGATTCATGACGCGTAGATCACATACCAAAATAGATTTATGACGCGTCGATTGCATACCAAAATAGATTCATGACGCGTCGATCGCATACCAAAATAGATTCATGATGCGTCGATCGCATACCAAAAGAGATTTATGACGCGTCGATCGCATACCAAAATAGATTTATCACGCGTCGATCGCATACCAAAATATATTCATGACGCGTCCATTGCATACCAAAATAGATTCATGAAGCGTCAATCGCATACCAAAATAGATTCATGACGCGTCGATCCCATACCAAAATAAATTCATGACGCGTGGGTCGCATACCAAAATAGATTCATGACGCGTAGATCGCATACCAAAATAGATTCATGACGCGTCGATCGCATACCAAAATAGATTCATGACGCGTCGATCGCATACCAAAATAGATTCATGACGCATCGATCGCATACCAAAATAGATTTATGACGCGTCGATCGCATACCAAAATAGATTTATGACGCGTCGATCGCATACCAAAATAGATTCATGACGCGTCGATCGCATACCAAAATAGATTCATGACGCGTCGATCGCATACCAAAATAGATTCATGACGCGTCGATCGCATACCAAAATAGATTCATGACGCGTCGATCGCATACCAAAATAGATTCATGACGCGTCAATCGCATACCAAAATAGATTCATGACGCGTCGATCGCATACCAAAATAGATTCATGACGCGTCGATCGCATACCAAAATAGATTCATGACGCGTAGATCGCATAACAAAATAGATTCATGACGCGTCGGTCGCATACCAAAATAGATTCATGACGCGTAGATCACATACCAAAATAGATTTATGACGCGTCGATCGCATACCAAAATAGATTCATGACGCGTCGATCGCATACCAAAATAGATTCATGACGCGTAGATCACATACCAAAATAGATTTATGACGCGTCGATTGCATACCAAAATAGATTCATGACGCGTCGATCGCATACCAAAATAGATTCATGACGCGTCGATCGCATACCAAAATAGATTTATGACGCGTCGATCGCATACCAAAATAGATTCATGACGCGTAGATCACATACCAAAATAGATTTATGACGCGTCGATTGCATACCAAAATAGATTCATGACGCGTCGATCGCATACCAAAATAGATTCATGACGCGTCGATCGCATACCAAAATAGATTTATGACGCGTCGATCGCATACCAAAATAGATTTATGACGCGTCGATCACATACCAAAATAGATTCATGACGCGTCCATTGCATACCAAAATAGATTCATGACGCGTCGATCGCATACCAAAATAGATTTATGACGCGTAGATCGCATAACAAAATAGATTTATGACGCGTAGATCGCATACCAAAATAGATTCATGAAGCGTCAATCGCATACCAAAATAGATTCATGACGCGTCGATCCCATACCAAAATAAATTCATGACGCGTCGGTCGCATACCAAAATAGATTCATGACGCGTCGATCGCATACCAAAATAGATTCATGACGCGTCGATCGCATACCAAAATAGATTCATGACGCGTCGATCGCATACCAAAATAGATTTATGACGCGTCGATCGCATACCAAAATAGATTCATGACGCGTCGATCGCATACCAAAATAGATTCATGACGCGTAGATCGCATAACAAAATAGATTTATGACGCGTAGATCGCATACCAAAATAGATTCATGAAGCGTCAATTGCATACCAAAATAGATTCATGACGCGTCGATCCCATACCAAAATAGATTCATGACGCGTCGGTCGCATACCAAAATAGATTCATGACGCGTAGATCACATACCAAAATAGATTCATGACGCGTCGATCGCATACCAAAATAGATTCATGACGCGTCCATTGCATACCAAAATAGATTCAGGACGCGTCGATCGCATACCAAAATAGATTCATGACGCGTCGATCACATACCAAAATAGATTCATGACGCGTCGGTCGCATACCAAAATAGATTTATGACGCGTCGGTCGCATACCAAAATAGATTCATGACGCGTCGGTCGCATACCAAAATAGATTCATGACGCGTCGATCGCATGCCAAAATAGATTCAGGACGCGTCGATCGCATACCAAAATAGATTCATGAAGCGTCGATCACATACCAAAATAGATTCATGACGCGTCGATCTCATACCAAAATAGATTCATGACGCGTCGGTCGCATACCAAAATAGATTCATGACGCGTCGGTCGCATACCAAAATAGATTCATGACGCGTCGATCGCATGCCAAAATAGATTCAGGACGCGTCGATCGCATACCAAAATAGATTCATGAAGCGTCGATCACATACCAAAATAGATTCATGACGCGTCGATCTCATACCAAAATAGATTCATGACGCGTCGGTCGCATACCAAAATAGATTCATGACGCGTAGATCGCATAACAAAATAGATTTATGACGCGTAGATCGCATACCAAAATAGATTCATGAAGCGTCAATCGCATACCAAAATAGATTCATGACGCGTCGATCCCATACCAAAATAGATTCATGACGCGTCGGTCGCATACCAAAATAGATTCATGACGCGTAGATCACATACCAAAATAGATTCATGACGCGTCGATCGCATACCAAAATAGATTCATGACGCGTCCATTGCATACCAAAATAGATTCAGGACGCGTCGATCGCATACCAAAATAGATTCATGACGCGTCGATCACATACCAAAATAGATTCATGACGCGTCGGTCGCATACCAAAATAGATTCATGACGCGTCGGTCGCATACCAAAATAGATTCATGACGCGTCGATCGCATGCCAAAATAGATTCAGGACGCGTCGATCGCATACCAAAATAGATTCATGAAGCGTCGATCACATACCAAAATAGATTCATGACGCGTCGATCTCATACCAAAATAGATTCATGACGCGTCGGTCGCATACCAAAATAGATTCATGACGCGTATATCGCATACCAAACCAGAACCTCATTCATAGGCCCATCATCTTGATGTAAATAAATCCCTTCAACTTTTAATTTAATTATCACTCTTGTCTTAGGAATATTTTGTTTTAATCGAATAAATCTGCATAAAATAGAAATCGGAGTAAAAATCAATCAGAATATAATAAATTAGTAGTAAAGGATAGCATCGTTCCAAGAACCAACTTTACACGAATCATTACAAATTTGAATTAATGTATGGGAAGAATTTACGATATGTGCTCTCGAAGGAATGCTATAAGGAAGCCTAAATTCTCAAAGAACTCAGAGAAGCTGGTAAATAATCATGACTACGAGTATCTTTAATCCTCTGGAATTTCTTCTCTTAATTGTCTAGTAATGCTTCCGTATAGATTAAAATTATATATTAGAATACTTAAGCCATGCGGAGGAGGTACCATGTTCCACCATGGTGCTCTCATTCTAAAGGTTTTAACAAAGTGCCTTTTCCGCTCACACCAATTATAACATTAAAGCCAAATCACTATATATTTTAATTTAAGCAGCTCAAATTTCTCCTTGAGCTTTGCATTCACACTCGATATAGCACAAGGTTGATTCTGATTAGAGGAGGAAACCTAACAAAGGTGCCTCAGCCAAAATTCCTTTGAAGGCAAGTTATTACAAAAAGCAAAAATAAGGATTGGAAAAAACGTGTATAAAGTACATATGTAAAAACAGAAAAAGGAAACTATTGTGGCTCTAGAGACTCGGTGCCTGTACTACACTCCTAAAGTTCACCTCTTTCAGGACTGAAAAGGAGTATTACTTGGGAGTCCAGAGGAAAAAACACGGCACTAAGCTACGAGTACTATATCACGACCACACGTGCCCAGCGACGCAAAAAGAGATTGCAGTTTCTCCTGAGCAAAAACCTCAGTGAGGTTGTATGAATGGAAATCTGTAACTTTGCTTTGAATTATAATGAACGTACATGGATTATGAGTATCGCAATGTAGACATAAGAGTTGTACTAGATTGTTTTGAACAATACACACGAAGAACAGTCGATGGACAGATCTGCAAAACTAATTTGTCAACTCAGATGGTAAAAGATGTTAAAGTTCATTAGATGCAAATGTGAACTGGTTATAATTCTATTTTGAATATCATGGATGTTGAAAATTTGCCACTCATCTCTTTATAGAAGTAGAAATATTGTACTTATCTACAAATTGAGTCTACTAATTAGATATTATGAGTTGATTCACGGAAATTTTCACAACTTTATTGCATGCACCTCTAAGTGACTACCTGTAAATGTGAAATATCATCACCGCACGCAGACGCACTACAAAGAAAAGCCATCAATAGTGGAGGTAGTGAATGTTGCAAAAGTTGAATTAATTCCTGAAATAGAGCCCCAAACTTTGGCCATTTTAGAAGTTTCACTCACTTTGGGTTGTTTGTTTGTTTTCTTGCTTCCACTCGAATATACTGATGTGAAAAGATGTGGGTATTGTGGCACTTGAAATGGTATCTATAATTACACTACATGTGTATATTTCGTTTTTCTCGCGGATTACAAGTGCGTATATTTGCAGTTTCACGTGAGTTCACGCATGTTTACAACTGCATGGGTGTGTAAGCACACGAAAAATATCGACACTTGGGAACGATGCAGGATAATTGGTGTACTGTCAAATCGGAGGGCAAGAGGAGAAACACCCCATCCCACCAACAGGGTTATCAAAAACACACAACCCCTAAACTGTCAACAACGACCTAAATTACCCCTCGCCAATCTCATTCCTAAATTCCGTCAAATCTGTTATAAATCCACCCAAATCTCCATATTTAAATTTCCCTAAAGCTTCGTCCTAACTCACCCCAAACCCTTCGTCTTAAGTACTATCAAATCCGCCTCCTACCCCAAATACATATAAAAAATCTCCGCCCCAAATATCTGCCAAAATCGACTCAACACAAAACTTCCAGCGTAAATACTCTAAATCTCCGTCCTAACAATTATCCAACCCCGAAGTATGAATACACCTAATCTGGGCCAAAAATACCTCGTCCAAATCTCTACCTTAAATACCCTTTTTCTCTTTTCGAATTCACTTCAAATCTCTGCCCTTAATCAATACTATCTATACCCTAAATCCCCTCCTCAAAAGCTCTAACCCTAAATATGGCAATGCAAATCTCCATTCGTAATACCACAAATTTTCACCTTTTATATTAAAACGAAATCCCAATTATTACTAAATCTTCGGGCTAAATATAGCTATATCTCCGTCCAAAATTTCGCTTTCCTATAATGTAAATACCTCAAAATCTCTCCTAAATCCCCGCCAAATGTCAACCGTGGATATCCCCTAAATATTCATCTCAATCACCTGGATATTTTCGCCCTAAATACGCCAAAAGCTCAATACTTACCTCCCTCAAATCTACAAATTCTGTGAATCTCCTTTATAAATATTCCCAAATCTCCATATAACTAACCTTTAATATCTTCCCCCTACAGTAATCTTCGTCTTAAATCTCCCTCAAATGTCCACCGTAAATACCGCAAAATCTCTACCATAAAGCTTAATAAATCTACACATTAAATACTCCAAATCTCTGCTGTTTATTCACCTGAATTTCTGCCCTACATACACCAAAATATGCATCATGCCCTACCCACCCCAATCCAAATCTCAACAAAAACTACCTACAAGTCTTTGTTGTAAATTACTACAGCTGTATCCATCTAAATATTCGCCATTAATAGTCCAAATCTCCTACAAATTACCCATTCCTAATATCCACCATAAAGTTCCCAAATCTCAGTCCTAAATACTTCACATCCGAGGGCTGACCAAAGTGCAAATGTATATTATTGTATATAATTGTGCATGGAGAGGGTTTGTGAGGGGACCTGCTGGGGGCCTTATGCTCGGGGCTAAACCATGAATGGACGGGATGGTAGAGCACATCGCACTGATAACAGTGCACAAACAATCTCTCTCCTCTCCCCACAAAACACAATTACAAATGACAAAACAAAATTTCAAAATGCTAAACAATAGACCCATCACAGACATTAATACCCCTGTACACACTTTTAACACTAATCATAAAATATTTAGACAACATATCATCCCCAGAGGCTACATTAAAACAGCCCCTCAACTTTACACGAGAAATTCAAGCCCTCATCAGACGATGGGACACCCCAAAACACAATTTTACTCCACTAATCACACAAGACATGGCTCACCAAATACAAGCTTTAAATATGAAAACAAACCACAAATTACTAGCACAGAAAACAAAGAACAAATAAAGATTTCAGCAAAAGACGACCCCAGAACGAACGCCAACACACTATAAAACACAAAATAGTATCGCACTCTCCAACAGCACCACTATGCAATCAAATGCACTAAGCACTACATTAGACACCATACCCTAAATCAAACTACAAACAAACACTTCTCCAACATTAGTCACTTAAACCCCCGACTTGGTGATGAACGTGTCATTCGACCTAAACAACTTTTTCTCACCTACCCAAACTATGTACCTTTTACAAACCCCCAGACGAATCGCATCCTCCGCAACCTCAAGCACTCAGCTGTCTGTAATCCAGGAAACATCACTAATAAACACCTCAGAGACATCGAATCACGCGAAATACAAGTACTCACTAACATTCTAAACAAGAATGACTCACACGATGCAATACTCAATATCTGAAAGCATGAGACAATCATTAATTTCCTTAACCTCAGAAAGACCCTACTTGACCTTACTCATACTATGCCTTCATTCTTCTCTCTATTCCCATCTACCCCAAAGTCAGCGAGCCCCATTTTCAACCAGATCACTCCAAATATTCCCTTAGCACCTACACAACAGGGTTCTATGCCACTGCGCAGAATAAACACTATTCTTACAAACCAAACACAAAGTATCCTTGATACCATTGAACGATAACGACCACAGATAACATTTCTTGTAACGCTAGACATCAGTAAAGCTTTCAATGCCATACCTCGCCACAACAACATATGAAGAGGGCTGGCCAACAAATTGACTAGTAGACAAGCCCTCAAGAGTCCCTATTAACCCATAAATGAATGAGATGCCTTCCTTCCTTCAGATTCACATAGTATTATACGCAGACAACATAACTCGCATGCAGCGAAGCAAAGGCACAGCTGCTAATCTCATTCAATCCTACCTCATGACAATGCACACCTAGTTCATAACAAACATACTCAAAATGCTGAAGATTAAAACGCAGCTACCCTCATTACCAGCAATACATGGGAATACCAATACACTTCTCACCGAACTATAAATAACACATCAATATTGTCGTTCCATATAATATATCAAAGACATTCAAACAACATGTCAAAAACGTAAAAAAAAACAAATGTACACCAAGACATGATGCCCTCAAACCACTCTCACATACAACATTCGGACACAACAAAAAGAAACCACAGTTTATAGACAAATCATACGCAAAGTAATGGAATACTCAAACCGTGGTTGGGTCCCTACCTTCTATAAAAGAATCTTCGGCACTCTCCAGACCATTCAAAACAAAGCCATAAAGAAAACCATAGGCTGTTCAGCTACTACACCTACAGGACACCTTGAATCTAAAGGTAAGGCTGGATCTGAAGGATTATGTTCCCACATGGCCCCAAAGCCGAAAGGGTGATCAATTTTCACAAACTTTCTTGATGGAATAACCTCGTTGATTATCGTTTCTTAGCGTGTTTAAAACTGTCTATGAGATTATAGGTTCGTATGTATGATTCCATGTGAGCGTTTATGGGGAGGTTTCTTTATCAACCCCTCTCAATTCCATAAATTATCACTATTCATAGCACTCCTTGTTTCTTTTTCAAAATTTCCGATTGATTGTCATTCCCTTTGAAGCCATAAAGAGCATCTCCGACCCTAGAAACTTTAGGTAATCTAATGAAGGGATGTTTAACCAACCCAATTAGTAAAGAAAGAGAAAAAAAAGAATTACGAATAAATAGAAACGAAAAATGGAAAAACCTGGAGATAACAAAGACTGCAATAGCAAGAGCCTATCAACCCAAAACACAGGGGGCTTGAGGACGCATTACAAAGCTTCAAGATCACATTTGTACAAAGAAGGTAAGCACTCAAAAGTTCGAACTTGATTCTAAGCTTGAATATTTTTTTTGTCTCTTCTCGTCCTTGTTTCTGAAGGAAGATTCAGCCGTTTTGTGATTGAGAACAACGAAATCCAGAAGAGGAGAGTTTTGATTGCATTTCGGTTTGATGGATTTAGATGGAGGGAGGCACAAAGTGATTGATAAGACATTTTCGGGTGGGGCAAATTTTAATCGGAGGTCGATTGTGGGTCAATTGAGTATTGATCGTGGGCCAAATGGAGGCTGGGTGTCTAAATATATTAGGTTAGGTTAGTAATTAATTCGCTGTAACCAGTTGGTTAGAGTGTTGTCCACGGCCATTTGGGTTGCAGTGAGTTGGCCGCCCCCAGATATCCTAGACTTGTGCCCTTCAACCTTTTTATGCCTTCGGCCCACTTTTAATATTTTCGTTCAGATGAAATTAGCCCACCGCTCTCCAATTTTTGAAAACCTAATAATCCTTAAAAAGAATAGGTATGGTGCAATATATATATTCTATGAATAACAAACACTATAAAAAATAATTTAGGTGGCAAATTTCAAATAGTTTTTGGTTTATATTACAAAATTGTAAATTTTACATAATTTTATAAAGTTTCTTGCCGCCCCCTAGGAAGCTCAAATCGCTCTCAGTTGTCGATAGCGCTTAGGTTGAAGACCTTTGCATCTCATTCCTCTAGTAATTAATGAGGGTGGTCAAATGGACCGCTTTGCTGGGTGAATTTAACCTTAGTGCAGAGGGAGTGAATATATCGCACGTCCAAGGTCACTAGTGATGGCCAGTTATGGCTGTTTATGGCGAGTACAAAGGTCGCCAGTTATAGGCTTGTAGTTGGCCTATAAGTTATTGATTACCAGTTTAGCGGTGGAAGTCCACTCGGCTGTTTTCCATCTAATACTAACCTTTCCCAATGTTGCTTAATTTCGACGTAGCGCTATTCGGGAATTCGGTTAACGGGCGCTGACCTTGGGCTAACTCCAATTGTGGGGGAGAATTATCCTCTCGCTTGGTTTTAGTGAAGAAGACTGTGTAAGAGGTCCGGTTGGATTACTTTCAGGAAAAGAAATCTCGGAAGGCGGATTGAAGGACTCTTTATTGGGCGTAGGACTCGGTAGGCCTAGGCACAAACAATTTGAATGAACTTGCGTCGTGTATTTGAGGCAGGCCTACTAATGTTTAAGTCTATTTCCAACTATCCTTTTGACTATCTGACTGTCTGACTGTCTGACTGGCCGACTATTTTTTTTACTCTTGACTCCTTCTAGGCTCTACCCAGAGATCTATATAATGTATCGAAACCCAGTTGGCATGGCCCGCTGTTAACCAATGAGACGGTTTGGGAGGAACTTACTTTACTGGATGTTTATTTGTGCGTGGACAGGGATAGAGAAAATCTTGATCTCAAATTTCGAGAATACGACTTTGTGTTTTGCATCCTTTTGACATTAAATAAAGTCCACATCTTTCTTGTCTCTAGCTCGGTGTCAATGACTACACCTGTTTTGATGCTTGTTGGTCCGCATCTTTCCTGTCTCTAGCTCGGTGTCAATGACTGCACGTGTTTTGATGCTTGTTGGTACAACTGTGGCGTTTCCCAGAACCTTGGTGATAAGGGGCTAGACAGATATCGCGAGAGGTGTGTGAGTGTATATTATGGTTTAAATGATCAAATGTTTTATATTTTTTTTATCTGAAAAAAAGTTATATATATTATTATTTATATCACAAAATGTTATATATTTTAGATTACCTGCATGCGTATAATTGTGTTTGCCAATTTCAAGCTTTCATAGGATATATATAACACTCACCTGTGAGGCTTCATTGTCAATCCTTCTTCGCCTTACAATGCGACACTACAAATAGACTCAATAGAAGAAAGTGTGGCTAAAATTGGCCTCAAATATATTCCTACCCTAGCAATAAAATCAATGCATTCAATTTTACCAAATTTCTTTTTGCTTCTACTATATTAGTTTAGTGCCCTTCTACTTTTAACCATTTTCGATCACGGTCGAGTTCTCTCGACCCCATAATAGAATTCACATAAAGATCCAAATGGAAATTGCTGGCAAGCTAATGGGTACCATTAGCCAGTCATCACTGGGGGGTGGGGGTAGAAAGAGCGGGATTTTTGTATTTTGCCACCAAGCGGCAAGCAGGGAACAGTCGTAGCTCACGTGAGAGTATGGATATACAAGGGAGTATGGATATACAAACACCTTCTGTAGGTTTAGGGTGGAAAAGTGACGAGTTATGTGCACAAAGGAAGTGGTTGATAGAAGAGGCAACGGTAGTGGAATTGGCTATGCTTGTGATGGCGTACATGGGCGGAGGATTCTGCGAGCATGCCCTAGACTCAACGCACTGCCTGGGAACACCAATTTTTTTATCTGTCCTTGCCGAGGATCGAACCCTGTACCTAGACGTCGAAATCAACACTGTATCCAGTTTGTCTTCTTTATTTGCCTTGCTACAATAGTCCTGAATAGTGGCAAAGCTTTGTTATGGTCAGATGTTCAGTTGATTCATATTATCTTTTAGATTTACTCACTGCATTCACTATCTCGGTTTTTAGGATGCATTTGCAACATATTAAAAGACCTTTCACAAAGCTTTTAAAACCTTTCTCTCACGAGAGATTCATTAACCTTTCAGGCTGGACCTGACCTTTCAAAAACAGATCAACGCGCCTGGGAGAAGAATCGCTCCAGAAAAGAGACCTTTCAAGGAACTACTCGTAAGGATCTAAAGACAATAATAGGAAAAAATAGGAATTAAATTTAGTGGTGGTACTACCTCATTAAACGCGATGCGAAGAACGTCCACAAAGACCAACCTCCCCACCTAAGAAAGAAGAATAAACGGCCACACAGAACGATAACAAAGGAATACGATAGAATCAACCTCTGCGAAAGAAGACACATCATAATGAAAAAAACAAACAAACATAAGAAAATTAGGAACATTGCAAAAAAAATATGAACAGCGCCCACATAAGAGTTACAGAGTAAATGGGTTTGAGTCTAGAGAATCGATGACCACCACATGAATGACAATACCAAACATGTATACGAAAGAAAAAGAGCATAAAATTACATGGCTATGATGGTACTACAATGCATAGGTGAGCACAGTTAATTTATTTAAATGTAACAGTAGGTAACGCTATAGCGTTAACATTAATTATTATTTTATTATTATAAAATAACACAAAAAATGTTTTGTTTTGTTCTAAAATAACCTTCAAGTTAAAGAAATGAAAAAAGACACGACAATGTTGCATGGCAGTTCAAAAAGATATAATTTACAAAGAAATAACCTCGATAAAATTCATCTGACAATAAAAGTCAGTCAGCATCCTCATAGGAAGCATTAATATAACGTACGAGTCACCGAAAAGGGACTACTTAACAACGCCCCCCCCAAAAAAATCACTTTTCGAAAGTAACCACCCTTTGATATTTTGAGTGATCTCAATGCCAGAGAATGGTACTCAAAGTACATGACGATAAACACTATGAGCATAAACCTTAATAAGCTCATTGGAATATGGATCCTACAAAGCATCACTCCAATATTTCCACCCTACATTAAAGGGAATACTCGTAACGAAGGTTTTTACCTAGACTTCAGGCGATTTCGAAGCTATCGTGCTTACTTCGTTAATTGACTCTATCCAAGGAAAATGCCAGAAGGAAAACATACAGCAAATGCTGACTATCAAAGGTACGTCGAGGAATTGCACAGGCAAAATGAAAATCCAAATTTTGAATTGCGAGGAGATACGAATTTCTGACTCCGAGTGTTGCTCAAATAAACGGTGCACAGCGGGTTTTAACTACGTGATTATCGTTAAATCCCCAAACCACTTAATTCAAGCTAAACTTATTTGACACTATCGTTTGTTTGAGCAGACAATTGTTACAGTAGCTCCCACCCCCTTCTTTAAAAGCAGAGAGTTTTCACCGCTTAGAAAGCTCCATCTCTCGAGAAGCAAATAAAACAAGGAAGATCCTCCCACCAAAGGGGCACAGCGCCTTTATCCACTACACCGCCATCGAGTCCCCAAAGCATCCAATTCAAACCGAGCTTTTAAAGCAGCACCCTTTTTTCGAGCCGCCCACGGCTAAAAACTAAAAATATTTAGATAAGAAACTTGGACAATGAAAGAAGGTACAAGAAAATGAAACAACCCAAAAGGTACATTCAAAACACACGAATAATGTGGTAGTTTTTTGGTATTTTTAGTGAAAACGAATGAGGGCTTCTCCCGCAGAAAATTTCTAAGGAGAGATCTGTAAAGAAAGCGATGATAGACTAAGTGAAATGTCTATAAGAATTTAACCACAAATCATCCTGCGGCCATTTAGGCTGGGAGGGCACGCAAAATTTACGATGTCAGCTGCAGCATGCTGGTCCATGCTACACCTGACACTTGCGAATAATGGCGAAATTTCGACAATTAACAAGCATCCCATACAAGCAGGTCTCAAGACATGTTGGAGTAATGTAAATAAAAAATACAGCCAGAAAGGACAAGAACCAACAAGAAAGATGAAATGGTAAATTTTTAAAAAGAGAAGTAGAGGAAGAAGGGAAAAACGTGGAAATCAACATCAAAGCAAAATCTCCACAATGGAATCAACCTTCAAGATAGAATGGAGGGAGGATGATTAGAGGTACGTACCCTCTTGCTTTCAACCTCAATATTCACATCTCCTAACTTCACCACTTTTAAATTTCTCTTAATATGTTTTCTTGCGAAGATAGCCTCGTTAATATTCGCTTATTATTTAAATAAGTATCCCAAATATCCGATGAAACAGAAGATAAACAGACATAAGATCGAGTCAAGAGAAGAAATGGCAAAAGATCGCTAAACTATGAGAGTAAAACAGGATAAAAAAACATTCAAGAGTAAGAAAGTAAACAAATAAGGAATATGAAGATTATCTCTGTCTCAATCTATGTTTGTTTATGCATTTGTTAAAGGCAATGAGAGCCTGGAGGTGAGATGGGTCCTTTTGGGGAGTTTTTATGAACCCTCCTACTCAAGGTCGTCATATCGACGATCCGGCAATAGAGTTCAAGTTAGATGGTTGAAGTACTTTGGAGTTTTGTACGAATTTATTTCTAGAGGCTTCGAATGCAACCTTTAAACCACAACATCTAACAATGATTGGTCGCTCTATTGAATTCATCACTCTATCGATTTATTTTTCTTGTTATTCTTATTATTTCATTCTTTCTTCGGCCTCGTAGTCACTATCTGTGGTGAAAGGGCATGTTAGAGACCTTAAAAAATAATCATCAACGATATGAGTGTTGAGAGCTCGCCAAAGGCACTGTTAACGTCCTTCGTCTGTGCATCATGAAATGTAAATATTCCTACCTTGGATGGTAATCCAAAACGAAGAAAGTTATAGAAGAAAATGAAGTGATTGTTTTGGAGTGCAATAATTGAGTAAAAGTATGCGTGCAAGTAATTAAGGCGTGCACAAAATTATGAGTTTGAAAGCTCTGGTGCACAGGCATCGATCGCTTGGAAAGAATATCGAGGAGTTTGAAAGAATGCAACCTAGTTAAGAGAGACAAATAACCAGTTAAGTAAAAATTGCCACTCGGGGTTGGAAAAGCAAGATAATTTTCGTTCGATGCTTTTAAATTTTGTAGCACCGATTCGAAGTTAGGTATTAAAATAATTTCTAAATAGTAATGTGTTCTGTGATTTATAAAATAATAAGATGTTTGAACTTTAGCATACCAGTAGATGTATTTTAAAGAAGCTAACCCAATTTAATAAACATTTAATTTTTTTAAGTGATGGGACACTTCTTCGCCCCACTGTGAGGATATGTTTCCTAAGTCAACATAACCCTGCATGGCGACTAGCAAGCGCGCACACAACCTTCACACACATCAGTGAGACAATTACAGTTTGTGTATCTTTTCCCAGCCAGATCTGCCTTCAAGCTACCTGTCGGTTTACCATCCGGAAGAGGAAAGGCAGACTTCTTTATCTCTTCTGTTTCGGACAGAAATTTACTTTCACATGGCAACTTCTCTCAAAACAAAGAAGGGCGTGTGATTACCCCAATTTATGGAAAGACAACAGTGGATCTGCAAGATTACCCATCAGCACAAGTCTTTTCATTTCCTCACTAGAAGGATTGGTCGTTACAGGAAAATGAAGACCAATGAGTACACAAGGAGTGATATTTATTCATCACCGACGTTTCGTTCTGTACCTTGGAATATTTTTACGGATTCCGTATACAGGATATAAAAACATATTAAAATTTATCCTATCTATAATAAAGTATCATTAATGAGGGAATTATTGAAAATTATTAAATTACAAATAAATTACAAGGTAATTACACTACATTTCGCAATATTTAAATTAATCAGAGAAATAAAATGCATCAAGAGATGTGAAAGGATTGAAAGGGTAATTGGAACAAAGTAGAACAGATAAAAGTGGAAGATCAACGTACGAGTATGTTGGATTGTAGCGTTCATTCTGAGAATGAAGGGAGAAGGGGAAAACCAAGTTGAAATTGGGATTCTTTAAGCAATGTCGGAGGGGAAGGAGAAGTCGATCTGATGGTTTAGTTTTCAGAAGAGAGAATAGTAAATTGATCTAATGGTGTTAGGTATCATGTGCTGTCCAAATGATTGCGCACACTAGATAATTCTACAGTGGAAAATGGTTTCGGCGTTCTCTGGGAGCTTTCTAGATGTTTGTATATCATCTGCTTAAAATGTAGGAAAGTTTGGCCCAAGCAAGCAAGCATTGCAGTTTGTACACTTGTATTGGTATACAGTATGGGATCATAACATCAAATGTGTATGGTTTTTATAAGAGAAGAAAAAAACGATAGTATTACAATTTACATATGTGAAATTAAGCTTAAATTGTGTTAAAATATTGCGTAAAATATTTTTTTAAATTAAGAAATATCGAAAGTAGAAGTGGAAGGGTCAGTAAATGGAAGTTTTAGGGAAATGTTCTGTTTTCGAACTGTAGTGTATACTGAATTGGGTTTAAAGAGTTTCTTCAGGAATTCCTCCATGTAAGTGTTGAAAGAATTAATGGAATAAATGTTATAGCTAAAGTAAGTTTTCAGAAAATTCATTTCGCTATGGAATTATAACCCGCTAGAGGTCACTTTGTAGGCTCTAAGTATTTTGTTCTTTATACAGGCTATTTAGAATTTCATGTATACAGAGCTTAAAAAGTTTGTCTCTAAAAGAGCATTTGTATGTATTCTGTATACGGATGTTTCAAAACCACCATTCTCTTTGGTAGGTCTAAAGTATAAGGTTTATTTTTCATTTTAGGTAATGGAGTAGTGTATCATGAAAGACTAACAGAGAACGATTTTCAACTTACAGTAGTCCGCCAGAGCGAACAAGCACGTGAGCGGATAGGCGGGCGGGCAGGAAAACGTGAGTACGCGGGTGCCAGCCACAAAAATAAAGCACGACTCAAGCAGATGGGCTGAGTTTTAACTATATATCTAAATTACTCGATTCTCGCGCATGCTGATAATTTCCTTTATCGCGTTTTTTAAACATTGCAGTGGCATAATTGGTCTGGCACACCTTAATTTTCCACAGGCAATGTTGATGTTTTAATTGCAAATCATAACCGCAATTACATGTCCCCCCCCAAACTAGAAAGAGTAAAAATTCGAACCTAACCTAACAACCAGGTGGCGGCAAATTTGCCAAATCTAAGTAGGCTATATTACTCTCCGGGCCAAGTTACTCCCAATCGTGACCTTGCTGGCCTTCAAGATCGCTATAAGTAGCCTTTTATAGCGGTCATATATATATATATATATATATATATATATATATATTAGAAATAGGCAGTTATCGCCTAATTCTCGATTTCTTCGTTTGTTCGGGGAAGGACTACGACAGCCCAAAATAATAATTGGAATTGAATTTTGATGAGTGCGCGAGGGTTTTGTTATTCGAATGCTTTAAATATGGTTGGCCGAGATTGGTCTTATTTAATTAGGCTTCGGTGTTTTGAGGAGTTAAACAAGAATTGCAAAAAAGTCTTTAATTACGCAACAAAACATATAATACAAATAATTACACTCTCTAGTTATTAATTAATTCAGCAATGGGAAAATTATCAATAATTACCAATAATTACTCATGCCGCAAGGGCTCAATACTCAAGTACTATCCCGATAAGGCTTAAGAAGAAATTACAAATGGAATCCTAGCCTTATGGGCACAATAATTCACTTTAGTTACCCGAGATGACTCGGGAGGAGACTACTTGACGAGTCTTAGTCAGAGGGAATCGCACCGCCTCGACGAGGAAAGGAAAGGTGGAAATATCTTACTGTTTTTTTCGTTGGGAGGGGGGTTACCACAAGTAGATGCTTGGGGAAGATACTCCTGTATACGCTCAATGGGAGAAACTCCTGTGGGGATGAGACTATGCGCTTCTTCTGGACGGGTCCTTCGACACTGACGCCGTCGTTTCAAATAAGATCCTAGCTGCGGGTCGGTATGACACCGTGTTTTATCGCTCGAGGATATGCGCCGTCAGTGGATGATTCCACAGACGTCTTAAAAGAGGCTGCCGAATACCTTCTGTATTTTCCGGACTTGGCTCACTCGAGAGCAACGTAGAGACAGCTCACCACCACGTCCTGGGGTCTTCTCCAAAGAAGGGAGGGGGGGAGGTACATCTTTGGGACTCTTCCTTGGGCGGATTCTGACGGAATATTTCCACAATTAATTTTGCGGCGGGGAATATATAGGCGTTCGCCGGAACTCCTATATTTGCTAACGGAAGCAATTAAGCCCTGCCTCACCGCCTTGGCATTTATAACACGGTGGCGGGGTTTTGATGGTCCAACTGAACCGAAGAAATTCTCGGCTAATCTCGCCGGAAGGTTGCCAATGGGCGTAGGGCATTGCCCTTCCAGATAACTCTCGTTTCACACGACTCCTTTAAATAAAATCTCACTACTCGATCTCTCTTTCTTCGACAATATATATATATATATATATATATATATATATATATATATATATATATATATATATATATATATATATATATATATATATATATATATATATATATATAAACAATGTTTTTTCTTGGGCAAGTTAATAAAAGTGCTTATAGTTTGTTTGGTTTTTGTTAAGCTATTGCAATCGCATCATATTGTATTATATATAATTTTTAAGGTAATTTCGAAATAGGGGCTTTTCCCTATACCACCCACCTAATCGTGGGGGTTGCCCCCCCTTCCCCAGCAATTAAAAAAAATCGTAATATTCCTAATTCGAAAGCCGAACATTAGATTTAAATTCGAAAGGTGATTACTAAACGTCATTATGCCTCTTGTTTTTCTATTTTGTTCCTTGATTTGAGACATATAAGCCTCACCTGCAAATGCTATCTAAATCAATCATATTTTCTTTAAAATTGATTAATATGTGTAAAAGAACAACCTCTGACCCCCTCCCCCATTTATTGGAGACCACGTGCGATTGTCTCCCGCCAGGCACAACGTCACTTCCTGTTCGAACATTCACGAATTTTCGATGACTGAGCGCATTAAGGAAATATTCCCCAATCCTGCCAACTCCTCCCAAGCCTTCCCTTCCCGCCCCGGTGACGAAGCGTGAAAGAGCCACTCTGTCTCGCCCCTTGCTGCTAAATGAGGAATCAACTCCGCCTTCGGATTAAAATGTCTGGAGATTGTAACCCCTTTCTTCAAATTCCCCCTTTCCCCTCAGAATCGGGCATACAAATACTCGGGTAGTTCTGCAGTTCGAGAAGTCCAGCCCGCACCTCAAGGCCGTCCTCATCTTTTGAAGTTTAAGTAAGTCCCATGAGCGTTCGTAAGACACCAAGACTTTTTCCACCGTGATTCTACCCTAGTCAATTGGTAGCTTCTATGATCGGCAAGCCTTTGAATTTGCTCAAGTCTCCCTTCGTTTAATCGAACCGAAGAAAACCTCCATCGATTACCTTTGAGGAAAAGAAGTTTCCTTTTCCAGTGGAATTACGTGTAATCCCACATTTTCCGTCGAACGTCATCTTTGAAGATTGGCTATCTTCATCGTAAGGTTGTTTCGGATCGTTCCCCCACCTACCTCATTCCTACCGTGCCCCACTTGGCTCATTAGATTGTGCCCCACTTTTCTCATCGGATCGTTCCCCACTCGCCTCATCGCAAGAAGGACCTTCCCTAGGTCACCGACCCGTAAGACTGAAACCTCCTCCATTATTAGTATTGTCAACTTTCCCCTTTTGATCCGAACCTAGTAACATTAATCAATTAATTCCATTTGAGAATCCCTCCTCATAATAATTCAAGGGACTATTTCAATTTAAATAATTCCCTTTTGCCTAATTTATTCCTATTTTAGTATTTGTAAATAAAACTATATTTTGTTGTTTCATCTTTAACTAACCTTGAACGATACTCTCGGCCTATTCAAGTAAATCTCGCCAACCAATTATGCACTCTGTCTGATTACTAAGGATTTGAAACCCAACGCTTCAAGTGTGACCTCATAGTCGGTCGTTAGTCACTGCGAACAGTCCTTCAACGGTTCGCGTTGCAGTAGGTGATTAAGTCACCCCCACATAATATATGAGTAGTGTATGGTATAGAGTGGCGTTCCGCGACAATATTAAATGTCCATATCATATATTAATTCAGAAAAAATTCGCTTCAAAATAATATAAACTATAATGTGATTTAAAATTCAAAATGTGCCTCCCAAGATAGGGGCCAATCTATTTTTCGCCAAAATTAGAAATTTGCCCACATTAAGTAATGAAGAAGCTATATAGTATTTGCTTATATTAAAAAAGTAGAGATATTTATAACAAAGCGCCCACATAATTCGAGCGTGGGCATAAACCCATTTGGAAGAATTAGAGAGAGAAGGAATTCTCCCCCTTCCCTCCCTGACTTTCCCAGTTCAAGGTTGCACCGCTCTAAATCTGTCTGCTCTATATACTACGAAAATGGGTATTGCGACTTCGCGCTTTTGAACTTCGGTCGGCCAGTAGGTCTGTTTGCGTATAACGGCGTACACCAGTCATGCCACGACAACCCATCAGTACTATATATATATATATATATATATATATATATATATATATATATATATATGGGTGATCCCTTCAAATAATTTATTTAAAAAAATAATATCTCAGTAATCTCCTTCCTATTCATGACAATTTAAATTGCGAGAATTTCCTGGAAGAATGTGGAAAAGACGTGCTATGTAAGGACCTAAAAAAGATTCGCGAAACGGGAAGCACTAACAGAAAACCAGGAAGTGGTAAACCTCAAACAGCTTCAGAACCAGGAACTGTGAATTGCAATAACGATAACATCTGCTCTCAAGAGAATAAACTGGGAAATCATTTATGGCAAAGAACAATTGCTATAAACTTGAATATTGGAAGGAGGTCTATACACCGAATAATTAAGACACAGAAGCTAAAAGCCTTCCAAAAAATAGTATCTTCTAGAAAAAGTGGCATTGTTAACGATAAACGTTAAATAAGATGCAGACAGTTACTTGATGATTTCTCTGTCGCTGATGTTAAAAATATTGTCTTCGCGGATAGAAAAGATTTCACTAGAAATTGCGCGAAACCGCCAAAATGATGTTGTCTACGGGCGTGGTAAAAAGTGTGACATTCTGATTAATATATTGTATCATGAAATTCAAGATTTTCCAAAAAGGTTATTGTGGAGGAATTATAACATAGCGCCACCCAGAGAGCCAAGTGGATATATATATATATATATATATATATATATATATATATATATATATATATATATATATATATATATATATATATTAAAATCTCTCTTCGGAGAGAGCAAGAGAAATGTACCAGAAGATGAGGGGCGTGAGAACGTTAGTCGTCTGTCTAACTGTCAAACTGCCGAAGGGCTCTGATCTCACCGCCAGGTGGGTAGTCGAGTCGGGCTTCAGGACCAAGGTAGCCACAAAAGGCCGTTGAGCACCTCTCAAAAGATCCGATTACCTACGAGGTCAGTAGGCTCGCGGTTAAAGCGCCCAAAGAGCGGTGCCTCTCATTAAGAAGCAGACCTGGGCCCCGCTGCCCCCCCCTCCCCCTCGCGCTGCCCTCAGTGGAATTACCCCGTCTTCCTTAGGTGGGGTGGTCTCCGATCTATAAATAAGCCTCGTGAGGAAAAAAAGGAAATTATTATTCTGGCAGAGATGATAGAGGACTAGATCATTGTGATCTGTCCCTCACCCAGTTCCGAATTCGACTTCTAAGACTTAGAAGTTTGTCGCTTTTTCTTATCGGTGCCATACCAATTTATCCTTCACAGACTTAGCAAGCGATCTGGCTGGATCACAATTCCTAAGTGCCAAACAGGAATTTCGGGAGCAAGACAAAAGAAGATCCGCTCACCCTCGAAGGACTCTCAAATTGCAATCTTAGTAATTGTGAGAGAAGAATTAATCTCCAAGGAAGTTTCATTTAGGTACTTTCGGAATCAACTCGTAAAAAAAAACCCAGTTGGGCAACCCTGCGAAGATGACGAGGATACTAGAAGAACTCAAGAGCTACCAAGAATAGTACTCCTTGAGCCAGAGAGCACAACTCTTCTCTCCGTCTTTTAGACGTATAACCGGTTAGATAAAGTTATAAGAAGAATTAGACATCGTTTTTCACCATCTCCGGGACAACCACCATCCGCCAGCTGCAACGCGAAGAATCGTGAAAAATCCAATATAGCGACTTCCGTCAATCCCTGTTCCTTTCAAGGTCATGTAAGTCGGAATGACTATATATATTTGTTATGATTAAGTAGGATTTTAATGGTGTACCCAAGCAAACTAAAGGAGAGATAATATTTAGTGACTCCTGTCATATTTTTTAGTTAGATTAGTGGAACGTAAATTGTGGCTAAATGCTGTACTAAAAGGTCTCCATAAATTAACTCAGGACTCGAATCAGGAATAGGCTCTTATTCATTTCTTGCAACCCATGTTAAACTTTTAGTATTTAGTGAAAATATTTGAGTTAATTGCTAAATTAAAAAGATATATATTTTTGGTTAATTCATGGTTTCACTGGATCCTTACGTGTTTACCGGCTCTTTCCTTAAAACGGATTAAACGCTGTGGTGCTCTCATAATACAGTAATTAATGAGTCCACTCAGCCAATAGAGGAATTGTTTCCTTTCCTATGTAGTAGTGTCAGACTGGCGCGCTAAAGTCAAAAAAATTAAAATTCTCTGATAAAAAGTAGGGATCCCAATTCCTCGACAGTTATGATATATGTAGGGGTCTCTTGGAATATCAAAACAGATGTTTACTTTATTGATACTAAAGAGACAAAAGTGAATTCTGCTAATTACATTGAACTTCTGAAAACAAGTGTTTTTCCTGATTGTAGTCGCCTGTATCAAAAAAATAACTTTATTTTGCAACAAGATGGAGCGCCTTCGCATACAACCACGCCACACAGTCGTTTCTAATTAGCAATACGCCAAGATTAATAACGAAAAATGAGTGCTACCGCAGAGTCCAGATTGTAACCCCATGGATTAATCAATTTGTGAGTTATTAAAAGAAAAGACTTACCGAGGTCGGAGAGAAAAATCACCTGAACCGGATTTGAAAAGCAAAATATGTGAATCTTGGCAAGAAATTGGCATTAATGAAGTAAGAAAAAGTTTGCGTCTGTGGAAAAAAAGATTAGTGATTCATCAAAGTGGTGGTTCAATTGATCATTTACTGTAGTTAAGTTAAAATTCTGATTATAATTTATTTCTTTACACTCGATATTCGTTTTTTTACCCATGTTGTTCTTTTGTTAAGTGCAAGAAAACTATAAAATGTATCTAACTTCCATTTTTTGCATTTTAAAATTGTTATGAATAGGAAGGAGGTTACTGAGATATATTTTTTTAAAAAATCTGTCATTTTGGGGGCATCACCCGATATATATATATATATATATATATATATATATATATATATATATATATATATATATATATATATATATACTAGTGGCCAAAATATATGGGTCAGTAAGAACAAGTGTATCTAAATATTTATTATAGAAGTTTAACAAAACGTTGAAGCTATATATTAAACACATATTTAGATTTATCTAATATCTATCTTCTGTGAAAATTTCCAGGGAATGGATTAAATATTTCGTAAGTTATGAGGAAATAAACAAACTAGCTTCCAAATTAATTTAAATATTAATCAATATTTAAATACATTTGTTCTTAGTGACCTTTATATATACATATATATATTTATATATATATATATATATATATATATATATATATATATATATATATATATATGACAAAACTCTTTATAAATAGCAGAATACAAGTATGGCTTAACAAAGAAATAAAACATAGACGGGTCGGAAAGAGTTAATAACAGCATCTAACACACATTAATAGCACAGTATTGGTTCCAGTATTTCACACGAACATCAACTTCGTGTTCCTTTTGGAAAATTCTTTGATTATGCTATCTATTCTATCAGTTTCGTTGTGACCACCGAGCAGCACTAGGCCGTTGAGGCGTTCTTGACCCATGGTATTCCTTAGGTAGGTTTTCATTCGCTTCAGGTCCGAAAATGAACGTTCGGCTTCCGCGTTTGAAACTGGGAGAGTGATCAAAACTAGGAGAAGCCTGGCCAGGTTCGCATACATTCGGGTCTAGCGTGGACAATAGCATCTCCAACGTAGTCAAAATTGATTGTTAAAGAAAACCAGACCTCTGTTTTTACATTGGCAAGGCTCAAGTCCTCTATGTCAGCCTCGTAGACTTTTGCCGCGTCCAGTAAAGCAACAACATCTCCGTGGACGCCGCTTACCACGTGTTTGTGGTTGAAGATGACCTGAATAGTGTCGTCCCAGAACCGGCTCTGCATCTCAGTCAAAATCTGGTCAATGAATGGGACATAGACAGATTTGCGTTAATATTCCTCAGCTGTCTGGCAGGGTACGCTTGCTCGCTGCCTTTGCCGAATACAAACTCAACGTACAGGAATTTTGTCATGTAACAAGCCAATCTCCTGAGAGAGCTCTTCTGCCTACTTGAAGGCGTCGTGGAAGCTGGTCAGAGTACACTTTCCCGTGTCTTTTTGAGATATCTCTCCACTTCATTCACCGTAGCGTATGTTAAGATGAGATTAACCGTAGGAAACTGTAGGGCTCGGCTCCGCTACAAGGTGTAAGCTAGAATCGACTCAGCGACGACGAGGCCAAACAGAAAGCGCGGCTCTCCAACTACGAAAAGAGGGAGTTCTGCAGTCGCGTCTGAGTTTCTCTCATCATCGAGGAAGATGGCAAGAACCGGCAAGAATTTGATAAACCATCTGGTAGGGCCGTTGACCAGCTTCTTCCGCTTCGTGGACGCGTGGCCCTTTGCGAGCTTATCAAACTTCATAGAGTGCAGGTTTGAGGAATAAATGAAGCTGTATACTTCGTTGAGGGTCGAGAGTGAGCTTTACCTCTTTTGTGTCACATACCTTGATCAGGACGAAGTTCAGCCGATGATGAAACCATGAATACTCTTCACGAGTGGATATTCTCGCATCACAAGGGCCGACAACCACGGTTTATGCCTACCATTGTTCTTCAATACACAGTGTCCCCTCCAACATTTTATTTGGAGATGCTTAAGGAAGTCGCTTCGCTATTCACTATGGGCTAATGAAAGAACAAATTTTAGGGATTCCCTCTCTGGATCCGCGCCTCAGTAATAACCATTGCGAATAATGAATGGTCCGATCCACGAGCACACTTGCTACCTCATCCCATATTTAATTTTCACCACTTTTTCTTCCTTCCCCTGTCCCTTAACAACGCAAACAAAGAGGAGGGCTCATTTTCCATCCCCTTTCTGTAATAATAATAATAAAAAAATATCCCGAGAATTCGTATTCTCTTTGACTCGCTCGCAAATCCGTCTCCCTGCATTGCTTGGATACTCTACAAGAATTCTGCTCTTCCGCTCTTTGCTCTTTGAGATGAACTCAAGTTCCCACGCAGTGATTATCGTGCTAACGTTTTCTAAAATCGTATACGTTACTAAAAAGCAATTCTAGTCAATAGTTATATTAATTCCTATTTTAATCAGAATATTCATATTAAAGAGCAATAATTTAATGACTAGAGATAATAATTATGCGTGAAACAGTTACGAAATTAATATTTTCCATTGAAATCCTGATTAATCTAAATTACAAATTTTATTAACTCACTTCTTTAAATCTCCCGAATGATTAATTCTTTTTTTTCGTTCGTTAAATAAAGCACAGTTAAACTCTTTTCTTACATCCACAATTAGGAGAGTATCGAATTTGGAACCCATTGCTTAACTAGTTCAAGGGTATCTGTTTGGGAGGCCACCTACAGAGTGATGCCAACAGTTCTCACAATTTGCTGCCAGAATAGATTTTTTAAATAGTGGCGTTAACCGCCATGGAGCCAAGTAGTTGGCCATTTATTAAACCCCTCTTTGGGGTTGATGTTATCAACCTTCTGATCAAACTGTTAACGTTTACCTTGTTCTGCCAGGTTTTTTCTTCGTTAATCGACGAGTGCTCTGCGAATACTTCAAGGTCTTGAAGGGCGCCATATAAAACCTCTATTATTATTATCGCCGAAGATGCCCAGAATTTTACACAGACGGCTTAACTCGGGAGCTAAGCGTCTCGTTTCTACGATTATGAGTTCATTCCGTTCAGTTACTCTTGGGAGAATTTGGGACCAGCACCTCTCTCCAGGATTGCCAATGTAGCATTTTTAATGATAAATCTAGTATTTTTATAATATATTTAGCAGCATAATTCTGAATCTAGCATTTAGCAGAAAAAATGGCATTTTTTAATAATGATTCGGCATTTTTTGTCATTAAAAAAATAGATTTCATATGTATTCAATTTAAGTTTTTTAGTAATAAATATCTTCACATTATTGCAATTGCCGCCAACTTCTTTTTTTTTTAACCTCGTGTAACTCCATTCAAGTCTTGACTCGATTCGTTCACTTTTGTATTTGTGGTTGCTTCGTCAAGGTGAGATTCATAAGATTGAGATAGATCTACAAATGTCTATCGACTGATCGAAGCATTTGACTATATGCATCTGTGAGGAGGCCCTGGAGGTAAATGCATCAAAGAGTAAGGTGATATTAGCGCTCGTAGTTCTATTCTTAACTAAGTGTGATGTTTTAAATATTTAGAATGAATTATGAAGGATAGTGATGCGGACGAAGCAGATTACGACCATGAGGTGAATCTTCTAACATGCTCGGTAACATGTTGCAACTAATAATTTGAGGGTGGAGTGTGTGTGTGACTCCAAGTCCCTATAGGGTAGAAAAGCAAGTAATTATAATTAATTTATAATGATGCCATGGCGATTCTTTGCTAGTTTATAATTATTTCATTGACGAATAACCTACTTCAGTTCTTAATTTATATATATATATATATATACATATATATATATATATATATATATATATATATATATATATATATATATATATATTTTCTAAATAACTTTCATTTTCAATAAATATGCCAATGTATTTTATTTTATTGGTTACTTTGATTCCCTCTATTTCCTCAGGGTTGGTCTTTTTCTTTCAGTTATTTTATGTTTATTTTTATTGTCTACATTCTTTCATTAGTATTTTCTTGTGCACCCTGTTTCGAATGTGCTATCAGTAGCTCAATATTTACATAGAACACATTATTAATTTAAAATTTGGATTTTTTAATGCATTCTCACATTTTTTCAATTTCTTTGATTTGTTCCACACTCCACCACTCTATGAGTGAAGAAAATCTTAAGCTTTATATTTCAATCCCTTTTCTTATTCTAACCAAAAAATCTTAGAAACATTCATAACTTTTAAAATGAGTATCCATATAATTTTTTATTCCTTCGTACTTTCAGCTATAATGATAATGAGCAAAGAGAGGGCAAAATCATATAAACAAAAAATCCGTAAGGAATGGCTTACAACTCCCACTTTTACAGAGTGGTTGGGTGAAGTTCCTGGTGATCCATCTAAAGCGTACTGCAGATTTTGTAAATGTGAGATTCCTGCAAAGTACTCACTTTTATTAAGCCATTGCCAAACAAAAAAAGCATACAACAGCAGTACCATTTTGAGCAATTCCTCTTTCCAATTTTATCATTAAAAAATGTGAGAAAACATCCATGCTTGAAGCTAACTTAACCACGTATATTTGCTGTCATTCTTCATTTAATAGTTGTGATCATTTAGTAGATATGTGCAAAAATAAAATAACAGACAGTGAGATAATTTCTAAAGTCAAATTACATCGCACTAAATGTGCAAACATTGCAAAAACATGGTCAGTCCACATTTTGAAGAAGATCTAATTTCTGATATAGGAGCTAGAAAGATTAGTCTTTTATTAGATGAATCTAATCATATTGTAGTTACTAAGTTTTTAGGAATTGTCGTTATATATTTCAGCCAAAATCATAAAAAAATAATGCATACATATCTTAGTTTGGTAATTTTAGAAAAGTGTGATGCAAATAAAATTGTTGAAGCTTTAAAAAAAGATTTAAAGGAGAAAAAATTGGACATTAAAAATCTATTGGCGATTGGAACTGATAATGACGGTGTTATAGTCGGCATAAACAATGGTGTCTACCAGAAATTCAAAAAGAGGTTGTTCCATTGCTACTTCTATTTAGATGAGTGTGTCACTCTTTGCCTTTAGCAGTGTCCCATACTTTGAATGCCTCCCTAAAAACCTCGAATTTTGGTAGCAGAAACTTATAAGTGGTTTTCCCACTCATTCACCAGACAAATAGCATATAAAGAGTTATATATGGCTATCAATGGTAAAGAACCATTGAAGATTTTGAACACCTGTTCTACTAGATGGTTATCGATATAACCTGCTGTAGATCGAATTTTAGACCAATGGCTGGAATTACAGACACATTTTAAAATAATGAGTACAAAAGAAAAGTCTTATACAGCTCAGATGTTATATGACATGTGTTCAGATTCAAAGAATATGTTGTATCTTTTACTTTTGCATCTAATTTTAAAGCATGTTCAAGAAGTGAACAAACTTTTTGAATCAAACACAGTAGACAAAACTAAATTACTTGCAGATCTTTTTCATTTGATCAAATCCATCTCAAATATGTTAGTACTACCAATTAGTAGAATAGATCTTTTGATCCTAAATCAAATATTGAAGAATTTGGGGATCCTAAACCAAATCTTGGCTGTAGGTTTGAAAGAAAAGTAGTAGAAATGGTGGTCGAGAAGAAGATAACGACTGATGAAATAAAATGAATTCGCAAAAGATCGCAGCATTTTCTACTATCCCTGTTCAAGGAATTCAAATTAAGATTGCCAGAAAACTATAATATATTGATAAATATTATAAGTTTTTCTGCTGAAAATACTTTGTGGCACATAAAAGAGCCAATTATTTCCCTTCTTGAATCTATGAATTTGGATGAGAAAGAAATAGCTAGTGTAGAATTACAGTATAACAGCAGCCACCTGCTCGAATGGATAAACCTCATTAATACAGAACTATTCTGGACAGAAGTATATAATTATAAAGATTCAACTGGAAGAAACCCTTTTCGAGACCTTTCAGCTTTTGTTCTTAATTTGTTAATATTACCCAATTCAAATGCTGAAGTTGAAAGATTGTTTAGCACCTTGAATCTTTTTAAGACAAAATTGCGAAATAAAATGCAGCTTCCAATGCTTAGATCAATTCTTTCAGTGAGATATGGTCTAAAACGACATGGTAAATGCTGCAAAAAATATTCTTTACCTCAACCAATTCTAAGTAAAATTGGAACTATAGAAAGACAGTGTTGCTCAAAACACAAACAATGTTGAAAGCATTGACCAATTTCATGAACTAGAATATTTATTAGATGTAGATTCAGATATATAGGCATAAATTTAATTTCTAACGATCTTTTGTAAATAAGGTAACTAACTAGCACTTTTTAAAATATATTTAGCCCTTTCTTAGCATTTTCCTAGCATTTTTTCCATAGAAGTCTAGCATTAAACTGTGATTTTCATTTGCTAACATTGGTCTCTTCATTCCATAACGGGATTTAGGGTGAGGATCATACGAACTGAGTGGTTCCTAGTCCCTACTGTCTTAAATACTTTCATTTTAAGACGTCAGGTTAGTTAACTTTTGCACATTTTCATTTTCCATAACTCCAACACTGAGGAGCTTTCAAGTTTAGGTTTAGAAAAGAGATAGGTGTACAAATCGAGTAGTAGAATGGAATAGGGCCAGTGCTCATCTGATAGAAGCATCGTTCCTGTGAGCTTTAGGAATAGATTGGAAGGATTTATGGATCAGGTTGATAAGTGGAACTGAACTTGGTGCTGGGAACAGGAGCTGCCTCGTATAGGCTATCTATTGATTGGCCTTTTGCAGATTACTTCTTTTCTTATGTTGGTTCTTTAATACTTTCAGGCGGAGATACACCCGTTGGTTTAGGCTTTAGCAAATTATTGCATATTAGCATATTCTTTCAATGAGTTTATTTATTTAAAACAATAATAAACATCCATACCAGGGACTTTCAAGAAAGATGTTTGTTTGTAAAAAAAAAAAGTGGAGACGTGAGGGAAAATGTATTGAAAGTAATAAGCAATTTTTTTAGGTTATTAAACACTAAAAATAAAATCATACTGATAGGATCAAGCGTGATTTTTTCCGCAAATCATTTTAATAGACGTAATTAATTCATCCATTCCCCCACCTCCTCCTCCTCCTCTAAGGAAGACATTATTTCACTTGACACCTGTAGGATCTTACCTATAATTTATTACAGGGCAGAAGACCTGCGTACAGGATATGTAGGCTCAAACACGACGCCTATCTGAGAAAGTGTCTGGAGTGATGACGTCACACGGAAATTTGCAAAGAAAGCGAGATTTTTGCAATATCCCGAGTAGACAAAAGAAGAGCCTACTTGAAGCTCAATGGGGTATATTATCGCGCTGTCTGTCGAATGAACGCAGAAAACGGCGCGGTGAGATGAAGAGACTTGTGCCACCTCAAACCTGTACCGTTCAGCTACCCAGGTAGGTCTCCTTGAGGGAATAATAATGAATATTTGGACGGTTTTCCTAAAAGTTGAGAAGCACAAATAGTCAAAGGAAGAATTCTTACCCCCACCCCGACCTCGTGCCTTTTACAGGCGTTCCTTCCGGACATAACAATGATCAGTTATTGTTCTTTTATCGCAGCCAACTCAGGCTTCCGGGCCCAATAGTCCATGACAAAACGGTCAAGAAATGGGGACCTACCCGACCCCTAAAGCCATTAACGAGCCTCACTGCTATAACAGTGGTTCTCGAGCTTTCTCTCTGCTCCTGTCCTTTCTATTCTTTCTCTCTATTTCCTTTTTTGTATCTCCCTACGATCTTTCTTCATTTCTGGCAGCGAATGACGCCATTGGCGAGCGGCCATTTCCGTGGAAACCCGAGCTAATCTCCATGGTAACCGAAGTGAGTCCGTTTCAATAAGGTCATCCAGCGCCTCGTCCCAACAAGTCAAAATTGTGTAGCCGCTTTAGAAAGAGAGGAGCAACTAAATCGAAAGGGCGTATTGGGTGTTCGTATGCAAGTGTCCAATACTTTCGTGTGCATTTGCGTACACACGCGTGTATAAAATAATCTCACTCTAAATATAACCGGAGCAGATTCCCTTTTTCCTCACAGTCAGCTTCTAAGTCTCAAAGGATGGGGAAGCAGAAGCTGACCTTTCCTCCACGAATTTAATCGGGGAGAAAGGAGGGGGACTATCCCCTACTCCAACTTGATCTCGAGAACCATTTTCATCCTTTTGTAGGGAAAACAAAGGGTGATTCTCGCTTCTATCACTCTCCTTCTCAGACCTTGTGTTTATTTATGGTAGTTGTTTTCCTTAACTCTGAATAATGATTACGTAGTTTGGGAGGCGAAGCTAATAATTAGTCCACCTCCTTGCGAGAACAGTTATTTATTGTAAAGGAAAAGAGTTAATTTATTTGTTAAACTGGAAAAGATCAACGAAAGCATTTCCCTCAAAAGGTTTTGAAGAGGTGCTAAGCAAATGATGAAGGGAAAATGTATGAAAACTACATATCCAGAGTAGCCAATGGATGAACTACTTAAAGTGTTACAAGCCAGAAGAATCTGCACCTCTCCTAAAACTAGGCTTACAATATTTTCAGAACGGGAACGAGGGACGAGATCTAAATGTACGAGTATATTTACACACCGTTTTATGCATATTTTTTATTCTCTTCCACGATAGATACTAATACAATATCGATAGATATTAATAAAAACAAAATTTATTCAAATTAGTGGAAAAAACGCGAGTAATTTTTTTGAAAGCACTCGTATTTCTTGTTGCCGTGAATCCTTGTCATTATTTGTTTTTTTTCAAAAATTCACCATAAGTCAGTCCACTATTTAGTTTGAATTTGAGTAGATGATTCAGCTTTCCGGCCTCTTGCCGGCGACCATGCATTGTTAATAATGGAAAATGACCTCAACTGGAATCGATGTACCTGGAAGATATAAAATGCACACCACAATACGGCCGAGGTTGGAGCAAGAAATACTCTGGTCCTTCAAATGATGAAACATTTGAACCCATTTTTCATCGCAAGTGAAGTGTTCAGTTTTTCAAAATTCACAGTTGAAGATCAAAATGCCTTCGCAACTACCCATTCATTAAAAATGTCACCTAACTTTATTACAGTACTTTCGATTGTTTCTTCAAGTTTAACAGCAGATGTTTAGATTTCACGCCAGACAATGTCTACTATTTAACCAAACAGAGGATTCAGCTCCGCCAAAGCTATTTATTCTCTCACAGTTCAATGTAAGCATAACAGCGATTATAGAAATTCGTAAATTCTCTCACGACTGTAACAACATTGATATTTCTTTTCTCTTCAAGAGTCCTGTGTGTTTTTGGGGGCTATTTGGAGAAGGAATTTATCATTTCACCTTTCTTATTTGTTTTAAATCTGCAGGAATGTCACAGGCACTAGTTTTGGTTTTCTCCATAGATAAGATTGATTTATTAAACAGATTTAGCTGTTCTAATTCATTTCCATACAGTCATCATCAAATAGTTTTATTTATCATCATGGGACACGTTCTTGAAAAGAAAAGAAAGACTTAAGTGCTTCATAATATACACAGCATAAATGAAGAAATATTTGTCTTTTTTCCCCCACAAGAACTTCGTATGTCAAAAGCAGTTTGAAGAGTTGTGAACAATAGGAACACCTCAACCAACACCTGCAATACTTTTTCCCATGTCTTTCTTTAGCAGTCTGTAAACGTTATTTACTCTTTTTCCTTTTACACCTACAAAAATTGTTAGATATATCGACATAAAGTCCAACAACGTTTTTGATAACTTATGGTCTTTAATAACTGACAACAAAGATTCTGTCAATATCCCAGAGGGTTTCACCATGAATCGATTGAAAGTCTGAAAGCTTAACTTTAACACCTTCCTCTGGTACAAAATAGCGAACAACGAATACAATAATTTTAATATCGCTCCTAATACAACCATCAATTTTTATAGTCACAAAATTTAGTTATTCAAATCGTCAGGAAGTTCTTGAACTGCCATTGGTGTAATAACATTTAGAATGACAGATTTAGTCTTAGTTCTAGAACAACTAAACTTTGGTTCAAGTGCTTAGAAATCACTTTAGATGAACAATCAGCCGTTTTTAAGCTTAATCATAAGCAGCTGAATGGAAACCAAAAGTTACCTATTTGACACCTATTAATAGTTATTTGTCAAGCGGATCAACACTTTTCAAAAAATATCTTAATGTGGAAGAACTAGCTTTGTGTTTTGAAGATTTCTCATGATTGTTCATGTCGGAACGACCGCCATGAGCACCTAAAAATTCAGACTGTCGAGGAATTGAGGCTCTCTCTTTTTGTCAGAGAATTATATATTTTATGACTTTAGCGCGCCAGTCTGACACCACTTAGGAAGGGAAATAGTTTCTCTATTAGCTGAATGGACTCCGACTCTTCTATAGGAGTCTATCTACTGAATTAAGAGAGTACCACAGCGTTTAATCCGTTTTAAATAAAGAGCCGGTCAACACGTAAGGATCCAGTGAAACACCAAGAATTAACCGAAAATATATATATTTTAATTTATTAATTAACTCAAATATTTACACTAAATTCTATAAGTTTAACATGGTTTGCACGACTTGAATATTGGCATACTCCTGACGCGAGCCCTGATCAAAACAATGTAGGCCTCACGTGAACAAACCATTTGCCAGATAGCTAATTTATGGAGAACTTTTAGTACAGCGTTAAGCCACAATTTACGTTCCACTAATCTATCTAAAAATATGATAGGAGTCACTAAATATTATATCTCCTTTAGTTAGCTTGGGTATAGCATTAAAATCCTACATAATCAAAACAAATATATAGAGGCAGACGGACTTACATGACCTTGAAAGGAACAGGGGTTAATGGGTGTCGCTATATTGGATTTTTCACGAGTCTTCGCGTTGCAGTGGACGGATGGTGGTTGTCCCGGAGACGGTAGAAAACGATGTCTAATTCTTCTTATAACTATATCTATTCGGTTATAAGTTTAAAAGACGGAGAGCGGAGTTGTGCTCTCTGTCTCAAGGCCCCGTAAGGGGCGCGGCGATTTGCCATCCTGGCCACCGTGCTGACGGGATCCCGCGCTCCGTCCGGCCCCAGCTTAGCCTCTCTTCCTTCCTTCAGAGAGCCTGTATTTCTCCCCACCTCGTCGCTTTTCATACAACCTCTCCCACAACTTTCTCTGGTCAGCCTCTAATTTCACAGGGTAGATACTGACATAAGAACATAAGAACATAAGAACATAAGAAAAGAAGGAGACTGCAAAAGACCATTCATGGCCTACACTTGGCAGCTCCTGTTCCATTGTCACCCTTTAAGGGGTTCGTCAGATCTAATCTACAATATACATAAAATGCATCCCGAGGATTATGTCCATTCATGCAACCGCAAAATATAATCTCCCCACTCCTTAGAAAAATATATACATATGTACATAAAAAAAAGTCAGTCCCATCTTGCAGCTTCATCCATATATTTATCTAATCTATTCTTAAAACTACCCAGAGAGGAGGCTTCTATCACATGTCTAGTGAGCCTATTCCATCATCTACTACACGATTTGTAAACCAATTCCTCCCAATCTCCTTCCTAAACCTATACTTATCAAGCTTAAACCCATTGTTACATGTCCTGTCATGTTCACTAAGTATAAGAACCTTACCCAGATCCCCTTTATTATATCCTTTTAACCATTTGAAGACTTCAATCAATTTCCCTCTGACTCTTCTCCTTTCCAATGTATATTTAAGTCGCCCTGCACTCCAAAGCTACCCTCAACCTCTTTGACCACAGCTGCCAATTTAGTGTCATCAGCAAAAATTGACACTTTGCTATTTACACCTTGCCCAAGATCATTTACATAGATCATAAATAATAAAGGGCCTAAAACTGATCCCTGAGATATGCCACTAATAACATTCCTCCACTCCGACCTCACTCCATTCAGCACAACTCTCCGCTTCCTATCTTTCAGCCACTCAGCTATCCAATTTAAAACTCTCCCACACATCCCATGCAGTTTCAATTTATGAACCAGTCCTCTATGTGGAACCCTATCAAAAGCTTTGCCGAAATCTAAGTAGATCACATCAACTTTCTCTTTCCTATCTAATTATCTTGAAGTTACATAATCCATAAAATCCAGTAAACTACTTAAACACGATCCACCTTTTCCAAACACATGCTGAGCATCATTAATTAACCTGCTACTCTCTAGATGATCAGAAATTCCCTTCTTAACTATCTTCTCAAGAATGAATCATTAATTTGATTCATATCATTTCAAGATAACGTTGTAGAAGAATTAGTGTGTTTCAGTATGAAGTTGAAATATTGTTTATTTGTGACTTTATAACATTTGATAAACCATCTCTGCCATTGAAATATTACTCCTAGGACACTATTAAGAAAAAAGGGTGTCAGAAATTAAATTAGCTCAGGATAGCAACAAAGGTCCTAGAAAGTTCTTTAGTTACTATAAAATTAATAACAAGTCTGGCAGAGTTAAAATAGGACCTATCAAATATGAAGGGGTTGTGAGAGAAACTGATGAGGAAATAGTTGAGGTACTAAATGGTCATTTTGCATCAGTATTTACAAAGGAGAAACTAAATAGTCTTATGTATAGTACTCATGGGTCAGGGAAAGAGGTGTTTACTACCATTAGTGTGGATCGGAGGATGATAAAAGGACTAATAGGTGAGTTAGATACTACCAAGGCCTCCGGCCCTGATAATATTCATTCTACAATACTTAAAGAAGGGGTAGAAAGTATCTCAATAGCTCTGGAGAAGTTATATAATAGGTTACTGAAATATGGAGAAATGCCCGATGATTGGAAGAGAGCGAATGTAGTCCCCATTTTCAAGAAGGGTAGTAAAGAGGATCCAAATAACTTTAGACCGGTTAGCCTAACTCCTGTAGTCTGTAAGATTCTTGAGAAAATAGTTAAAAACGGGATTTGCCAACATCCAGAGAGGGAGGGGTTAATCAGCGATGCTCAGCATGGGTTTAGATCAGGCAGATCATGTTTGACCAATTTACTAGACTTTGTGGAGTTTGTAACAGATCAAGTAGATAAGGGAGAGAATGTAGATATAATTTACTTAGATTCCAGCAAAGCATTCGATAAGTTACCACATAGGAGACCAGTTCATAAATTAAAAATGATTGGGACATGTGGGGGTGTTTCAAATTGGACAGCTGAGTGGCTGAAAGACAGGAAGCAAAGGGGAGTGCTAAATGGTGTAAAGTCAGAGTGGAGGGATGTTATCAGTGGGGTTCCTCAGGGATCAGTTCTCGGCCAATTATTATTTGTCATCTATATAAACGATCTTGGGAAGGCAGTTAATAATAAAGTGTAAATTTTTGCGGATGACACCAAACTAGCAGCTGCAGTCAAAGATATTGATGATAATTTCAAAGTGCAGGGGGATTTAAATAAATTGTTATCCTGGGCACATAAGTGGCAAATGACTTTCAACCTTGATAAGTGCAAAGTTATTAACATGGGAAAAGATAATAGAGAATTTAACTATGAAATGGATGGGCATTGGCTGAGCTCAGTAGAGGATGAGAAAGATCTAGGAGTAGTAATAGATAAGTCATTAAGGTTTTCTAAGCAGTGTATTGAAGCAAGAAATAGGGCAAATAGAGTGCTGGGTTTCATTAACAGAAATGTCAGTTACAAAAGTAAGGAAGTTATTCTCAAACTCTATAACTCTTAAGTTAGGCCACATCTAGAGTACTGTATACAGGCATGGTCCCCACATTTTAGACACGATATTAACCTTCTCGAGTGAGTGCAACGGAGGGTAACAAAGATTATTCCTTCCCTGAGGCACCTTGAATATATAGATAGACTGAGGGTATTAAATATGTTCTTGTTCAAAAGGAGGTGTGTGAGAGGGAATATGATTGAGCTCTTTAAAAAATTTTCCGGGATAGATAAATTGGATGTTAGCAAGTTTTTTGAGTTAGATGATGGAAATCGGACTAGAGGTCACCACTTGAAAATTAAAAAGCCCCGGATCGGGGCTGAGGGGGAAGGGGACAACGTTCCCTATCCCCTGAGCTCCGGTTCGGGATGGGTTATTTTTAACAACCTGCTTCATCCCCACCCATACCTTCCTCACATCCCCTTTTCCTCTCACAATCTATCTTTTTACACTGTGCTCAAGGTGGAGCCGCCATGCCGATGGACTGCCAGGCCACCAGGCGGGAGGGGTGGTCCCAAATGGCGGTGCCTGGCTCTGCCAGGCCTGTAAGCACCTCTTGCAGGGCGGGCAACTGTGAGAGGTGATGAGCTATTGCGTCTCGCAGTAAATTAAGGGTCACCATGCCCAATGATGCACAACCAAAAAACAAACAACCGACAACTTCCCCTTGCTCATCAACGGAGCCGCCCTCGGGCAGCTACACCGAAAAAATGGAGGTCCCTCCCTCCTGTGCTTGCACAGGGGACCCTCCATACTTCTTTAAACGGAGAGGAGGCTTGCTCCTCTCCTACGCCTACGGGTGAAGGGGTCACCCCCTTCTCTGTAGGTGCTTTCGGGCACCTCCCAATTTCCAGCGGCAGTCCCTCCTTTTCTTTCTAAGGGGACTGCCAAGAAAGTCAGCAGGCAGCCCATTGCCGACCGCTCTTCGTGTAAGCGGCTCGGTAGGGCAAACTCCCTTAAGGGGGAGAGGGAAGCCACGCCCTTTTGGGCGCTTCCCTCAAAAGACCTGCTGGCAAGAATATTAAACCTTACCGGGGTCAAGGCCTGTGCCTCCCCAAACAAGACTGGTGACGGTGCCAAGGGGACCTGCGATGTCCTGGGAGGGGATGGCCAACTGGAGGCCCCTCCTGTGATAGACATGGTCTTTGAGGAAACCCAGCCTCAGACGGTAGGGCCTTCCATGGGGAGGAATCCGTGCTCGGCGCTAAGCACCGAACCCGAATCCGCCCCTATGCAAGGTCCTCCTCAAACGGCTGAGGGCTCCAAGGCAGTGCAAGGAGGATAGGGATCTCCTCCAACCGGTGCACCTGCGACCACCAGGACCTTCTCCATTTCGGAGAAGGACCTGGCTGAGGCCGGTCTATCTGGCCTAGTGGCTCCTATCGGCGGAGGTGAGAAACGGGTTTATTCCCCGCCCTTCTCTCCAAAAAAGAAAAAGACGAAAGAGACAAAAAAGACTAAGAAGACTCGGGGCTCCTCTCCATCCGTGGGGGCTACCGGGACGAATGGGTTTGCTGCCACTTTGGCAAGCGACCAAGCCAAGATCGGCACATCCGGCCCATCAGCCTCCCCGGTTGCAGAGCCCCTGACTAAGACCAAAAGTGCACAGGGCGGAGCCTCAATGACATTGGGGCCACTGATTCACAGGTTACCTGGCGTTTTCGAGCCCGCTGGCTTCAAACGCTTCCTCGTTATTCGCTCCACTGATGGCACCATGTTGGCCAAGGGCAACATGATCCATCAGAGGAGAGGATTAGCTAGTGCAATTGGCAGAAGGCCGAAGGTAACCCGTTTCTCGGACGGGAGCCTTCTAGTGAATGCGGCGAATCCCGCCGAGGCAGCCAAGATAAGTGCTCTTTGGACACTTCATGGCACCCCGGTAAGGGTGACGCCGCACTCTACCATGAACTTTGTGAAAGGAGTAGTTTATGCGAGGGAACTCGTTGACTACTTCATTGAGGACATCACCTTAGAGCTGGCCGACCATGGGGCGGTCAAGGTCGAACGTGTGATGAGAAAACAGGGAGGGGCCTCGAGACCCACCCATACACTCTTCTTCACGTTCGACTGTGACAAGCTCCCTGAGTTGGTAGGTGCTGGTTGGTACCGCTACCGGGTGAAGGCATTTCAGCCACTGCCGCGGCGGTGCTATTACTGCCACCGCTTCAGCGATACGAATCGATCTTGTAGACGTGCAAAGTCGGGGTCACCCAAAATCTGTGTAAATTGCTCTAAGGCCGCACGCGATAAGACTAAATCATGTGTGGCCAAGTGTGTCAATTGCGGAGAGCCGCACCCCGCGTCTTCGAAGCAATGTGGTGCATATCTCCTCGAGAAAGAAATCCTGGCCGTTGAGGCCCAGGATCGAATCTCATTCCGCGAGGCTAAGCAATTGGTCCTGCCGCACCCGGCTCTGCCTGAGACGTCATATGCCTCAATAGTAAGAAGGGCACCTTCTGCTCCTGGCCCATCCAGGCCAACGAGCATGGTTGTTTCCGCGCCCATTCGGAGCCCTTCTGCGGGCTCTACTCAACCCGGGCGCTCCCCTGGTAAAGCAGGCGGGAAAAAGGGTTCATACCCAGCCCCGGCTAAAACCAGGGCTCCGTCCTCTTCCCCCAGCGTGACCATTACCCTTAAGGCAAAACAGCCACGCGCCTCCACCGAGTAGTTAGACTCACAGAGGGCAACACCCCTGAAGTTCGTCGCAAGACCACCTTCTGGGGTTCCTAAAGCTGTCCCTCGAAAGGAGGACAGCAACAAAGGAGCTTCATGTCCTTCGCCCACGCCTAGAGGTGGAGCGAGTGGGTGGGAGACGGTGGTTCCTTGAAAAGAGGGCCCCCCCGCCTCCGAAGTCGCAACGCCCGCCTAAGGTTTCCAGTCGGAGGGGGGAAAAAACTCGCATGGCGAGCACAACCTCCACCAATAAGTCCTCGAAGGCGACAGCGCCTTCAGCGCTTTGTCCAGCCAACAGCGCCTGGGGTCCTGTCTCTGGGAAGCGTACAGCCATTCCCGTGAGGGTCTTCTGTTCAAAGAGGGACCCCGTGGCTCCTCCGAGCTAGGCCTGGTGGGCATATTCCTTTAATGGAATTGCCGTGGACTCCGCGCCAACTGGAAGGAGCTGCGGAGGCTTGTCTCGTCCCGTTCCCCGTTAGCTATCGTTTTGCAGGAGACCATGCTAGGCGCGTGCCCCCTGCCCACCCTTTCGGGGTATAAGGGTCTTGTGACCCCACCACCACGGGATGGCGGGCTGGGAGATGCGTGGTTTACACCCGGCATGATGTCTCCGTTCTTCCTTTCTCTTTAGATACCTCCTTTCAGACAGTGGCCGTGCAGCTGCACTGGATAGGAGGTATACTATCATCTCTGCTTACATTTCACCGTCAGCTGACTTCGACGCAGGGGAGTTCCGCCGCGTCGTAGCATGGTTGCCGAAGCCGTTTCTCTTGCCTGGAGATCTGAACGGCAGGCATCCTCTCTGGGGAGATTACTCAATAAATCCAAGGGGGCAAGCCCCTCCGATCTGATCGAAGAGCTTGAGATAGGTGTCCTAAACGTGGCTGAGTTTACGCATCACTGTCCGAGAACCGATTGATTTTCTTGCCTTGATCTATCTTTGTGCTCTTCGGATGCACAGCCTGATTTTGATTGGGGGTGGTCGATGACTTCCATGGTAGTGATCACTTTCCCATTTAAATATCATTTTAAGGGCAACTGCCACCTGAGAGCCCACCTCGGTGGTGCTTGGCGTGGACGCGGTGGCCTGCATTTCAGAAAAGGACTGAATTCTCTATCTCAGTCGAGGAGTTTAGGTCGGTAGATGAGGCTGGTGACTTCTTCTCTGGCAACCTCATCGCCGTGGGCCTGACTACTATTCCTAAGACGTCTGGCCGTTTTGCACGCCGACCACTCCCATGGTGGTCGGCCGAGTGTGAGACGGCCCTAAAACAGAAGCGTTATGCCTAAATGCGCTATAAGCGTCGCCCGAACGATTTCACTGTCGCTGAATTTCGTCGGGCTAGGGCTAGGTTCCGGTATATTTCGAAGCACGCCCGCCGCTCTTCTTGGCCGTCATACATGTCTTCACTTAACGGGAAGACCCCTTTAGCAAAGGTGTGAAAGCGAGTCAAAAGGATTCGGGGCAAGTTCTCGCAGGACCCCCCTCCCATTCTCCAGGAGTTTGGGACCGCAATCTCGAACCCCGCGTCCGTGGCGGAATCCTTAGCGACCGCTTTTTCCGCATTCTCTAGCCGGGATGCTGCTCTGCCAGCATTCGATGGACATCGTGATGTCGCGGAACGCCGCTGGCTGGACTTTACCTCCAGAGGCGGAGAACCCTTCAACGAAAAGTTTACTGTTAGTGAGTTGCGCTACGCTCTCGCTTCGTGCGTAGACACTGCCCATAGTCCGGACGATGTCCCGTACGCCATGCTTCAGCACCTGGATAAGCGAGGCATGGCCTTTCTGTTAGATTTGTTCAACAAGATCTGGGTGGAGGGTTTTCTCCCAGATTCCTGGCGAATCGCTACTGTGCTCGCCTTTCGCGAACCGGGGAGAGATCACTCTACTCCGACCGGTTTCCGCCCAATCTCTCTAACCTCTTGCGTGTGCAAGTTGATGGAGAAATTGGTAAATGTTAGATTAGCCTTTTTCCTGGACAGCAGAGGCCATCTGTCTTCCGCACAGTGCGGCTTCCGCAAGTTCCACTCCACGTCGGATGCTCTGCTCCGACTGGAAAATGCCATCTGCGAGGCTTTCATTCGTAGACAGCACTACGCCACGGTATTTTTTGATCTGGAGAAGCCCTATGGTTTCGCATGGCGATGTGGTATCATTGAGACTCTCCACACGATGGGGGCGAGGGGACGCCTCCCGATGTTTACATCTGAATTTTTGCGAGATCGTCGATTCCGCGTACGGGTAGGGGGAGCCCTCTCCGGCGCAAAGGAGCAGGAAGAGGGTGTCCTGCAGGAAAGTGTCTTCAGTGTCATACTCTTTGCCCTGAGCATCAACAAAATCACCTTAATGCTGCTAAAAAATGTTCTCGCTACGCTCTACGTGGACGACCTTTCGATCTCTTTTGGCGCGGCCCAGATGCCAACTCTGGAGCGTCGAATCCAACAGGCATTGAACCGCGTCTCTCGCTATGCCGAAGCGCACAGGTTTCGGTTTTCTATGGCCAAGACTAAGGTGGTGCACTTCTGCCGCCAACCACGGCTTCACCCCGACCCAGATTTGTTTCTTAATGGAGTGCGCTTGGATGTGGTGGAATCGCACCGTTTCCTCGTTCTTGTATTCGACCGACGCCTTACCTGGGAGGCTCATATTCACAGCCTTAGGGTCTCTTGTACCCGCGCCATGGACATTCTCCGTTCCGTGACGTTCAGCTCTTGGGGTGCTGATAGGGCTATCGCCTTACTTTTTTATCGATTCTTTGTTCGTTCGAAGCTCGACTACGGATGCGAGTTTTATGCATCTGCAGCCGAGCGTTTATTGCGGAAGGTGGATTCGATCCACCACACTGGCCTTCGCCTTGCGACCGGTGCCTTCCACACTTCTCCCATTGAGAACATTTTGGTCGATGTTGGGGAGATGCCACTCGCTCTGCGCCGCGTGCAGTGCATCACTCGCCTGTACGCGCGAGCATGGCGCTTCCCTCAGTCGCCAACAGCTTTCACTGCATCCGCAGCTGATCTCGATGGTGCCTATGCCACCGAGAGACTCCAGTTATACTCTAAGCCCTTTGGGTTTAGGGCCAGGAAACTCCTTTGAGAGGTAGATATAGCTCTCGGACCGGTGGCGATCCTGGTTCTGCCCAGGACGCCACCCTGGAGGGTACCACATTTGGGTATTTGTTGCCACGCCTCTGCTCCCAAAGCTTGTACGGCGACAGGAGTTTGGCGTTCGACCTTTTTGGAGCACACCTCGTGTCACGCTGGAACCGTGCCAGTGTATATGGATGGCTCCATATCCCAAGAGGGGGTAGATTTTCACGCCGTATCCCCTCTGTTTAAAGTCAGCGGGGCTCTGCCACGCGCTGCGTCTGTCTTCACGGCCGAACTGGTCGCAATACACCACTCGGTACGCGAGATTACGCAACATGCCCGGCTCGGAGACCGGATTGTGATATATAGCGACTCACAAAGCGCCCTGAGTGCTCTCGGGGCATTGAAATCTCCGCATCCCCTGGTTCGCGATATCCGTGACGCCACTGTTTTGACGAGCCGGGCAGATGTCGAGATTATCTTCTGCTGGGTTGCTGGACATGTAGGAATTGCGGGGAATGAGCGCGCCGATGAGGACGCCAAAGAGTCCGCGAGGACTCTGCGACGGGACCAGCGTTTAGTTCTTCCTCACACCGACTACATGGTAGGAATATGGGCAGCTCTTCAGAATGCTTGGCAAAGAAGATGGGACACGGTCGAAAGGAACTTAAAGTTGCGTGCTATTGCGCCGCGACTGTTCCCTTGGACCTATCCCCCAATGCCCAGACGGCTTCAGGTCGCTGTCTGTCCTCTCCGAATCGGACATACTCGTGTGACGTATCGCTATTTTATGGGGCGCTCGCCTATGCCCTATTGCGACGACTGCGTCGTTCCCCAGACTGTTCGGCAAATTCATGTTGAATGTCCCAGTCTGGGTGAACTTCGCCCACATTACTTGTCCCGGTACCGGGATAGGTGGGGTCGCTACCGCCTGTCGTTTGTACTCTTGACCAGTGCGTGCACATTGACTGGTGGACTTGTTGACTTTTGGGGGGAGGCCGGGTTTCTCCCCTTTATTTAAGAAGGTTCTATTTTGTTTTTTTGTTTGTTTGGTATTGTTTTCTTTGTAGGTTGCACGCTCCTGCACCGGGGTGAGGGAGACCTCCCCCACGCTACCGTAGATTGCTTCCTAATTGTTAATTTTTCACATCTTTATCATTGTTATGTTTTCATATTTTTATTTTAAAGTAGCCTAGTTCTAGGCTGTCGTGTTTCCGGCGGCTGATGCCCAAGTGAGCAGTTGCCAGATGGGCTCTATGAATAATTAAAAAAAAATCTCTGGCTCAAGGAGTACTCTTCTTAGTAGCTCTTGAGTTCTTCTAATATCCTAGACTACTTCGCAGGGTTACCAAAGTGGGTTTTGGTATACGAGTAGATCTAGAAAGTAATTAAATGGAACTTACTTGGGGATTAATTATTCTTTTCTTAAAATTACTGAGATTGCGATTTAAGAGTTCCTCAAGGGTGACCGGATCTTCTTTTGCCTTGCTCCCGAAATTCCTGTTTGGCACTTAGGAATTGTGATCCAGCCAGACCTCTTGCTAAGTCTGCGAAGGATAATTCGGTATTGCACCGATGAGAAAACGAGACGAACTTCTAAGTCTTAGAAGTCGAATTCGGAACTGGGTGAGGGACAGATCACAATGATCTAGTCCTCTATCATCTCTGCCAGAATAATAATTTCCTTTTTTCCCTTACGGGGCTTATTTATTGATCGGAGACCGCCCCACCTAAGGGAGACAGGGTAATTACACTGAGGGCAGCGCGAGTGGAAGAAGGAGTGCCACTGCGGAGCCCAGGTCTGCTTCTTAACGAGAGGCATCGCCAACCTTCACATTATTTCTCCTCGGTGGTCTTTTTGATCTGGCACCGCTCTTTGGGCGCTTTAACCGCGGGCCTCCTGACCTCGTAGGTAATCGGATCTTTTGAAAGCTGCTTAACGGCCTTTTGTGGCTACCTTGGTCCTGAAGCCCGACTCGACTACCCACCCGGCGGGGAGATCAGAGCCCTTCGGCAGTTTGACTGTTAGTCAGACGACTAACGTTCTCGCGCCCATCTTCTGGTACGTTTCTCTCGCTCTCTCCGAAGAGGGACTTTAACATATATGTCCGCTTGGCCCTCTGGGTGGCGTTTTGTTATAATTCTCCCTACACAGACGAACATTACGATCACAAAGTCTTTTCAGAATTGGATATTCTTTTTGAAGGTCATCAGTAAATTAGCACTTTTATTTATGCATTTTACCTGGCTAACAGCAAAAACTTGGTCTATTTCAAAGGCAAACAATGATTAATTTATAGTATATCACTGCCGAGCCTACCCTACTTTTACAGTAAGCTGCGCTTAAATAAATACCGACGCCTGCATTGATCAATCATAGTTGTCATATGCCATTTAACTTTTTAGGACTTGAACAAAATATTAGCAGGGACGAATTTTAAAAGCTTAAACTCTATATTCATATCCTGGAATTGTTAGAACATAAATTAGTATAGTTAGTTTTGAAACGGAGACTGTCCTGGTCAAATCGGGTAATATGGCAAGCCTGCCTAAAACTGTACCCGAGCTATAACAAGGGCGTATGCCAAGCACTGACCCCAAAGAATCATCTCTCGTAACCGGATTCAGTCCTAGTTCTTCCCTTTTTAAGATTACCTGTTGAAAATGAACAGAAATCTATCCCTCTAGCAAATAGAATCCACTCCTATTATGAGTGTACTTCAAACTTTCAGTAACACACCATTACGTGGAAAGTTTTCAAAAGGCTTTATTAAAGCCTACACTATATTGCGTTTAAGTAGTACTCATTTTGTGAAAGCATTCCAATCGATTAACTAAATAGAAACAAACGTCTTTGCCGAAATTCATATTGTGTATCCTTTAATTAGAGCACAATTTCGCAAAGTTTTGCTCCTTAGGCCACACTATGTATAACATTTCGGATAAATTCATGCTGCACCGGTGGTTGAAAAAAGTAAATAAATCATAATTAATTTTAATATTGTAATCTTAGTTATGGAATACAAAAGAATTAAACATATTTATTGCCAAAAAAGTATAAACAAATAAATAAACAAACACAAAATTTACAATTTAGCCGCTCAGACAGTGCAGCAACTAAAACAGAAAATAGGGTGTTGATCTCAACTTAGCACAGATGCACAATCAAGTGAAAGTGACTGAACTAAATCGGGTAATGGACCAATTTTTATCGCACATGATATATCGCACCCCCCCCCCCCCCGCCATCCGTCACCGAATGAAGCATTTTGTTAAAAAAATAATATCTCAGTAACCTCCTTCCTATTCAGGACAATTTTCATATGCAAGATACTTTCATCTTCCTTTTTTGGAGGCAGCAAACGGAATTAAGTTACCTTTTATAGTTTTCTTGCACTTCACAAAAATAACAACAGGGGTAAAAAAACCGAAAATCGAGTGTAAAGAAATAAATAATTAGAAATTTAATTTACGTACAGTAAATGATCGATTATATCAGCATTTTGATGACACTAATCTGAGGGGGGTTTTCCACACATAGACCTTTCCTTACTTCATTAATGTCAATTACTTGCCAAGATTCACATATTTTGCTTTTCAAATCTGGTTCAGAATTTCTCTCTGACCTCGATAAGTCTTTTCATCTAGTAACTCCCAAATTGAGTAATACATGAGGTTACCTTCTGGAATTTGCGGTGGCCGCTCATTTTTCGTTATTAATCTTGGCGTATTGCTAATTAGAAACGACTGCGTGGCGTGGCTTCTATGCAAAGGTGCTCCATCTTGTTGCAAAATAAAGTTATTTTCTTGATACAGGTGACGACAATTAGGCAAAAACTTTGTTTTTAAAAATTCAATGTAATTAGAAGAATTCACTTTTGTCTTTTCAGTATCAATAAAATGAACATCTGTTTTGCCATTCCAAGAGACCCGTACAGATATCTTAACGTTTTTGGAAAATTGTGAAGTTTCACGATACAATTTGTTTATCGGAATGTCACACTTTTTACCACGCCCGTAGACAACATCATTTTGGCGGTTTCGCGCAATTTCTAAAGTGAAATCTTTTCCATCCGCGAAGACAATATTTTTAACATCAGCGACAGAAAAATCATCAAGTAACTGTCTGCATCTTATTTAACGTTTATCGTTAACAATGCCATTTTTTCTAGAAGATACTATTTTTTGGAAGGCTTTTAGCTTTTGTGTCTTAATTATTCGTTGTACAGAACTCCTTCCAATATTCAAGTTTCTAGCAATTGTTCTTAGCGATAAATGATTTCCTAGTTTATCTTCTTGAGAGCAGATGTTATCGTTATTGCAATTCACAGTACCTGGTTCTGAAGCTATTTTAGGTCTACCACTTCCTGGTTTTTTGTTAGCGCTTCCCGTTTCGCGAATCTTTTTAGGTCCTTACATAGCACGTCTCGCAATATTCTTCCTATCTTCCAATCCTTTTCACCGTAACAAGCTTTAATGAGAATGCGATAATCTTCTTGGCAACGCCATTATGGTTAATGAGGAACTGTAAATAAAGATATCCATAATATCACATGTTTATTCCTGCAGGCTTTTGTAAGAACGAGAAAATTTCTGTATGATATTGAACAATAAAATAATATTTTAACTCGATCTTCGTTTCGTTTTACCAATGTTGTGAAGTGCAAGAAAACTATAAAAGGTATCTAAATTACGTTTTTGGCATTCGAAAAAGTATGATTCAATGTATCTTGTATATAAAAATTGTCATGAATAGGGAGATTACTGAGATATTAATTCTTTTAAAATGCGTCATGGGGAAGCGGGCACCCGATATGTAACTATTGGTTGCCATTTAGCAAAATTATACAAAAAAAAACATGGAAACCAATTTTCAAAAAATATTTCTGGATCTCAAGCCAAGGCTCCACCAAAATTTTCGTAGGCCCCACTTGGGTATTACTGAATTAGAGTATTTGTCTTGGGGTGATCCGATGTCTTATCTCTATTAGTAATTCCAAAATAGACTCCTTTGAGTCAGGCGAAGCAAATATGAAGGTAATTACTCGGACCACTTTTCTCTCCCATTTAGAAGATGGTTTTGACATTAATTAACCCTTTTAAGTTATGTTGTAACCCACTACCCCACCCCAAAGTCCAGTCAAAGATCTTGCACATAAGTTAAGTCAACTCCTCTTTTACGTATTTTAGGTGGCTTGGGTAAAAGCAGTCAAACCCTGTTGTTTTACGTGGGGGGGGGGGGTCGAGTGACTAAAAAAAAAATTATATTTCGAGTGGCTTAAAAAAATTCTTATTTTTTCACTAAACATATTTTGTTAACTTGTAAATAAAAAGAGAAGATATTTTACAACAAAGTCAGGTTTCGCAATGAATATAGTTAGAAAACTATCATTTATGCTTTTCTCACACTCTCCACAAATGCTAGTAAAAAATAAAATCATGAATATTTTACTATTTTGGTCAATTTAATGATCGATTCGATGACCGTCCTGCTCACAAAATAATCACAGTCTCATTTTCCACGTAGATATGCTCCCTTGCACGTAATTATTTTCAATTTCGTGCCGATTCCAATATTTTGTCGTTTTATTCACGTCCAGTAAATTTTTCACGCTTCGTTTTTCGACAATCTCAAATCAGATAATACGATGTGTTAGAGTCTGGGCTTCGAAGCGGCAAGTCATTCCTGGTACTGAAATTGAGTGAATTATCAGTCATAAATGCTGGCGTTGGGGAGAGGCGATGGTTGTACATATGTAACGATGTTCCATCTTGAAAACAAAAATCATTTTCCGTATAGAGGAGACTGTACTCGTAACTCAATGGATTATTTAATGTGGGCGGGGCGAAAGATTTTACTGAACGTGAATTAAAGAGCAAAATATTGGAATAATGACAGGAAATTGAAAATAATGAGGTGCAACGAAGCATATCTGCGTGGAAAAGGAGACTCCGATTATTGATCATTTAATTTACCAAAAACCTTTGTAAATTATGAGAAACGCATTAATCTTATGTTTAAAAAATGAAACTACTGAGACAGGGCCTTGTTGTAAATTGTCTTAAGATATTGTCTACATAGGTTCACGGGTTACTGAGATATGATTAGTTGAAAAATGCGAACTTTTTTGGCTCCTCCTCTTCTCCAGATACAAATTTCTTTCCCTATTTTCACCGAAGTTAATTCCATCGCTTATTGGGTCACTGCGACATGTTTCGGTGGTAAAAATACTTGCGAAATAATATTTTACAAATATTCCTATGAATTCGGATCTGTTAGAGAAAATCCATTCCCTGCTCTTGATCGGTCAAGTATTCTCTCTTTTACGTGCCTTCAAATCGTTTGGTTAACATGTTTTATTTTCCTTTTACTTTCGTTAGCTCATTTTTCCGATATTTAATTTTATTCCATACTATGTTGGTTATATTTGAGTCATTTATCATTTTTTTGTTTTCCTCATATAAAGGTTCGTTTACGAAAGGAAGGGGAAGAGTCTCATTATATTGCTGCCTCTTTAGTGTTCTGTCTCTTTCTTTTGCTATCTCGTTTTTTATATTTTGTTTTTCCACATCCTTCGAATTGCCATTAGGCTGTGTCGTTTCCCTATTAACTCGTCTCCCCTTTGCCTAACTGTGTCACCCCCCACCCCTCTATCTCTTATTTTGCGACGATTTCTACCCCATTTGCGTATATTTGTTGTTTTCTTTTTAAGGTCTTCGGAACGTCCAGGCGAGTGGCAGCACCGCTTCCAATTACAGCGAACTTAGGCCACATGGGGTAGGTTGAACCTCACAGTTGGTGCCATTCCCTTTATAGAACCGTGGTTCGGATCCAACGTTAAACTCTCGGGCCCCCGCTTAGTAATAAAAAGTCCGCGAAAGAATTAAGTTGGGTGGTAAAACCGTTACTAATTTATTAGTTCCGCGCCTTGATGGCGCGTGCATCGTATGTACGTTTGTCCGTGTATGAATGAGAACTTTTGCATGTTTGCATAGGCCCAAGGAAGTGCAAGTATTTAAATGCTTGAAGCCCAATGTGTTAAAATGGAAGACTTAAATTAAACATAAGAAATCCAAAGTTTGGCCATTATTAAACGGCTTCTATCAGCAAATTAAAAGTTGGCTGCCAAATTTGCCCTAGCGGGGAGGAATGGGGGAGGGTAAGTCAAGGGTAAACCTGAAAAGGGGGGGTAAAGCTTATAACTCGGTTGAAGTGGTAATATCTAATGCAGGATTAAATTCTGTCATACTGAAAAATAATGTGAATCAATGCAGAAAGAAAAATACCCCTTTCTCTCTCTCTCTCACTCCTTAAACACACAAGTACACATAATAAGCTAGAAAGAAAGATGACCGAGTGCGGAAATGAGTTGATCATGGAGTGAGGAGAAATAAAGATGAGTAAAAGCAGTTTACTCGTGAGCATCCTAGTGGCATTGATAGAGCACCAGATATCCCAACATTCCTGACATTTCACTCCTAAATATAGCTGGCCAGAATGTCAAAACTACGCACACATAACACATGTATGTACATCTACCCGCACCTGCATTTAGCCTTGTAAATTGAGAGAAACTATTGGACATCTGCCATTTTCAATTCCTCTCCCTTGTCCAAAGTATTATTCGTGTATGTGTTTGTGCGCGTCTGTACCCATTTCTCTTTCTCCACCTCAAATCGGAGCCCCAAGGATGAACAACGTGTTTTACCTTTGAGTCCTATGGGCAGTGGTAGTGGGATTTTCTGCCTTTGAGAAGTTCCTAGGATGGATCATGATAAATAATACGAACATGAGCGCGCTGCCCATTTTGCACCACCGCCCAAGACACCAATCGGGGCATTTTTGTAATGCCCCCGCGCAATACGCCCCTTTCCTCCAGCCGAAGATAAACTTGAGGGCGTGGTCAACGATTTTTATGGAATAAATGGATACTCAAAAGGTAGGCCAAAAGACCCCCCCCCCTCCCTCGTTCGCGAATTAAGAATAGGGTAACCGCGGGTTGGCGTTTTATTTTTTCTTGAAATTATGGTTACAGGCATTCATTAGGAGACCGTTGTTTTTAAGATTTTCCAAGCCTGGGGGGACAGGTTGGATCTTTTAGGAAAAGGAAAACAGCAATCACCTTCGATGCCCCCCTTCCCCTGGAAGAAAATGCTAAAAGTTATAAAAGAGGAAGAATACAACGGATGAGGAGGCGCAAGACAACCATGATTTACGTTAACACTGATCCACACATGAAGAAATAACCCCAACTAATGAAATGAGCACCATTGGAGGGTAATTAAAAAGTAAAAGGGGAAGATAAGGTTGGTAAGCGAGATCCCTCCATGATGTTCGCGTCCATTCTTTTGCCTTTTGGCCATATTTATGAGGGAAGTAAATTCTCCCTCATCTGAGATTCAGTCTCGTAAACTATTTTGTTTTTTTTTCGTTTCTTTCCGCGCAAACTTTTATAATATTTACTTGACAAAATTACATTAGATAGAGATATATATTTCCCAAACTTGCCTTTGGTACGCAACGAAGCTCGGTCTATTTGTCAAGCAATTAATCTGTTCTTCCCTGCTTATTATTTACATCATGCTACTTACTCTCACTATCCCAGCGCTTCCGTTTCCCGATAACTGGAAGATTCTTTTAGTTAAGCGCCGCGCCCGGTAACGTGGCTCGCGTGGTATTGGTTCATATGAGTCAATTGCAAAGGATGGGAAACAAGAGCGCGGGGTAGAAGATGAAGGGCGTAGCAGAGGATAGATAAGTCCCTTTAAGCCAGGTCTGGCTGGACTTGCGATTTTTCAAACTCAATCCAAGGTCTTTAAACGCATTCACAGGATTATATATATATATATATATATATATATATATATATATATATATATATATATATATATATATACCAGTTAATGGCTTCGCTACTAAGATTAAATCTTTATAAATTTTCTGAACTTCGCGAATTACAATAATTTTAAAAAGGAACTCTAAACTAAATTTCCCCCCTTACAAAAAAATCACGTTGCTAAAATATAGTTATAGAAGAAGATATATAAAAATAAATTTTCTGAACTTCACCATCTGTAATTCTATGGGTTTTAAAAATTCACAAAATTTCGATAGTTATATTTATTTCTGAACTTCACCATTTTGTTTTTTGATATTATAAAAGAATTATTAGAAATAACTTTGATAAAAAAAACATAAATCATAACCAAATTAAAAAGAAATTATTATTTAAATACTCAAAAAAATCCCCTTCTTAAATTATCTTTATGCATGATTCAGCTCTATGTGGAGAAGGGGAATTCATGTCATAGACTCCCATCAATACATATATATATATATATATATATATATATATATATATATATATATATATATATATATATATATATATACAGTCGCCGCGACGGAAGTCTGGACCTTTAGTCATATTTTATGCATTGATATAGGTCCAATAATCGTTGCGGGGAAAATGCTATAATTGATTAATGTTTTGTTGCGGTTTCTGGCAACGTCTGTTAGGTATATATGCACATTGTGTCCGCTGTATTATTCAATACGCGCTCAGACTTGGTCGTGAGGGATGCTCATTTTTTGCAATGTTACTTCCATTTTGGTGGTATCTTGAAGATATTTGGCTGATCATATATTTTTTTAACTAGCACTCCAACCATGAGTCCCAAGCCTCTCACAAATGAGGAAAAGGTCCGTATTCTCACTTTGAGGGAAGAAAATGTTAAGATAAGTGAAATATGCCTGCGAACAGGGCGGTTAAAATCTACCGTAATGGCGTTCCTCTCTGCTGCCCGTGAGCTTCCCTCAAACACCATACCCCAACATAAAAAGCGCGAAGGACCAGAGAAAAAGACTACATCGGGAACAGATCGCTTGCTAAAGTAGGCTGTTATGAAGCACCCTAGGATAACAGCATGACAACTCAAGGAAATGTACCCTAATCTCCTCCAAAATGTCTCGGAACGGACCGTACAGCATCTTCTTCTAAAAGATTTGAAACTCCCCAGCCGTACTGCCGCGCTCAAACCGCTGTTGAATGACCTCATAAGGAAGAAGAGGCTTCATTTTTCAAAGCAGCACAATGGCTGGACAGTGGTCAGAGGTCATGTGGCAGATGAAAGCCCATTTCAGGTCATAAGGGCACACAGAGTGAAGGTGAGGAGGCCAGTTGGATCAAACAGGTACAGCCCCCAGTATACAGCGAAGACTGTAAAACACAGTCCCTCAGTTTTGGTTTGGGGTTGTTTCAGTGCTTTTTCGGGAGAGGTGGTTTATATTTCCTGCCCAAGAAGGTGACCATGAATGTTCAGCGATACAAGGAAGTTTTGGAAGGTCATCTATTTAATCATATGGAACTTCATGGAACATCCATCTTTATCCATGATTCAGCTCTTTGTCACAAGGCTAATTGAATCAAGCAATTACTACAGAGAAAGCGCATCAACGTCTTGGACTGGCGTGGGAATAGTCTCAATCTCAACCCCATTAAAAACGCATGGAAGGTCATCAAAGACAAGGTTAATGGGGCCAACGTGTCATCAGTGCAGGACCTCCAGGAGGTCATCAAGAAGTGTTGTGCACCAACATGGACTTGAATTACTTTAAAAATCTTGTTGCGATATGCCAAAAAGGATGCAGGATGTCATCAAGGTCAGGGGGCAGATCATAAAATATTAAAAGTATCAACAAAAGTGTTTTTAATTATACTAACCTAATCTAATGGAGGTAAATAATATAAAAATAACATAAAATAGCGAGAGTCCAGACTTCCGTTGCGGCGACTGTATATATATATATATATATATATATATATATATATATATATATATATATATATATATATATATATATATATATATATATATATATATATATATATATATATATATAAGAGAAAGAGAGAACAAGTTCTCACTCCAGTGTCTCCGCCCATTTTACGTAGGAGCGAGGTTGCGTTTGGTTATCTTTAAAGATGTTCAGTTAAGCACCAGGGGATAAAGTTAATAATTTAATTTTAAGGAATAAAAACACATTCTCTTTGTCTCTTTTCTGTTCCTTTTTTATATATTTTTAAGCAGAGTAAAAAACATTGACTTTGCCGATATCATTTCTCATCTGCATCGATGGAAATAGGGAGCCAGACTCGAATGATATTCCCTCCAACTTCTCCTAACATAAAATTGTAAATTCTCACTCGACCAAGGTGTAAACATCATGAGACGTTGAATGTTATGTTTTTAGACATGTGATTTTATTTCGCCAGAAAGTGTTATTGAAAGTGAAATATAGCAATCGAAATGATTATTTCCAGACGAAGAGAGACCCATTTCATTTAAGAAGTTGCTTGGTATGCGAACGAAAATCACGGGGAATAGGAAAAATGAAAAAGAACAGGAATCACTCGGGGCTGAAAAGAAAATTGCCGGTTCCTTAAAGATAAACAATGATTCTTCGTGGTAGACAAACATTGCTGAAGTAATTGGACTTGGAGAAACAAGCCTGGACCGTTAAAAGATGCCTTTGACTTATGAAACAATGATTGCAGGGATAAAACGCAGGGCTTCCAGTGCTCAATGCGGAAGAGTACTTCAAAAATCCGTCGATATAAAGTAAGAAGAATACGACGTTCTACGAAATTTAAGTGTGTGATAAATTGGACCTACAGGCTTGTGTGAAAGGAAACTTGTACAAATTGTGTAAACCATGTTCCAACTTTTATAAGTACAATGAACCATCAGTGATATTTTCTATAGGGGCAAAACCAGAAGAGGCGTTTCCACTGAAAATGTTTTGAAAAAGAGATTCATGGTGAAGGAAACGATGGAAGATACATACCCGATGTAGCCATAAGAGGACACTGTATAAAGACTTCACGGGCGCACATGGAAGTAGCGCTCCGAAAATTACTCCCGTCCTGCAACGAAAACAGGCCCACTTGCAGATAGAGCGACGGTCAAATGTCACTACTCATTTACGCTGTCTTCCTCTTTGGAGCCTGTAGTTTTACTGTTAGGCCCTGTACCCCATTTTTTTGTACTTGTTTATTGCCGCTTAAGAGCCAAATAAACAGAAATTATTTTGGTTTTGGCGTAGCTCTTTTTTCCGCTTTATTTTGTCCTCCATTTTAATTCCTTATCTTCCTTCGAAACTCCATCGCTTGTACCGCTCCTAAAAGGCGATTTTAATTCCGTCCTTTTCTTTCCTTTCTTCTTACCTCTGTCGCTTGTACGTCTGTTAAAGGGCGCTATTTACTTTCTTTAGCGAAGTTATGAGTGTGTGATTGGATGGCCGCTTAAAAATTGCAGAAAAAAGAAAAATATCCAGGGACAAAAAATCCTCGCTGTGTGGCAGAGAAACCAACGAGATCATTTTCCAAGGGAGTTTTGGAAGAGAGATTCATGGTGAAAGTGGAAAAGTTAGGGCAAGTGATTTGTTGGGAAAGAAGGGAAGATAAAAGAGAAAGACTGAGTCGAAGGAAAATATAAAAATCGATATTGAGAACGCCTGGAATGAGAATCTAATACGACATAGTAAATGGATCCACGCCGACGCATCTCCCTTTCTAGTTTATAAGTTGGGAGATACAGCCTTATGGGAGTGACCTACCACTAGGTAACGTCATGTTGATGTACGTTGTGAACAGATGTTGATCACCATCATTTAACGCACCCAGGTTAGGAGGCCCGGAAATATCTGAAAATCCAAGACGGGCAGACATCGGTGGGAGCGGCGAGATATGCAAGATATAGCTCACCACTCCATTTTTACATCTTCACACGTCCGAGGCTACTCTGAGCAATAAGTGCGCTCTGTGTTTTCAAACTTGCTAATGTCTTTTGTGGAAAATAGAGTAAACACCGCTCTCTGGCGAAACATCGCCCAATCTTAGTGAGGGGGGAGGGGATGCTGCACAGCAGAGGCGCACCTCTTTCTGGTAGATGAGCTCCCATCTTGCCATTGGTAGCTGGCGAAAAGGCCTCGCTTTTGCCACCCAAGCTACCCACAATATACTGCGGAAGTCGCCCCCTCCAAAACTCTCCTGAATTGAGGAAGTTTACTCAAATGTTTTTCTCTCTAATGCAGAGGTGTCAACATATGTATATGATTCCTCTGGATAACTTCCACAGGAGGAGGAGGAGGATGCGTCTTTCGTGCTCCCACAGGAAGCCAAGAACAATTTGTGATCTCCTTAGGAGCACAAACAATAGAAGAGCCTTTAAGAACCCCCATAACTTATTAAACTCAACACTTGTAAATGTCATACGGGCCGTCGAGCCTGTCCCATGGATGATGCTATCTTTTGTCGGTGCCGTAGCGTATGGGGTTTTCGACCAAATTAGAGGGGTACCGATGCTTGCCCCTCCCAATGAGGATACTAAGTCAGGAAAGCTCCTAACGTGAGATAAGCGGGGGTTCAGACAGAGTGACTAAGGAGGCCCCGTCCCAGCAGACAAGAGTCCTTTCCGGAACTAAATCACGGCCCGTAGAGAGCTACTCCCACGCCCGATCCTGTTACTCGGTAGGACGCACACGCGGGCGGTGGATCCTCTGCAAAGAAAGAGAAAACCAAAAAAGAAAGGCAAGGGCTCTTCTTCTTCCTCTTCCGCGAAGGATCTGGTTGAGGTGCGCCTGCCCAGCCTTCGAGTACCGTTGGATGGAGAAGAGAGGGGAGAAGCCTCTTCTTCCCTTGCCCACAAATGAAAATAAAAATAAAAGCCAAGAATATGAATCCTCGGTCATCTTGTACTCACTTATTGAGAAGATGTATGGGGTTTCCGAGCACAGCCGTTTCAAACGTGTTCTCATCATTCGCGTGATTGATGGGAAATAGTTATCAAAAGGAGGAATGTCCCGTCAGCGCAAGAGGCTAGCTTTGTTTTGGGATTGGGAATTAAGAGTATCCCGTTTCTCGGGCGTGTCTATCTTGGTTCATGTGGCCAACTATCCTCATAGTGCGAAACTGAGTGGTCTCCAAACACTCAAAGACACACTGGTACAAGTGAATCCTCTCCCTAACGAGTGTTAGTGTATATCAGAAAACGGATACATACTCGTAATTTCCTTGATGATATTAATGAATAGCTGACCGATCACGGTGCGGTCAGTGATGAACGAGTGTCGAGGAAGCAGGGAGGACTTTGTTGACCTAACACAACGCTCTTCAGCTCCCTGAATCGCTGGATGCTAGTTTGCATCGCTATTACATATAGGCATTCGTGCTGTCAACGCGATGTTATCATTACCACAACCCCTCTGGCCACATGAAAAGATCTTATAGATGTGCTAAGTCGGGACTACTCTTAATCAAGGCCAACTGCTATAATACCGCACACAATAAAGATATTTCGTGTAAATGAGTGTCAATTGTGGCTGATTACATATTGTTTTTACTTAGCATTGCACTCTCTGTCTTTTGGAGAAGGAGTTCGCGACCGCCCATGTTACGAGACTAAGTTTGTTGAGAGAAGTTAAGGACTTGATCCCGTCACTTTCAAGGCCTACATACATGGTAGCGCAGGCGACCGTTAGGAATATATTTTAGGGTTTTACCTCATCTGAGTGTCACCCAGCTCTGACTGATAGCATGAAGGTCACAAGCCCTGTTCAAACAATACCGGCGACGCCCCCCTATCTACCGTGATAGAACGAAGATCCCCTGAAGCTTCCCTAGAGCAGAAGGATTCGAGACAGAAGAGGGAGAAGTCTAGATTGTTAAACAGGATCATAATTAAAAATTGCGCCGCTAATAGCCCTCGGATGTCTGTCTCCGAGTGCCCTAGAGCAATCCCAGTGAGGGCTTCCTCTGCGAAGAAGGCATATGCAATTCGTTATAACTAGATATGGATGGCATATTTCTGTAATGGAATTGCCGTGGACTCCGACCTAATTAGGCGGAGCTGAGGAGGTTTCTTTCCTCTGTTACTCTTACCAGTTTATCTCCAGGCAATCATGTTGGGTGCATACCCCATTATCTACCCTCCCAGGAAGCATTTGGAAAGTAGGAATGCAGTCACTGGACTTCAACTCCAGAGGCGGCAAACTGTTCTATGACCTATTTTCGTTGAGCGAGTTGCGTTTCGCTCATTCTTCTTGTGCGGATACCACTCCTGGCCGTGACGATATCCTGTACACCATGTTTGAACACCCCCAATTTTATCAAAATCCGAAAATAAAATACCATTAAAAATTGCACATATTTTTGCCATTTCACTCTGATATTGTCCAAATTTCATTTCATAGAAGAGCGGCTAAAACAAGTTACGAAGAAAGGAATGTGCATTAGAAGAAAGGATGCGTCTAAAACTAGAGAATGATAAGTATAAATAAAAGCATAGCCAGAAAACAACAAAAATACCTCATAGACAATGGATAAAATATTAATAAGGACTATGCAGAGCCTCGTTGAGGACTTCAGTAATTTATTGCATTATTCGGGTTTGATTTCATTCCATTCTTCCTCCAATATTTTCAAGAGATCTCAAGCATTCGTCGGTTTCAGAGCAATAGCCATCTCACCGAGTATCTTCTAAAGGTTTTCTATCCGGTTTAAATCACGGGTCTGCGCAGGTCAGTTCGTCAAGTCGAAATTTTTAGCATCCAAGAACTGCCTCACCGCAGTTCTTGGATGACCTGTGGCACGGAGCATTGTCCTTATTGAAAACGGGCTAAAGTATCCTGATGTTCGAAGAAATGGGATCCCATTTCCTGAAGCAGCGTCTCGTATACCGCACCATTTACTTTGGCGTAAACAAAGGAGTGTAAAGATTCCAATGCTTGTACCCTCTCCGCGCCATATCGCTACAACCTCTAAATTTAACCAGTTTTCTCGTGCATTTGGGGTTCAATATTCTTTCATACGCATCTTTACATGCTGCTTCTCATCCAATCCAAACAAATTAAATTTGTTTTCGCCGCCTAAAACCACTTTCACACTTTTAAGCCCTCCACATGGCATGCTCAGTAGTGAAGGCCAACCTAGCCGCTTTATTCTTTTTATTTGTGAGTGGTTTCTTAGCAGGTAGCGTGTAGAATAGCATGTGCTCTCTCAAACTGGGTCTGCTTCCTCAGGTAGCGTTATTATTCGTGAAGTCACACTTTTCCCTGATTTCATTGTCTTAAGTGTTAGACAGTGCAATTAATTCATTCTTCCACTGGCCAACATGCTTTCTGAAAGATATGTCTATCATAATTCTTCTCGTCATCCTGATAAATGAGTAATGTTACCACTAATAGTCTATTGTAATACACGTGGAACATTTTTGTTATACATACGTTACAAAGCTTTAAGGGTAAACTCAAATTTACTTTCTTCGTAATTTTTTCATTCACTTTGCTATGAAATGGAACTTGAACACAATCGAAGGTAGATTTTAAAGAATATTATGTAAATTTTCCATGAAATTAAACATATTGAAGAAAATGTCTAGTTTGGGACGATACTCTAGGTGAGAGAGGCTTGGCCTTTCTATTAGCTTTATTCAACAGGAACAAGTCGGAATGTATCATGCCAGATTCCCAGCGAATGGTTACCGTGCTTTCTTTTTGCTACCCGGGAAGAGAATACTCCACCCCGACAAATTTATCTAACCTTTTGGGTGTTCAAATTGATCGATAAAATTATAAAGGTTGTAATAGTTTATTTCCATGGCAGAAAAACTCACTTGTCTTATGCACAGTGCCGGTTGCTTAAGTGCAAATCCACGTTAAGTTGCCATGCTTCAGATGGAGAGTACTATCGGCCTGGTTTATTTTTGTAGGCAGCATTTCCCCACTGTGTTTTCCAATGGAAGAAAATCTTCTCATACCATCTAATAGTTTTGCACACACACTCTATACCACTTATCAGCATATCTCTCTTCGCAAGCATTCGCATTTTTTTTTGGGGGGGGGGCTGTACTCAATCACACATTTACGTTTCAAAGTAATGTTATTTCTCTATCTCTTTTATCTTTGTAACACATTTGATCATCATGTACACTAGTAAGCAACTGTACATTTTTGTTTATCGCAACATTTTTACGCATAATATAATGTTACATTGCATTGATCAAACCTCTCTTTTTTTTAGACTTTTTTTTAATTTAGGCTTTTTTTTCTATCAGAACGAACTGTTTCACAAGCCGCGGTCTTATTTTCTAGTAATTTTGCAAATAGAGCAGGGCTTGTGCACCCATTGTCAACAAAAATAACATAGCTATTATTCAAATAGGATTCAATAAGTGTCCTCACAACCGATCCAGCACACCTACTTCATCGTCGATGGCAATTTATGCACCGGTTCCATTATCAATGATCAGATCTATTACGTATCCAGTCTTACAATCGCACAACACAAACGTTTTTTCGCCAAATTTATGTCTTCTGTTTGGATTGTATTGCGTGAAATTGAGTCTTCATCTCCAAAGAGTAGACTTACATCTATGCTAAATTCTTTGAAAGGAATTAGTTTTGATTAAAATTTCTGTCTAATGAGGTCCAGTACAGGTTTGATTTTTCTATATTGTTAATTCTTCAATTGTATTATTGCTAAAATGCAAAACAAACCCATCATTATTTGCAAAAAGCGATAGCTTCACATTAGTTTTCCGACATAAACACTCATAAAAGCGGTTAGGATAGGAATCTCCCGTCCCTTTGATTCTGCATCGGACGCTCTCGACGGACGCCCTTCATCCACACTAAGCAAGCGGCTGTATCCAATAGACCAATCAATCTATCACCCACTTGCGCACTGTGGATGAGGAGCCTCCTCCGGGATACTGATGCACAATTAATGGGGCCAGAGATTGACGTCCTAACCACATGTCCGAACTCCATCAGTGACTCTGAGAAGCCCGATACTAAAAAAACAACTGAATTTCGTTGGCATCCGTTTCTTCGAAGGTGGAAAGGCTGCTATTCGGTTTGTAGGAATTTATTCCTTCAAAAATTTATAATAGCGACAAGACTATCGTTACTCTCTCCGTCTAGGCTTAGATGGCCTACGAGGGGCACATCGATGCATCAGCTCAGGAGAAACGTCAATGGTAGGTGCTGGTGCGCCTACCTCTTAACGCTCTTCCCTTATAGGCGTCAACTCAGTGGGCACAATCCTGCCAGTCACGGTATCAACCTTAGCAAAAAGGAGCGCCAACCCCAACTCCCTCTGCTTCAGAAGAAGAAATTAAACACACAAAAGGCATGGCAGCAGGTGCGTTTGGGAAGCGTTCGTTTCGCGGACGAGCACTCGCGGAATCGACGTGCCAACGGCAGGCAAACATAAGCCGCTCCTTACAGGAGCTTTTAGTTCTGAATGTGTTTAATCAGTTTATTCAACCCCTTCCCCCTAAAAGAAAATCCTCGTGTGAGATCAGGTAGAACGTTCGTAATCATTTTCCGACCTTCAAGATGCTACTAAAATACATAATTCCTGAGATCGAGGATATGGATCATGTGAATCACTTATTCATTGAACCTTTACCAAAGTCTCAAGTGGTGGAAGGGTTTGAGTGTTCCAATTATTCCAAGAGCGATGCCGTAGAAAATTTTAAACTTCTGGTAGGGTCACATAAGACGGCAAGGTCGTGGATCAGGTTCCAGAATAAACTAAACTGACAGCAAGACCACAACGGCAGACCAAACAGACATGAGACATATAAGATTCCTATGTCTGGCTCTGGCGGAGCGGAGAAGGGCAGCGTTCAGCGGGCAGGCACGACAAGGGTAGGCTTTGATTGACCAAGAACCCTGCAGCCCGATGCAACCAGCCTCGACGAAACCGCATGTTTCAATGTTTCAAGCCGCAGTGGACGCGTTACTGGCCAAGTGAGCGCGCGTAGCCGTCGCGCAGCCACGATCACCCGAAACAAATTCCTCAGTGAATAGCATTCGTTTCTGTTTTATTTCCGGCCTTATTTGTCTCCTAAGTCATATCCGGCATAAACATCACCGGAGGAGACCGGATAACTAAAGACGAAACCGATGCTCGGACACGAGCTGAAGCAGACGACGAGATGATTAGATGGCCACTGGGGGAAATCCTCAACGGCGGAGTGAGCGGCCAAATCTACTCGATTTTGTCATTGGTCACAAAGGCGGACGAAGGTTGCAATCAGATCAATGGTTCAGTCGTCCCCATCTTTCGGGCTATTGATACAACTGATAAAGATCGTGGGTTCTCTGAGGGGGCTACAGGTTTCCACGCTAAACAATTCCACGCACAGGCATCTCTTGACTCCCAGTGGACCCAGGGCCAGAACTTAATATGACCAGTTTGCGATCGAGCATGCGGCTCTCGCATCGGGTTAGTAAGTCATGAACGCGTTCACCGAAGAAGATACAGACCTTTTAATACTCTTTAGAGTGAAAGCCATGATATTTATCACATCATCATTGCTAAATCGTTAAAAATAATTTATTTCTTTGAAATTTTGTGTAATGAAAAATGAGGAAGTCAAACCGGATAGTGAAGATTTGTGAGAGTGAGGGCAGGAAATTGAAGCAGATAGATAGATGTCTAAGCCTAAATAGTGGTATGTTGCGTCCGTTTGCGTGACCAAAGGTCACTCTTCATTTTTGTCTTTAGTGTCACTATTTCTTTCGTTTAAAATTTCGAAAACATCAGTGCAAAATTCAGATAATACTTCAAAGAGCCAGCCATCATCGCTAGATATATTGCTTAGGTCATCGAGTCTACACTTTTGAGCAAGTTACTCGAAACTTTGACTATTTTTCCCTTTAAATTTGACGTGGAAATTTTCTTATCTTTTCTACTCGCCATTTTGAAATCGAGTGATTTGAAATGGAAATAATTTAAACATGTCTAATGAGAGAAGAGTGCCAGAGATAAGTAGAGACAAAAAATTTAAGCCCTTCGGGACATAGAGAAGGTAAAAGATCAAATCCATATAAGGCTGAATCGCAGTCAACCGCAATTTCAGATTCTATCCATATATGGTGATTAGTAGCCAAAGGCTTAAAAAATTACTCCAAGACATCGAGTGATTTTCCCACAGAATAGGTGAGGGACATACGAAAGTAAAAGATGAATAAATAAAAAAATAGTAGGTGAAAATAGCAAAGAGTGATCCGATCTGTACTAGTAAACCTTATCGACTTTATGTGCATACTGGGAGGGAGAGAAATATCATACACTTCCAGAAATAAATTCGCAAAAGCGACATTAATCAAAAGTATGAACGTGAGCCCTCAACAATACTAAAATTAATGATAGAGCCTAGAACGTTTATCCACCCGACCAATTATGCCCTACAAAGCACAAAGTTTGGACAAAATTAGCTCTTTATACTAGAGGTGTGCTATGTGTTGTTGTATTTTGTCCAGTGTAGGCTCATCCAAAGACAGAAGGCCCCAAGCTCGACCCTTCATAAATCTCCATGCATACTTATGATTCACAAGATTATCCACCTACTCTGCAGTCAACCTGTCAGTAAGAGAAGGTTTTACCGCCCCCTAGAACCCAACGTCTACCTGTGGCACCTGAAAAGATACACGAACCTGCACGGCCAGACAGCCCCAAGGGAGCCCCGAGATTTTCGCGGGGGCTCGTAATCCTTTTAGGTTCCATTCCTCGCCGGCGTACCGTCTGATCGGCGACAGCCCCACGGCCCCAAGGACTTTGCGCAAAGCTGTGAGGCCGCCGAGACTATCCTCGTCCCCTGGCGCGCCAAGTCTAATGAGATCCCCGTCCCGCTTTTGCGGGCCCCCGGTGATCCGCTTCCAACGAGGCAGTGTAAATACTTCGAGAAAAGCTTTGAGAAAGCAGTACTATACAGCCCTGTCTTGGTTAGCAGCGACGTACACTCTGTCTCGCCTACCAACGTCTTCCAGCCTCGAACGCGACGCGTCATCTCTACCTGGCCGACAGACGATAGACACGGACAGGCATCTATCACTCAGTTATCGAGTTTGTTCAACGACTGGAGTACTTCCTCACTCATTTCTCACAACGATGTTAAAGAAGAAGGAACCTTGCAAGCTCAACTTTGCAGCGCCCCGTTTGCGCGCCGTATTCAAGCCTCCAGTCAATTAAGATTTACGTGAGTTTCCCCGATAATTGCACTCTCCCATTTTCTTTGGAAGCAATCATCGTGCATTCTCTCTCGGACTCTCGTACCCGTCGAGTCATTTGTATCTCCTTCCCCCCCATTTGGTACCCCGGGTCTCATTTTATTTATTGTCATTTATTTACTTGTGCTATTAATATTTTCTTTGTATATAGTTAAGTTATATATTTTCTACCATTAGTTTCTCTAATTCCATAACCTCTAAGAGTTGATTATTTAGGCCAACGCAGTCGATTTTATTTATTTAACCCTCACACTGGGATCTGTATCCCAATTTCTCTGGCGTGCCCTCTTCACGATCACCCTACAACACAAAACACTTATTGCTAAATCACCTGCTTTTTACCTCGTCTTCCAACCATTGTACGCCCAGACACTCATATTCTCTTCACCAGTCTATTTCCATATATTCTTTTTACATGCCCATACCACCTCAGAAATGTCTCAGTAACAACTTCGTTCACACCATAAATAACTCTTAATCACTCGCCCTCACTCGATATACACTTTGCACGCCAAATATTCTTAAAAAATTATCAATTTGCATTAATATTCAACTATTCATTTATTCGTGAGTCCGTCTGACTTAAAAGACTTTCGATGTGCTTTTCACTTCGATATGGCGAACCAATATGAGTTTACGAATCTTACTTTGTATTATTTATTTCTTTATTTGCTGTAATGAATACAATAATGGATATTTTTGAAAATATGTTTTGCCTTCAGATATTTCCATCACCATTGTTATCATTAACTACTTTTCCTCGAAGTGAAGTCTGCTGTTTTTATTATTAGTGTCAAATGAATGACGGACAGATGGAGCCGAGGCTTGATAAAAGTTTTGGACGATATTATTCTTAGTATTGACGTATTGTTCGGTGTTCCCTTTGATTATTTATTATCTTTATGCGAATTTGTTTTTGGAAGTTTATGATATTTCTTTATAGACTCTACAGACTGTTCACAGTATGTACCTTTAATTATCTACCCTTATCCTATCCTTCGCCTCTGATTGAAAATGCCGTAGTAGGTCGAATCAGTTTCCATTTTTTTCTCACCTCTTAAACACTTTGAAAATAATCTCCTAAATAACAAAATCTTCGGAAATTTTATATTTGATAACAACGTTAAAAAATTAAAAGAAAACAAAGGGAAATTCTACACACTCTGGAAGCAGAGAAAATAAAATAAAGTTGAGATTAGAGCAAAATACTTCAAATCAAGATTAGTATTATCAGAACATTTTTCCTTTTTCTTTTTGACAAAGATAGAGACCTATACATTTCTATATTACTGTATGAACACAGTATAGCAGCATAAATAGTATTTTGGTAGGTTAAACTTTCCTATCATATCTACAAGTGCCGAAGCGGAATTACTTCCGCACACGAAGTGAGCTGAACAAATTCAGCTTTTTTTTCTATTTGTCGAACGGTTGAAGTTTGGAAGATTTACGCCGTTTTTGAGAAAAATCTCAGTTATTTTTTGTTGTTTAAAATTTTTTTCTTTCTCTCTCAGGAAAAAAACTTGCTAGTAAAAGCCGTACTTTTTGAGTCTCATTATTCACAGACGTACTGTAAATCAGAGTGACAACAATTTTATGGGGAGGGAAAGGAAAATAAAGGAAACCAAAGTAAAAATGTCTTTCTTTAATTACTCTGAATGAAACGAATTAAAAGGAACGAAGATTAATTTTAAAAAAAACATACATTAAGAGTGGAAAGAGATAAGAATCAGGAGAAGTCTTAAGGAAAAGAGAAATGGAACATAGGATGGAAGCCAAAGAGTGATATTGCAAAACGCACACTAAATCTGACTCCAGAGGGACTTTGAAAAGCGCCCCATTTTTACACTTTGTTAGCATCAGGAGGAACGGAACTCGAAATATGAATTTGAACACTCCTAATAATGAGAGAGGGATAAGGAGTATCTCTCACTCTAGTTTGGTGAAAAGTGCGACTTGTGCCCTAGTAGGCAGTCGCCTGATGAGTACAATGACAGAGACCGCTGACCACATTGGCAAAAACGCAAAAATAATTATAATGCGCTTATTATTTAGGTCTAATCTGGTTGGCCTGTATCTCTTATATTAAATATATTATGAAAGCACTCATGCAGTTTACTCGATCAACCAAGGGCCAAAATAGAAAGCATATTTGGAATTAACAGTACTTGTATGAGTATTGTACTTCTATACAATACTCGTCCGATCATAAGTGGACTCTGACCCCAACCACTTGGGGCTTCGAGAATTGAGGTTAATGTGAATAGTTCTATTTCATTAGCTCTTTATACCCAGGTTATTTTTTAGAAATAATTGCTATTGGGCAACTGGTATAAAGGCGTCTGAATGTAATATTTCACAAATTATTGTTCAGATAAAGTTTCGTAGCTACATATTTACTATCAAATTTCACGCAGCTATTGAACGAAACATTGTGAATAAAGTAATTAAGCTCTATGAAATTTAATGTCGTTGAGGAACGCCAGTGGATCATAGAGGTTAAGAAGATTTGGGATGTGAACTAGAAGTGATAGAAACACATGCATGATGATGGCCTTGGCGTTTAAAAGTATGATTGGGTAGAATGCATAGGGGTAACATTATTGGAGTCATAAATGGGTTAGCAATTGGGGCATAGAAGCGTTTTGAGTCACGACTCCTCAACCCCGTCCAACTGTTGACTTATGAAAGCCATAAAAAAGGAGCTTGAGAGTAGTTTTTACTCACGGCTGTAATAGGCATTGTCATCGTACCAAATTCTAACCGGAAAAGTTGGGTAAGTTCATTATTCCCATGTTCCTTAATAACAAACAAGGGCATGGTTATTTAACCATTTCACATCACCTATTTTTCTGACCTATGACAATTATAGAGATATTTTGATTAGGATGGAAGTCAATAAAATCTAACAACTTTTCGGATTTTGTTGTGGGGAAGTTTAGCTTATTTAAAAAATTACGAGTTTAATTAAGAACTTAGAGTGTATGATCACATTGGTGCAACAAACTAAAACTTGCTATGTGCATCTCAAATTACAGGAAACGAAATTCTGCGCATCGCACCCTCCGTGCACGAGAGAAAGAAAGAGAAGCAGGGATAGATGCAGTGCCTATCCGAGATGCCCAATAGTCATTAGCGGTTCAATTCCAGGTGTTTAGCTTGAATAAATAAGATCCGTTGTGCGAGGCTCTCTTCAAAACCCCGCAGCCATGGAATGGAGTTCACTCAGCTCACACAGTTCTCCAATTCAATAACTGCTAAGTAAGACTATAGTTCACAGCCATTAATCTAGTATTGGTGAATAAACCAGAATCACAGCATGTTATTATCCTTAACCCAAGCTCCACACTTATGATGTACACTCGTTAAGGTCTTGAATTTTATGAGTCTGACTATTTTTCAGTACGTCGAACAGCTAATTCCAAATTGTTAATAAAATTACAATAGAAAATGATTGCTCAATAAATAAAGGCTACAGTTTTATGTAACTCATATTAAGAAATTTCTTGTATCGTGTGGCATTCAGATTGCAAGGAAAGTAAGCCTGTGGTACCAAAATTGCAGGATAGGTAGGCCCATTGAGGAATCCCCCAAATGGGTGCTCGGTGGATCTATGAAATCCTGAAAGTGAGTACACACATTAAGTAATTAGGTAATATGCAATGTAATAAGTCGATGTAAAATAGAGAAATACTTATATCACGACTGTACATTTATTAGAAAAGCATAAGAGTGGCAAGCAAGTAACTGGTTTCCCACGCGGCCACACACATACATATACACACAAAGGAACAGCTGCTGGACGAAAAGATACCCGTGCTTAATAACAAGGGGAGCTGAGAAAATACAGAGTGATATATGCTTTGAACGGTTGAGTTCTCATGAGAGAGTGAAACAAAAAATAAACTCTCGTATCTTGATAGGGTTTGCAAGCCCAGTCTGAAAATGTATACAACTACTGTAGGAACTCACACACCTCAGGTAACTCCGCCCAACGGTCAACGGAGAGACTAACAAGTGCATTTCGGATCATTATCTCTGCCCCACACCTTGAGAATAAACAAAAGGTGGTCACGCCCCCTTAAGCAAGGGAGCTATAAATAAACGAACGTAAACATTATAAGGGAATTAGTTAAGTCATTTGGTCAGATAGACTGAAGTAGAGGCATCTGCATAGTTCTATTATTATTACTAGCATCACTAGTCCGTGTCTCGTCCTTAAATCTTGTCGTTTCAGCCTCAGCTATCCTAACATTAGTAAACTTACATACGTCCGCATTGCACTAGATTTATTTCTTTAATAAGATATACCCTATTCAAGAATAAAAGTCTACTTTTCGTAGCTTTCCTTTAACCCCGAGGTAACCAAGGCACCTTCTGGAACCCAGCTTAGAAGCAGAATCTCCGTGAAACCTATGAAATCAGAGCAAACTCGACGGGTAGACCTAAAACAGACTCCCCTATCACACCAACCAAACAAACTACACCCTTATTAGTCCTTAAGTACCTACTTAAAACCCTTCCTTAACCTCCCCCCCCTAATCTCTTGTTGACATGGATGATTATAAATTAAATGAGGCTGATATATTACAAAAAATAGAAATAAAAAAAGCACTATATATGAAACAATATCCAGAGAGTGCATTGAATTTGCATTTAAAATTAGCGAGTAGGATGTTAGCCATTTAATAATCAAAGAAAAAAATAATTTACCTGTTGTTTCGAATTTTCGTCACCCATCTTAGGGGGGACTAATTGAAAAAGTCTTTTGCCACTTCAGGTAGATAAAATGCCATGTTGTTGAGCCACTGTGCATAGTTTCGAAAAATATGTTTGATAATATAGATTAGTGTAATTTGACTATACTTTCGCTATATTTGTTTCGCAATATTTTTAAACATTGCTACAAGAATTTTCATTTAACATACAATCTCAATATAAATAGTATCATCTGTATATTAATGATTTATTGCAAAACATATCCAACTTTCAATTAATCGATAAAGAATTACCTCTGTTGAAAATCACTAAACCATATAAAATAGTCAACAATACTTTTTAACATAACAAATTTTCTTTCTGGAATTTAATTTAAAAAAAAATGTAATCACATTCTTTAACCCCTCACCATTTTCTCACTGAACTTATGTTATCTGCAGTAATAAGTTCATTAAATATATAATGATTTTAAGCCTAAAAATATATTTTCAAAAAGATTTAATAATTTTGCTATTAAGTTAAATGCACCTTATATAACCATTATGGAATTACGCCGTTTTGTTCTTCATACGCAATCTTTAATATAACGAGAAGATTTGCAATCATTAATAATTTCTTATAAATTGTTTCCAGACATTAACATAGTTGCTTTGTAAACAATATCTGTATGAATGGGGGAGAGATGCTAGCATTAAATATATTTTTGAGCTTTATATCACCAGATATAATTTTGGATGGACACACATGTAATTAGGATGTAATTTGGATGTCGATTTTTTTACTATTATTTACACTGCTAATGAAGGCAAATATGAAAAAGGTTCATCCCGGGTCACACTAACTTCCTCCGCTGAGAATCTCTACACCTTAACTCGGAAATTGTCTGCTTCTCGTTTCGCGCAGTCTCTGAAATTGCTCTGCATAATGGGTCAGTTATATTTTCATTGAAAAGTAAAGGAATGTTGAAACCATGATTTTTTTATTTGAGTTAGTCGATAAGATTTTAGTATACGAGGGTTTAATTAAATTGTTATAGAATATTTCAATAAACTTCTTGCAGAAGTATACAGGACATCACAAAAATCAATAGGATTTCAAACTTCGCTGCAATTGGAGATTTTCAAAATTGGAGTGATTTTTCTTTCTCCCCTTTTTATATTTAAATAACAACCAAAACTAGAGTCAGATATTATTCGTGAGAATGGGGCACTTTATGATTATAATTATAAAAAATAAAACTTTTTAAATCCACTTCCAGTTTCATGTTTAGCAGGCTCCGGTTTTCATTGGAAAAGACCAAGTCAAAATCAGCTGATACAAAAGCAATCCCCGAACAGCATTCAAGTCAGTCAGTCAAGTCATATTAATACAAACAAGAAAATCAAAAGGGTTTAAATGTTTTAAAAAAGAAAATCTTAAATGATTTAAATGTTCTTATGTTATGTTAAATTTTGATGAGCAGATTAGTGATCGGACGTGTTCTGAGCTAGCTCTAGATTCAGTGACCCTTTTTTTTCCTTTTTTATCAGCAAAATACTTGTCATTTATGTTAGAAAAAAAACAAGGAATTTAAATTCTATTTTAAATTGAATCCTGAAATAGTTTACGTTTCAGAGTGGCCTAATTTTCTTCTCTTTTTTTTATTTACACTTTATTTGATTGCTTAATTAAAAGGTTAACATAACATAATTTCACAATGACAAGCCCCAGGGGCCTATCAAAGGTCATTGTATCTGTCAAAAGCTGGCCACAAAATGCATCCACAGGATTGTGTTACCAGATTATACAAAGAAGGAAAGAGAAAACAACAAAAGTATTAAGAGATGAACTGAGAGAAAAAGGAGACTAGGGCTGGTACATTTACAAAGGAGATTTAATCAGAAGAAACAATTTTTGACAAGACAGAAACCATACTGAAGAAATAAAAATCAAATTATTAAATGTCCAAGGATTAATAAAAGTAAAGATAGGTGAAATAGAAAATATAAGAATGAAATACTATGCACTTTCTCTGGTAAGAAATCTTTTGTGTGTTGAATGGAACAGGAGCTGCCAAGTGTAGGCCATGAATGGTCTTTTGCAGTCTCCTTCTTTTCTTATGTTCTTATCTTACCTGGATGGGTTTCACCAGAGGAGAACCCCATAAGTGCCAACACGCCAACAGAATAAAAGTTAACATAAGAACATAACATAAGAATTTGCTATTGTATAAAAACATATAAGCATCTGCCTGAAGGTGTGATGGTAAATATGTAGATGAGCGGCCCGGCCGCTAAGATGTATTATTTCGTCCGTGTTCCAAAATGTTTCACGTTTTTGGAGTACATTTATAGGGGACAGCTCATGGGGGGGTAAACACGTTGCGTGGACTGCACTACGATGATCCTGAGTTTCATTAAATTGGGGGGGGGGTCTGGGGGGCACAGCCCCCCAGTATATAATCCTAATTTTTATAATGTTCTGATGTTTACAGAGGGGAATGCTTTAACTACATCATGTCAGCGCCTTTAATCATTTTGCGAATTATAATGGGGGTTGGGTATGACGTCAGAAATGACACGGGTGAACGATAAATGGCCGAGAAATGGCAAATGAAGTTTAACATAGACAAATGTAGTGTACTTAGTATAGGTAGAAATAATCCCTTGAATAGTTATAAATTAAATGGCAGAATTTTAGGGAGGACTGATTGTGAGAGAGACTTGGGTATTTTGGTAAGTTCAGACCTTCGTCCTAGAAAGCAATGTCTAAATGCTAAGAATAAAGCTAATAGGATATTGGGATTCATTAGGAGGAGTGTAAGCAATAAGAGTGCTGAAGTCATTCTAAAACTGTATCTGGCGCTAGTTAGGCCTCATCTAGACTATGCAGTACAATTTTGGTCACCATATTATAGGAAGGATATTGATTTGCTTGAGTCTGTGCAGAGAAGGATGACAAAGATGATTGGTGGGCTAAGGAACTTACCTTATGGTGAAAGGCTCAGAAAACTAAATCTACATACATTGGAAAGGAGAAGAGTCAGAGGGGAATTGATTGAAGTCTTCAAATGGGTAAAAGGATATAATAAAGGGGATCTGGGTAAGGTTCTTATACTTAGTGAACATGACAGGACACGTAGCAATGGGTTTAAGCTTGATAAGTATAGGTTTAGGAAGGAGATTGGGAGGAATTGGTTTACAAATCGTGTGGTAGATGAATGGAATAGGCTCACTAGGCATGTGATAGAAGCCTCCTCTCTGGGTAGTTTTAAGAATAGATTAGATAAATATATGGATGAAGCTGCTAGATGGGACTGACTTTTTTTTATGTACATATGTATATATTTTTCTAAGGAGTGGGAAGATTATATTTTGCGGTTGCATGAATGGACATAATCCTCTGGATGCATTTTATGTATATTGTAGATTAGATCTGACGAACTCCTGTAAAGGGTGACAATGTTGATGACTTTTCTCTGGTAAGAAATCTTTTGTGTGTTGAATGGAACAGGAGCTGCCAAGTGTAGGCCATGAATGGTCTTTTGCAGTCTCCTTCTTTTCTTATGTTCTTATGTTCTTATAATATTTACACAAAATATTTTTTTCCGGCTGGGCCGCTCGTCTACATGTTTACCGGTGTGATGATTGCATTAAGTAATGACTAGATTATAGTAATACAATTAGGATAGTTAATTGTGAATATAATATGTGAATATATTGTTATTGATGTATAGGAGGTTAATATTTGTATAGACTTTGACTGAGGTGCTCCGCTAGTTTACTCTTGAATACAGTTAAGGATGGTGACAGGATAACTGCATCTGGTAGGCTATTCCACAAGGCAATCACTCACTGAGAAATATTCCCTGCGTAATTCTGTGTTACTGTGGGGCAAGAATATTACCGCGGCTCCTAGAGGTGGTCTGGAGGGAGAACAACTCTGAAGGCTTCACAGGAGATAAGTCATTGAAAATCTTCCAGACTTTGATCATGTCAGCTTTGAGCAGCCTGCCTTAGAAGCCCCTCTCCCTTTACGCTTGCCAAGTCCCACAAGACACCAGGTGAACTTTTTTTGTTTGATAAGAGCACCCCTGGGGGCCTCCAATTCAAAACTGGATGGGTGAAGGGCTGTTGTATCTCTACCCTCATACACGATACAGGGTGCACATGCATCGTGGTTTCGGACAAGCTATTTCCACCTGTAGCCCTGGATCATGACAAGTTCACCATAGTGCATGACTACTTGGAGCATACAAATAGATTTCCCATAGTCAAACAAATATTGTCAGATCATGGACTTCAATTTATGTGTGAGTTAATGGAGTATGTAGGCAAGTTGCTAATGGTAAAACCTTTGTTTACCACCACATTTCACCCAGCTGGAAATGTAATGTGCGAAAGATCAAACGGTAGTCTTAAGGCCATTCTGAAGAAATTGTGTGCTGAACAACCCATAAGATGGCACTGGTAGCTCCCTTTGCATATCAAGAAATCCCCCACCACATATCAAGAAATCCCCCACCACATATTGAGATTTACTCCGTTCAAATTGTTGTATGGAGGAGCTATTCACCAACCATAAGTCTTCTTACACCTATCTGCTTGATTTAAGACAGGTTGGAAAAATGTGCTGAAGTAACATACCAAAATGCTAATAGGATATTGGGATTCATTAGGAGGAGTGTAAGCAATAAGAGTGCTGAAGTCATTCTAAAACTGTATCTGGCGCTAGTTAGGCCTCATCTAGACTATGCAGTACAATTTTGGTCACCATATTATAGAAAGGATATTGATTTGCTTGAGTCTGTGCAGAGAAGGATGACAAAGATGATTGGTGGGCTAAGGAACTTACCTTATGCTGAAAGGCTCAGAAAACTAAATCTACATACATTGGAAAGGAGAAGAGTCAGAGGGGAATTGATTGAAGTCTTCAAATGGGTAAAAGGATATAATAAAGGAGATCTGGGTAAGGTTCTTATACTTAGTGAACATGACAGGACATGTAGCAATGGGTTTAAGCTTGATAAGTATAGGTTTAGGAAGGAGATTGGGAGAAATTGGTTTACAAATCGTGTCATAGATGAATGGAATAGGCTCACTAGACATGTGATAGAAGCCTCCTCTCTGGGTAGTTTTAAGAATAGATTAGATAAATATATGGATGAAGCTGCTAGATGGGACTGACTTATTTTTTCTCTTTTTTTATGTACATATGTATATATTTTTCTAAGGAGTGGGGAGATTATATTTGGGGGTTGCGTGAATGGACATAATGATTACTCTGTATGCATTTTATGTATATTGTACATTAGATCTGACAAACTCCTTAAAGGGTGACAATGTTGATGACTTTTCTCTGGTAAGAAATCTTTTGTGTGTTGACTGGAACAGGAGCTGCCAAGTGTAGGCCATGAATGGCCTTTTGCAGTCTCCTTCTTTTCTTATGTTCTTATGTAAGCGGGTTTGGTTTAGTGAGTTTTTATATTAAAAAAAAATCATGATTTTTTTATTTAATCGGTTTTGTATATATTTTTTCAATTTTGAGTCTTATTTATATCTTTTATTAATAGGGATAGGGATAAAATAAGAGGTGAAAGTGTGGGGGAGAGATAGAAAAAGGTTGAAAAGATTGTGTGGGATGAGTGGTGGTGATGATATGAATGAGGAGAGGTTTTGATTATGATAAATGATTTTTAAGGAGGGCGATGAGGATATGTGCCAGGTTGCGTGGCTAACACTTTTGCTTTACATTGTGTTTTACTTTTTGGTTATATTATTTTTATTTACAGCATAAGAGCCTTTATTTTATGTTGTTTTTTTTCTTGAGGTTATTTTTCATTTGTTTGTATTAGGTTTCTTTTAGTTTAGCATTTGAGCCTTTGTTTTCATAATGTTTCCCTGCGAGCTTTGTAATTTTTTATATTTCCTTATGGTTCTGGTTATTGGAGCACTCATGTTGCTCTTATGCCTTTTTATTTCATTCTTCAATAGCTTTTATACTTATTTGTATTTTATTCGTTCTTTGTTACAGGAAACCCCTGATTAACATGAGTTTAATTAACGTGAATTTGATTGACACGTTATCTTTTTTTATACTTGAATACTGATTACTGCACTCTGAATTAAATTAATGCACTAATGAGAAATATTAGTTTAGGCTAAAAACTAAAATAGTTTATGACGGAAGAAAATTTTTCTATTACTGAACATACATATTTACGTCTTAAAGAATCGCTTACCCTCCGGCACCACTTAACACTCAGTGCCATGCTCTATCACCTGCTTGCTATAACAATCTTGTCTGTGTTTGTTTATTTATTTAAATAAGAATTCAATTTACAGTACTGTACTCTTTATTTTTTAATCATTTGTTAAGCCCTTTAAAAATGAGCAAACGAAACAGATAAACAGTTAATGGAAATAAAAAGTTGACAAAAGTTATTAATTTGAAAGAAAAACTGAAATTATCTAATGTTGTGAGCAAGGAGAAACTAATTCGAAAATTGCATGCCATTTTGGTTTGATTGAATCAACGGTAAGGACAATTTTATCAAATTCAAATAAATATAAAGAGATGGGGAAGTCTGCTCCCTGTGCAGCATCAGGGCAAAATATGTTGAAGAGATCTTGTTTAATGATTGCAATGAAAAGATTATTATCAATTTGGATTAAAGACTGCAATCAAAAAAGAATCCCCATTAGTACAGCTGTAATTAAAGAAAAGGCCTTAAAATTATTTAATTCAATGAAGGAAAAAAGAGGCAAAATATGATAGTGAAGTATTAAGAACATAAGAAAAGAAGGAGACTGCAAAAGACCATTCATGGCCTACACTTGGCAGCTCCTGTTCCAGTCAACACACAAAAGATTTCTTACCAGAGAAAAGTCATCAACATTGTCACCCTTTACAGGAGTTCGTCAGATCTAATCTACAATATACATAAAATGCATACAGAGTAATCATTATGTCCATTCACGCAACCCCAAAATATAATCTCCCCACTCCTTAGAAAAATATATACATATGTACATAAAAAAAAAGAAAAAAATAAGTCAGTCCCATCTAGCAGCTTCATCCATATATTTATCTAATCTATTCTTAAAACTACCCAGAGAGGAGGCTTCTATCACATGTCTAGTGAGCCTATTCCATTCATCTATGACACGATTTGTAAACCAATTCCTCCCAATCTCCTTCCTAAACCTATACTTATCAAGCTTAAACCCATTGCTACGTGTCCTGTCATGTTCACTAAGTATAAGAACCTTACCCAGATCCCCTTTATTATATCCTTTTACCCATTTGAAGACTTCAATCAATTCCCCTCTGACTCTTCCCCTTTCCAATGTATGTAGATTTAGTTTTCTGAGCCTTTCAGCATAAGGTAAGTTCCTTAGCCCACCAATCATCTTTGTCATCCTTCTCTGCACAGACTCGAGCAAATCAATATCCTTCCTATAATATGGTGACCAAAATTGTACTGCATAGTCTAGATGAGGCCTAACTAGCGCCAGATACAGTTTTAGAATGACTTCAGCACTCTTATTGCTTACACTCCTCCTAATGAATCCCAATATCCTATTATTTATAGTTAGCTCTGGTTGGTTTGACCATTTCAAGAAGCCATGTAATTTGCATAATATACGTATAACAAGCGAAGCAACCCAGAAATTTCCTGACAGTTTAAAATTTTTTTGTAGAAGGTGGCTATTCGAATCAAAAAAATTTTAAATGTCGATGAAACAGTTCTTTTTGGGAAAAAAGTGCCTTTTAAGGCATTTTTGGCTGAATAAGAAAAGTCCCAACCTGGTTATAAAGTTGCTAAAGATAGGCTAACCCTTTTGTTAAAGGGCAATACTATGGGTGATTTCAAGTTGAAGCCTATGTTAGTCTACCTTCACAAAACCTGTGTGCTCTAAAGGGTTTAAATAAAAGAAGCCTGCAGGTATTTTGGAAAGCAAACAAAAAGGTGTGGGTGACAAAGGTACTTTTCAAAGATTGGTTCAGTAATTATTTTTGCCCAGCAATGGTAAAATATTGTAAAGATAATCATCTTGCCTTTAAAGCACTTTTACTTTTAGATAACACACCAGGGCATCCTGAAACTCTTAGTGACTTAAATGAAAATGTTAAAGTTGTTTTCTTGCCTCCAAATACTATGTCTATTTTACAGCCTATGGATCAAGGAGTAATTGATACATTCAAAGTGTACTACCTTCAAAGAACTTTTAAACAAGCAATTGATTTATCAACTGGAGTAAACTCAATTTCACTCACTGAATTTTGGAAAAATTACAATTTAAGAGATGCGATTGAAATCATTCATAATTTCTCGATAGAAGTTACAGAGAGAGCTGTCTGGGGTCGCATCCTACCACACTGCTCCAATGACTTTACTGGGTTTACCCCACAAATTGACAGTGTTGTTAATGAAATTACAAATATAGAGCAAGAGCTTAGTTTTGGATAAAGGAAATGTGAATGAGTTACTGAAGTCTCATTCAGAAGAGCTTGAAGAAAATGATCTTCTCAATATCTATTCACAGAGAGCTTATGAAGAATCTGATGAAGAAACGCACTTAATCTCTGAATAGGGAAATCACTCAAAAGAGTTTTGCTGAAATTTTTTGAACTTTAGAGAATTTGAAACAGCAATGCATTGATGCTGATTCAGATCCAGACCGCAGTGCACAAATTTGTAGAGATTTAGATTCAGCTTTAGCACTTTATCAACAAATTTATGAAAGGAAACAGATGACTCTCACAAAGTTTTTTATTAAAAAGAATTGATCGAGTGTGAACACCTAAATCATAAAATTTAGTTATCTAATTTCTATTTACATAGTTTTATTTTCCTTTGCTTAAATACAACTCCTTAGATTATGTAAATATGAAAAAAAGAGGCTATGATGTTTGTTTTTTTCTCTACGAGTTTCAAATAATTGAAAGTTTAGGACATATTAACATTTTTTTCAATTGACTTAAGTTTGATTAACATGATTTCAATCAATTAACAACGCACTTTTGGGGATGAATTAATCACGTTAATCAGGAGTTTCCTGTATTTAATTTTTGTATTGTTCTTCATATCATTTCTTGTTTGAGTCTTAGCTGTAAAGTTGTTCTATTTCATTTTGAACCTTCTTTCTACTGCTTTTGAATTGCCATTTAAAGTTCAATGTTTAGTATTCTCTTTCCGTAAGCTGGATTCTTTTTAGTATTTTGTCTGGGAAATTTCTCATATTTTTTGCCATATCCTTTTGGCATGTTTGTGCATAAAAATGTTTATAGGCTTTAGATTTGATGTTTGATGCAGAATTCTTGATGTCATTCCTTCCATCCTTCTTTATTAATCTCATTTTCATTCCATCAATAAATTAAATAATTTATAATTGTAACCTTTTTTTTATTTTAGGGTAAAAACAAACAAACAATTTCCTATAGCCATTTACCTTACCTTTCCTTGTGATACCTTGTGGGAATTTCAGACTATAGTCCTCAGCTACAGGAACTGCCGCTGTATTCTCCATTGTGCATAAGGTACGATAGGATGAGATGGTCCAGTTTGTTGTAGTGGGGTCACATCTGGTAAGAAGGTAGAGGTGGTGTGTCATCAATCTTCTGCATGATGCCAATAATACAATAAACATTTGGGATTCAGAGCTAGGAAACAACTTTGAGTTTGGTCTAACACTACAGGCAGTGCCACTGATGGTTATGCCCAAGATGCAACCCAATCTATAGGATACTACCTTTGAATGCTTGTGGTCATGCCTCTCCCAAAGTTTCTACAACACTGAGAGAATAGAGCTTGTATGTTGGGAGGCAGATATCATGTCACACTAGAGCTATGCTAGTGTATACAAATGATTCCAAGTCTGAAGGGGCAGTTGCCTTACATACTACCTTTTCCTTTTATTGGAAGCTGGTAGGGGCTTACATGTCTGGGCTTGTTGCAATATACCACTCAATATGGGAGCTGGAGATATGTTATTTTAAACGTGGCTGAGTTTCTGCATCACTGCCTGATATAGTGGATGGCCCTGGTAACCACCTGCCACAATGGTCTGCTCACTCGCTCATGAGACGCCCATTAGATCGGAAGGAGGCTAAAGGAAACGCAGATATATATTTTGTTTTTTTATTAATATATATATATATAAACCACTTAATCTTATCACCTGTAAATAAATATACATCAATATACAGTTCCTAGATAGAGTAATAAATGAAAAATGCACAAACAGTTAATATTGTCCCCAAAATTAAATAGCAATAGATACAATATACAGATAATAAATTCAAGTATGGTTTCTTTAAATATGTATATTTAAACACCAAATCTTGCTTTACACAAAGCACCAATTGGGCGCTATCCCTCCCGCCAATTATCACAAACCCTTAATTGAGCCAACTCATTGTTTCTAAATAGTTTATGTAGCCCAGTTCAGTCTCTTTTTCGTGTGTTAACGTATTGGTACCCTCACGCTTGTTGAGGAGGAGGGAGGCAGAGTGCTGGTTTCTGGCTAGATCCATCTCCTCGCTAATGAAAGACCAGGAAGAAGGAAAGCTGGGATCACCTAAAGGTCTCTTGGCTCCACACTTCCTGACTCATTTCCTCGCTCTGATATGAGAGTAGTCAGCATTACCTTAGGAACTGGAAAAAGGGGAAAAGAAATTACCCCTTGCTCACTCCTTGATGATGTTGCAGATCCCCCTTCCCTAGCTCCTATTCACTCACAAGACATTCCTACCTATACACAACTGGCTTTCTGTCCAGTTCCACTTGTCACCATGCACTTTCTCTTAAACAAAAGTTTCCAGTCTTTTTTCTTCTTTTATATTTCGCAACTGTTTCACAATTACTTTTATTTTCAAATTCTCATTCAGTCTTCGGCAAAAGACGGGGTCCTGATACTGCTTCCAGGCTGCCTGTCTTCCCTCATTCCCTGGAACCTGAAATAAAAGGTGGGCATTAGAGAGAACACAGGTGAGTTGAGGCAAATAAAAACAAAACCCTACTACACTGAGAAGCACTTCATTTTCCAGTCCTTGACGCCGTAAGGGGCGCAGCGATTTGCCATCCTGGCCGCCGTGCTGACGGGACTCAGCACCCCGTCCGACCCCAGCTTAGCCTCTTATCCTTCTTTCAGACAGCCTATATTTCTCCCCTACTTCATCGCTTTTCATACCTCTCCCACAACTTTCTCTGGTCGGCCTCTAATTTTACAGGGTAGATGCTGACCTTCTCAGCCAACCGTCCCAGATCAGGGCCCAGGGGAACGGGGGATAATGTTCCCTAACCCCTGAACTCCGACCCAGGATGTTTTTTTTAACAACTTGCTTCATCCCCACCCATACCTTCCTCGCATCCCTTTTCCTTTCCTCTTTACACACTATAAATTTTATGTTGTGTCTAAGGTGGAGCCGCCATGCCGATGGACTGCCAGGCTACCAGGCAGGAGGGGTGGTCCTGAATGGCGGCACCTGGCTCTGCCAGGCCTGTACACACCCCTTGCAGTGCGGGCTACTGCAAGGGGTGATGGAGCCGCTCTCGCGCAGCTCCACCGAAAAAATGGAGGTCCTCCCCCCCCGTGTGCTTGCGCAGGGGACCCTCCATATTTCTCTAACCGGAGAGGAGGCTTACACCTCTCCTACAACTACTAGTGTGTGGGGGAATCCCCCTCACCCCCTTCTCTGGAGGTGCTTTCTGGCACCTCCCTATTTATTTCCAGCGGCAGTCCCTCCTTTTCTTTCCAAGGGGACTGCCAAGAAAGCCAGCAGGCAGCCCATTGCCGACCACCCCTCATTGAAGCGGCTGGGTAGGGCAAACCCCCTTAGGGGGGAGAGGGAAGCCAGGCCCCTTGAGTCGCTTCCCTCAAAAGACCTGCTGGCAAGAATACTCAACCTTGCTGGGGTTAAGGCCTGTGCCTCCCCACACATGACTGGTGACTCTGCCAACGGGACCTGCGATGTCCTGGGAGAGGATGGCCAACTGGAGGCCCCTCCTGAGATAGACATGGTCCTTGAGGCAACCCAGCCTCAGACAGTAGGTGCTTTCCATGAGGGGGTATCTGGGCTTGGCGCCAAGCACCGAACCCGAATCCGCCCCTATGCAAGGTCCTCAAACGGCAAGGGTTTCCGAGGCAGTACAACGAGGGGAGGGATCTCCTCCAACCGGTGCCCCTATGACTGCCAGGACCTTCTCCATTTTGGAGAAGGACCTGGCTGAGGCTGGTCCATCTGGCCTGGGGCTCCTTCCGGCGGAGGTGAGAAGCGGGTTCATTCCCCATCCTCCTCTCCATCCACAGGGGCGGTTTCCAGTAAGGCGAAACGGCCACGCGCCTCCATCGAGTCGTTAGACTCACAGGAGGTAACACCCCTGAAGTTGGTCACCAGGCCATCTTCCGGGGTTCCTAAAGCTGTCCCCCGAAAGGAGGACAGCACCAAAGGAGCTTCGGCTCCTTCGCCCACGCCTAGTGGTGGGCTGAGTGGCTCGGAGTCGGTGGTTCCTCGAAAAGAGGGCCCCCCGCCTCCGAAGCCGCAATGCCCGCCTAAGGTTTCGAGGCAGAGGGATGAAAAGACTCGCAAGGCGAGCCCAACCTTCCCCAATAAGTCCTCGAAGGCGACAGCGCTTTATCCGGCCAACAGCGCCCGGGGTTCTGCCTCCGGGAAGCGTAAGACCATTCCCGTGAGGGTCTTCTCTTCGAAGTGGGCCCCCGCGTCTCCTCCGAGCTAGGCCTGGAGGGCATATTCCTTCAATGGAATTGCCGTGGACTCCGAGCCAACTGGGAGGAGCTGCGGAGGCTCGTCTCTTCCCGTTTCTGTTAGCTACTTTTCTGCTGGAGACCATGCTAGGCGCATGCCCCCTGCCTGCCCTCCTAGGGTATAAGGGTCTTGTGACCCCACCACCACGAGATGGCCGGGCTGGGGGATGCGCGGTTTACACACGGCATGATGTCTCCATTCTTCCTTTCACTTTAGATACCTCCTTTCAGGCAGTGGCTGTGCAGCTTCACCTGGATAGGAGGTATACTATCATTTCTGCGTACATTCCACCATCAGCTGACTTCCGCCGCGTCATGGCACGGTTGCCGAGGCCCTTTCTCTTGCTTCGAGATCTGAACGGCAGGCATCCTCTCTGGGGAGATTACTCAATAAATCCCAGTGGACAAGTCCTTGCCGATTTGATCGAAGAGCTTGAGATATGTGTCCTAAATGTGGATGAGTTTATGCATCACTGCCCCAAAACCGCTTCATCTTCTTGCCTTGATCTATCTTTGTGCTCTTCGGATGCACTGCCTGATTTTGATTGAGGGTCGGTTGATGACCTCCATGGTAGTGATCACTTTTCCATTCAAATATCATTTTCAGGGCAACTGCCGCCGGAAAGCCCACCTCGGGGGGATTTGGCGCGGGCGTGGTGGCCTACATTTCACGAAATGACTGAATTCTCTATCTCAGTCGAGGAGTTTAGGTCGGTAGATTAGGCCGTTGAGTTCTTCTCCGGTAACCTCATCGCCGTGGGCCTTACTACTATTCCCAGAACGTCTGGCCGATTTGCACGCCGACCACTCCCGTGGTGGTCGGCCGAGTGTGAGACGTCCCTCAAACAGAAGCGTTATGTCTACATGCGATATAAGCGCCGCCCCAACGATTTCACTGTCGGTGAATTTCGTCGTGCTAGGGCTAATTTCTGGTATATTTCGAAGCATGCCCGCCGCTCTACTTGGCGGGCATACGTGTCTTGACTCAACAGGAAGACCCCTCTGGCAGAGGTGTGGAAGCGAGTCAAAAGGATTCGGGGCAAGTTCTCGCAGGATCCTCCCGTTCTCCAGGAGAATGGGACCGCAATCTCGGACACCGCGTCCCTGGCGGAATCCTTCGCGACCGCTTTCTCCGCATTCTCTAGCCGGGATGCTGCTCCGTCATCATTTAATGCACGTCTTGATGTCGCGGAAGGCCGCCGGCTGGACTTTACCTCCAAAGGCGGAGAACCCTTCAATGACAGGTTTACTGTGAGTGAGTTGTGTTCCGCTCTTGCTTCGTGCGCGGACACTGCCCATGTTCCGGTCGATGTCCCGTACGCCATGCTTCAACACCTGGGTGAGTGAGGCATGGCTTTTCTGTTAGATTTGTTCAACAGGATCTGGGTGGAGGGTCCCCTTCCAGATTCCTGGCGAATCGTACTGTGCCTGCCTTTCGCAAACCGGGGAGGCCGTCTGCGAGGCCTTCATTCGTAGAAAGCACTACGCCAGGGTGTTTTTCGATCTGGAGAAGGCCTAAGATACCGCATGGCGATACGGTATCATGGAGACTCTCCACACGATGTGGGCGAGGGGACGCCTCCCAATTTTTATATCTGAATTTTTGCGAGATCGTCGATTCCGCGTACGGGTGGGGGAGCTTTTTCCGGCCCAATGGAGCAGGAAGAGGGTGCCCGGCAGTGAAGTGTCCTCAGTGTCGCACTCTTTGCCCTGAGCATCAACGGCATCACCTCGGTGCTGCCGGAAGATGTTCTCGCTACGCTCTACGTGGACGACCTATCGATCTCTTTTGGCGCGGCCCAGATGCCAACTCTGGAGCGTCGACTCTAACAGGCATTGAACCGCGTCTCTCGCTATACCGAAGTGCACAGGTTTCGGTTTTCTTTGGCCGAGACTAAGGTGGTGCACTTCTGCCGCCATCCACGGCTCCACCCCGACTTAGATTTGTTTCTTAATGGGGTGTGCCTGGAAGTGTTTGAATCGCACCGTTTCCTTGGTCCTGTATTTGACCGATGCCTGACCTGTGAGGCTCATATTCGAAGCCTTAGGGTCTCTTGTACCCGCGCCATGGATATTCTCCGTTCCGTGACGTTCAGCGCTTGGGGCGCTGATAGGGCTATTGCCTTACTTTTTTATCTATCCTTTGTTCGTTCAAGCTCGACTACGGATGTGAGTTTTATGCATCCTCCGCAGCCAAACGTTTATTGCGGAAGGTGGACTCGATCCACTGCACCGGCCTTCGCATTGCGACCAATGCCTTCCGTACTCTCCCCATTGAGACCCTACTAGTCGACGCTAGGGAGATGCCACTCGCTCTACGCCGCATATAGTGCATCACTCGCCTTTCCGCACGAGCCAGGCGCCTCCCTCAGTCGCCAACAGCTCTCACTGTATCCGCTGCTGATTTCGACGGTGCCTATGCCGCCGAGAGACGCCAGTCATACCCTAAGCCCTTTGTTGTTAGGGCCAGGAAACTCCTTCGAGAGCTAGGTATTGCTCTCGGGCCGGTGGCGCCCCTGGTTCTGCCCAGGACGCCACCCTGGAGGGTACCACATTTGGCTATTTGTCGCCATGCCTCTGCTCTCAAAGCTTGTACAGCGCCGGAAGTATTGCGTTCGATCTTTTTGGAGCACACCTCGTGTCACGCTGGAACCGTGACAGTGTATATGGATGGCTCCAAGTCCCAAGAGGGGGTCGGCTTCCACGTCGTATCGCCTCTGTTTGAAGTTAGCGGGGCTCTGCCAGGCGCTGCGTCTGTCTTCACGGCCAAACTGGTCGCAATACATACTCAGTACGGGAGATCACGCGACGTGCCCGGTTCGGAGACCGGATTATGATCTATAGCGACTCACAAAGCTCTAGAATCATCCATACCCTAATTCACTTGTGGACTAAATCCAGAGAAATCTGCACTTATATCCTTCTCTCTGTCATTTAATTGACTTCATGCTACTTCGGTCTCTTCTTCTTTCAGTGACTCACTATTACCAACTCTTTCCCACTCAAGTCAATCATTTTATCTTCATTCATTTCTTCAACCACACTACTTCTTTTCTTATATAACTCATCATACCTTGGAAGCAACACCCATTATTCCAGAGGTGCTCTCCATTTTCTCAACTGACTGTGGTGTGTTCATACTTTTTCATTGCATTTCACACTAACCAACCCCTTCTTCCAGTCCCTCCAGCTTGCTAAGAAATTCCCTCCGATTAAAAGCTCCTCCATTCTTAAAAATCCTGTCTAGCTTTATTTTTGCCTCAAGGAATGATTGGCTAAGATATAAATGAAAATGCCCAAGTACTACCCTGTCGTGTTTTAATTGGTTTTTCCATTGTAAAGCCCTCCTTTTGCTTGAGAAGTAAAGCCAGATTATACAGTGACACACACTCTTTGTAATAAAAATGGTTAATTTATTTTAGCTCCACCTAGTTTCAGAAATTTGTATATATATACCTAGGACATTGTTATAAAGGGTAGCTTAGCTCAGAATTCTCCAAATATTGACTAGTTTGATATCAAACCTTTCAAAAGTTGTAAAATTTGTCAAAAAAGTTCTGTTAAAGTGATATTAAACTTGAGAAAAAATACTCCTGTTTACTCACTATCCTCTTGTCGGAACCTCCTCAGTCAATGGAGAGTTCCTACTTCTTGCCTGCCTGCCATGACCAAAACTAAATCATTTTTAAGAAGACCCATGGGTGAGGCTCAGATGGCAGGGTCTTTTATAGGAGAGGACACTGGCTCAACAAGAAAGACTCCTAAGTCTAACTCAAATACCGGGGAAGATCCTCCTACAGGGCCACACCTCCAATGAGCCGAAGAGAAAGAGGAGCTCTCCTTTTCTGGTTGTGATTTCATCGGTAGGTCCTCCACCATCTCAAATTAAGGCCAAGTCCACACAGGATCATCTTGCCTCAGAATCCCCTTATCTGAGTTCTCTAGTCTGATGGGCCTTTGTGTATTTTACCTGTCCAGGTATGGTGTCTTACTTATCTATTCAAGGGAGGCACGATTTCCATGGTTGTTTAAAGTTTACTGCTTTCCATTATTTTTATTCTAATTGTATTTTGATTCTTAGAAAAAAAATCACTAGCCCCAAAATAGGCTTATGTTTGTAATTTCAGTGGCTGTGTCCTTGTTAGCAGCTTCCAGAAAGGATTATATGCATAATTTTATGGATCATGTCTTATTTAAATTTAGGCTAAAGGTGGCTTTATTTATATTTTTAAGGCCACCAAAGATTCTGCAAGCTGCAAGGAATGGGCGATCAGACCAGCATTTGGCTCTTCCTCCCACTGGCTTAGTGGAACTTGAAGTTGCATGTCCTCTCACCTCGACTGTTACTGTGGACCTATTCCCCAATTTGTGACGGCTTTGGGTCATTTTGTTGTCTTTGAATTGTGCCATTTGATGGAGCACTCACTGACACTTTATTGCAATGATTGCATTGTCCCCCAGACTGTTTGATACATTCTTATGGAGTGTCCCAGTCTGGGTGATCTTCACGTATGTTACGTGTCCCTCGTATTTGGGACAGGTTTTGTATTCCCTAGCTTGTAGACTAGCTAACTTTTTGGAGAAGGCTGGCCTCCATTTTATTTGACTGTTGTAGGTTGTATATTCCTGCAATGGAGCTATGAGGGTCTATCCCTGATGGCCATAACACACTCCCTTCTTGTTGTTTTTAGTTTTCTTCTTTTTTTGTGTGTGAATTTTAGAAAAGCCTACTACTAGGCAAGAATTTTAATTAGAGGGACTTATGTCCTTGAAAGCACTCACCAGATGGGTAAATTTAAAGAAAAAAGTTTTCAGGAGCTGTGCCTTCACTGGTAGCTCCTTGAAGGGAATGCTATTTTAATGGGTTTTTTAAGTCCTGTGGGGATGGCTCTCTTTGTGGAATGTGGCTATATTCATAAGATACTACCCTAAGTTATCTGTCAATATGGGCTAAGTTCTTTTACACATTTTTATTTACAGAGACTTTAAAAAAATGAAAGAAAATTGCTTCTTTTTTTATTTTACATACTGATATTGAATTTTTCTTAGTTATTGCCCCTTTTTTCAGTTTTGACAAAAATAATACAATGAGTGAAAGTTATGATCCACTTAGCTCAGTTGTTGTTCGAGCTTTATTGGACAAAGGCTATGACAAGCGAAGAAATGCTGGATATGAAGTGGAAAAGTAAGTTATATTTCTGTGAATTAGTTTATATCATTTATCTACCTTCTCTTTTTTGTATGGTTAGTTATTGGACTCCAATTTTGGTCAACATTATGACAGTATCAATATGTTGTACCCATCCCATGTAACAGATTTGATTTTAGGTTCCCACTTGATCGGTGTCAGGCATTCGTAATTCTGTGCAAAAAAGTGTGAGAGAATAAACCCTCACAGAGTTGCCCCAAATATCTTTCATTATTTGTACATTCATTTACTCATTATTTTACTATACCTCATTCTGATGTTTACACACTTCTATGCAAGGGGTAAAATTGCAAATTAACACCCTCATTTTTCAGATTTTGTTGAAATTTGGTTTATAGGAAGTTTTTGGGCCCTAAATCCATTTCTGAAATTCTAAGGTCAATCCAATCAACGGTTCAGGAGATATGACCTCGGCATCTTGAGGTCCCTAACATTTGGCAACCCATAACTAGGGTAATAATAGTCATAATTATATAAAAGTATATATTTAGAATTAGAAAAGGACAAGGAATTCAAATATGCGAGTTTTAGAACTAGGTTGAAAAATAAATAATCATACATTTGCTAAAAAATGAAGTCAAGGTTTGACCTTTGGGGTATGAAAATTGAAAAAATTATAAATAAGTTTGTTTATGCTAGTATTTTTCAAGTAATTAACACATAAGTGAGCACTATATTTTTAAGTTGTCTGTCAATTATACATTTTTCTCACACTTAACCTCTTAAAGTGACCTATAGAAATTGAAATTATAATTTTTTTTTCATATAAAGACACTCAAAGGTCTTGTCTATAAGAAACAATCATAAAAAGGTTATTTATGCTATTACTTTTCATGTAATTAACTTATGTTGACACCATATTTATAAATTACAGGTCAATTTAAGAATTTATTTTAGCTATCAATTTGACTTGACTTAAATCTCCTAGAATAAAAAAAATATTTCACTGATAATTCTCACCGATAAAATAATTACAATAATGATAGGGAAGACGTATTAACCTAATACAATTTTGGCATATTCAATACTTTCATCAATTTCTTTCTGAGAAAAAATATATTTAATTCTGCTGCCTCTTAGTGTAGGACAACTCATGACAATTAATATATGATGTCCTGGCACTGCATATGAATACTTATTTGATGGATAATGATACGCACTTGCTCCTGATGACCCAGATGGATGTAAAAAGTTCACTGTGTAATCATCAAACTCTTCACAATATTCCTCCACAATTCCACACCAAACTTGCCCATCATAAATGCAGCTAACATATTCTCCTGGTTTGACACATTTTAGGTTATCAGCCATTGCAGGTTCATTAGTAATATGACAAATCCTTATTCTTTTCTTTTCTCCAATGCCACTTGAAATGAGATACACCATCAGTTCTTCCTTGTTTATGGCAATCTTTGCAAAGTTACATCATACAAGCCTCTCTCTCTGTACTGCAAACATTGTAATCCATAAGATCTTTGTATGAGAGACCTTTTTCTCCCAATGCAGCCAGCTGTAATTTTGGGTTTTGCTTATATGTGCAGACACAGACAGAATTAGTCCCACCACTTCTGGCAAGCACATAATATGACTGCTGTAATTTAGCAAATGTGGAAAATCCTATTTTTGGATTCTTTTTGATCATTTTTATATAGTTCAAATAACTTAAATTCCCAAGCACCAGTCATTTTTGTACTTTCAGCACTGATGATTTTCACACAATCTTTTTTGCCAGGACAAATACGACTAACCTCTTCTGACTCATAGAATCTTCTAACTATATCTCTGTTTTCTTCAGATATCACTTTCCCTTTGATCATTATCGGAATCTTTGGAAGGATTCCAAATTCTGATTTTAGTGAACGCCTTTTTTCCACCATATATGTTGTAGTTTGAAAGAAACTAGCTGTTTTTTCAATTGTGTATTGGGAGAGAGTCAATATTTGTAGTTTGTGATTATGACATTTGTTCTCCAGAAATGATTGTTTCAATTCATTCATTAATGTTTCTAGATATTTTTCATATTCTGTTTCAGGTTTTGAAGCATCACTTACCCCCTCGCTAATATGAACACCATAACTGACTTCTAGCCTCTTCTTCAAGTGTTTTGGGGCATCTGATCGCTTACCACGAGCTTTACGCTTTTTCTGGCTCAATGACAACCCTTCTGAAAAGAACCAAAAAAGAATATATTTAAATTATTTATACAGAGCAAAATTTGCATTTTGTGTAGACTAAAGAGCATCATTAAAGAATAAATCCTTCAAAGTAAAAGCCTGCCAATTATCAATTTTGTTTTATACAGTACCTTAAATTCTATTCAATGGGCCATATGGATCAAACACACCTTTCTGGTGAAATATAAAATATATTATCTTAGTACTTAGTTTTTTTGACTGGTGTTTGGTTCAAAAGTACTAGAACTGGTTCAATTGAAGTTGAAGGATTTTCTTCAACCAAGCAACCACTGTCCAGATATCGATGATTCAATTGAGTCTTGCTGTCTCATTGTTTTCAGTGGTTCCTAGTGTTGTGGGGTATTTCATTATTAGTGTCTTAACAGTTCACACACAACATTGAGTCTTTTTTTTTTCTTCCAGCACATTTTTCAATAAGCACATCAGTCACTTTTCTAAGATTGATTGTTACTCGTATGCGCTTCTTGTATTTTTTAGTAGGGTCTTGGCAGTACTTCAAGTGCCGAACCATTGTATTTTGGTGAATAGGCCTAATAGCTGAGATGTAGATTTCACTAAGTAATTTCTATAAATCTGTAATTTTAAGATATACAATTAGATGACACTTTTTAGAATATAGTTATACATATTTTAATTCTTGATATTCTTTGAGGCTCATTAAAAAACAATAACCACCCACCACACACACTGCTGTCTATAACTGTACTAACTTTTAGACTAGGAACTACAACTATCTGTGTTGATTCTGTACAAGTAGCAACACGTTGCAACAGGATTGTTTAAGCTACATGTGAGCTTTGTCTTCCCCTTTCACTACTTTAACTACAGTGGCCGCAAAAAGAATGTACACAATGTTTGTGCAATAAAAATTACCCATGCATGAATACGGGTACATTATAATTGCATCTCTACATTATGAAAAGTCGGAGGAGTGTGTGTTGTCGTACAGTGCTTCCGTAGTTCCCACGCTCCAAGTTCCGAAATCCCCAAAGAAGGTAGTGCTCACGCAGAGCTTGTATCAAGCTTTTGATTATACGCACCGTCTGTAGCGCCCCTTCTTACTTTCTCACCAACTTTGGACTCTTGTATCTCTGCTTCTACTAGCGATAATTGGGCGCCGTAAACTTTCAATGGAAGAGAAGAGCCGTGCCTATGCCCTCCTTTACCAAGGAATGTCTGTGATACTCGTTGCTGCTAATATTAAGGTCACACCTTGGGTAATTTATAAGCTCAAGAACATTCAAGCCTCACTGCCACCGGGTACCATTCCACCAAGGAAACCTGGCTCTGGTTCCCCGAGAAAGACTTCTGAGTGACAGACATGATCCTGGAGCGAGAAGTGGTATTGAATCCTGCTCTGACTGCATCTGAACTAAAAACAAAACACCCATCTTTGCTGAAAGATGTTGCTGTCCGCATGATTCAATATCACTTGCAGGACATAAAATACATAGTTGACATGCTGCCAAGAAGCCCATGTTGATGGATGCAATGAAGAAGAAACGGCTAGCATTTTACAAGCAATACCGGGGCTGGACATCGGAGCAGTGGAAGAAGGTAATGTTTAGTGATGAAAGCACCTTCAGACCCATCAGGGGCATCTCCAAAAACATACGGTGTCCATGTTATGTTTCGTCATATAACCCTAAATATACAGTCAAGACTGCCAAGCACCCTGATTCTGTTATGGTTTGGGGAGCTTTTAGTGGTGCTATGGGTAGGGGAGGACTGTACTTTCTCCACAAGAATGAAACAATGAGGGGAAGTAATTATGTTATTGTGCTACATGACCATTTGCTTCCTTTCTGGCCCCTCCATGAGTGTGACTTTTCATGCATGATGCTGTCTCTGCCCACAGGACCAAAACTTTGAAAAACTTTCTAACAGACAATAATATTAGTGTGTTGGACTGGCCGGGCAACTCCCCAGACCTGAATCCGTTTGAAAATACCTGTAATATGTTAAAAAATGCTATTGCGAAGGAATGGCTGTCGAACATCAATGACCTGAAGAAGCTGTGGGTGACCATGGATGCCTCCTATTTCACCAACCTGGCCAGGTCCATGTCCAAAAGGATTGAGACAGTCATCAAGTACAAGGGTAACATGACAAAGTACTGAAAGAAAGTCTGTAAAACTCAAAATAAAAGAATGTTAGTTATATTTTGTCATATTTTTAATCAAAATTCTTAATTGTGTACATTTTTTTTGCAGCCACTGTATATATTATTGGCAGTAAATTACAATTTTTATTCAACTTTTAAGAGTTCAAGATCAAATTGATATCAAAGCTATAAAATTTCAATGAATTGACAAATAATTTGTAAATATGGTGTTCACTTATAAGTTAATTACATGAAATATACCAAGATAAACAACCTTTTTATGGCTGTTTCTAATAGCCAAGAGCTGTACTTTTGTTTTTTATATTAAAAAAAGGTCATTTTAATTTCTATAGGTCAAATTAGTAGCTTAAGTGTGAAAAATATGTAGAATTGATGGACAACTTATAAATATGGTACTCACTTGTGTTAGTTACATGAAAACTGCTAGCATAAACAAACTTTTTTTTTTACTGATTCAAATAGCCAAAGCATAGGCTTTCTTTTTTCACATCTATAAATTTTTTAAATTTTGAGACCCCAGAGATCAGGTCAATCTTGATCTCAAATTTTTGCAAATGTATGATTTTTTAATTTTTTAGCCTAGAGTTCTAAAACTCTCATATTTGGATTCCTTGTCCTTTTCTGATTCTAAATATATATACTTTTATATAATTATGACCATTATTACGGCAAATGTTAGTGACCTCGCACGTAACCTCAAAATGCCTGAGCTCATATCTCTTGAACCATTGGTTAGATTGAGCTTAAAATTTCAGAAATAGGTTTAGGGCCCCAAACCTTCCTATAAACCAGATTGCAAAATCTGAAAGATGAGGGTATTAGGCACTGGTTGATCTGACAAGAGACTTCCCCATCTCTATGATAAAAATTCATATCATCAGTACTTGTGCCCTGCTTGTTTAGGCTAGGATGACATAGAAAAAAACCTTGCAAGCAGCAATGCATAGGATATTCACATCAGATATTTTCAATTGAGAAAAAGTGGATTCAAAGAAAGTGAAAAATTTCTAAACTGAAGATTACAATAGCAAACTTTATCAATTCTAAATACTGATGCTACACCAGTCTTTTATCAACTTTGAGGACCAAGCTTGTGCCATAAGTAATGGGAATAAAAATATAAGCCCTTTTGCATTAATGAAAATATTGTGGTTGATACTTGATTAGCTTTTTCATAAAATAATAAAATGAAAAGGTATCACAGATGATATGGTTTCGTGTAATGAGCATATTGATAATTTTTTTATAAAGTCCACCACCAAGAAAAATTAGAGAACCATTTATTTTCCTTTCTTAAATTATTTTCAAAAATATTATGTAGTTAAATTAAATTTCCATGGTCCATAAAGGCATGCATTTAATAAAATGAAATAGTTAGTTTATTTAGTATAAATTCTTGAATATACAATTGTTTCATGAAATTTTCATAAAATATATTAAATGCATGGCTTTATGTCCCAGGAAAATTTCATTTTCCTACTCATCATATTTAAAAAAGAAATTTAATAAAGAGAAATTGTTCTTATTTTGCTCGGTAGTGTATATGTCACTAATCCTCTGCTGCCAAAGCTTAAAAAGTACCGGGAGTATTGAGTTTGGCACACTTTGTGTCAAGCTGGATCCCTGCTAGTGTATGTGGATGACAAGTCCCCTCTATTTGAAGTCAGAGGGGTTCTACCAGGAGCTGCTGCCTCTTTTTTCACAGCTGAGCTTGTTGGGATCTTTAGAAACTCACTAAGTGCCCTGAGCTCTCTCAAGGCATTCGAATCGCTACACCCCCTCTATCACAGTATCTGTGATGACCTTTTTTGCCGTGGAACAAGCAGATGTTTAGATTATCTTCTGCTGGGTTCCTGATGCAAAATGTTCTCATTTTTCTCTATGTGGATGACCTTTCAATCTCTCTTGGTGCTGCCCCAATGTCATATCTGGAGTGTCAAGTCCAATAGGCCTTGAATCTCATCTCTCCATATCAAAGTGCACAGGTTTGTTTTCCTCTGCCAAAAACTAAGGTGGTGGGGGACCTTCTGCTACTATCCATAGCTCAACCCTAAGCTGATTTGTTCCTAAATGAGGTTTGCCTAGAAGTGGTGGATTTACACTGTTTCCTTGGTCTTGTTTTCAACCCACGCCTCACCTGTGAGGGTCATATTCGTGCCATGAACATTCTTCATTCCATGACATTCAGTACCTGAGATGCTGATAGGGCTACTGCATTGCTTTTCTACTGGTCCTTTGTTCATTTGAAGTTTGACAATGGATGCTAGTTTTATGCATCCACAGCTGAGTGTGTATTGCAGAAAGTGGACTCAATTCCATGTAGTACCCTCTCTGTTTGAAGTCAGCCAGTTTTTACTAGGTGCTCCCTCTGTCTTCATGGCTGAGCTGGTTGCAATACACTTTGGTCCTGGATGCCACGGTTGCTGTGAGCTGGGTGGATGTTAAGATTATCTTCTGCTGGGTTCCTGGACATGTGAGAATTGCAAGGAATGATGGCACCAAAGAGTCTGCGAGGACTGGGTGACCAGATGAGCGTTTGGCTCTTCCTCGCACCAACTACATGGCCTGAATCAGGCAGCCCTCTGGGTTGCTTGGCAAAGAAGATAGCAGATGGCTGAGGGTAATTTAAAGTTGTGTTCCATTGCACTACGACTGTTCCCAAGGACTTCGCCTTGCGACTGGTGCCTTCCGCACTTCCCCTATTGAGAGCCTGTTGGTCGATGCTGGGGAGATGCCACTCGCTCTGCGCCGCGTGCAGTGCATCACTCACCTGTACGCGCGAGCCCGGCGCCTCCCTCAGTCGCCAACAGCTTTCACTGCATCCGCAGCTGATCTCAACGGTACCTATGCCGCCGAGAGACGCCAGTCATACCCTAAGCCCTTTAGGTTTAGGGCCAGGAAACTCCGAGAGCTAGATATAGCTCTCTGGCCGGTGGCACCCCTGGTTCTGCCCAGGACGCCACCCTGGAGGATACCACATTTGGCTATTTGTCGTTACGCCTCTACTCCCTAAGCTTGTACAGCGCCGGGAGTATTGCGTTCGACCTTTTTGGAGCACACCTCGTGTCACGCTGGAACCGTGCCAGTGTATACGGATGGCTCCAAGTCCCAAGAGGGGGTCGGCTTCCACGCCGTATCCCTTCTGATTGAAGTCAGCGGGGCTCTGTCAGGCGCTGCGTCTGTCTTCACGGCCGAGCTGGTGGCAATACACCACTCGGTACGGGAGATTACGCGACGTGCCTGGTTCGGAGACCGGATTGTGATCTATAGCGACTCACAAAGCGCCCTGAGTGCTCTCGGGGCATTGGAATCTCTGCATCCCCTGGTTCGCGATATCCGTGACGCCACGGTTTTGGCGAGCCGGGCAGATGTCGAGATTATCTTGTGCTGGGTTCCTGGACATGTAGGAATTTCGGGGAATGAACGCGCCAAAGAGTCCGCGAGGACTTTGCGACCGGACCAGCGTTTCGCTCTTCCTCACACCGACTACATGGCAGGAATACAGGCAGCTCTTTGGATGGTCGAAGGGAACTTAAAGTTGCTTGCCATTAAGCCGCGACTGTTCCCATGGACCTATCCCCCAATGCCGCGACGGCTTCAGGTCGCTTTCTGTCGTCTCCGAATCGGGCACACTCGTGGGCGGGGTCGCTACCGCCTGTCCCTTTTACTCGGGACGAGTTCGTGCACATTGACTTATTGACTTTTTGGGGGAGGCCGGGCTTCTTCCCTTTATTTAAGAAGGTTCTATTTTTTTGTTTGTTATTGTTTTCTTTGTAGGTTGCACCGGGGTGAGGGGGCCCTCCCCCCAATGCCGGAGATTGCTTCCTAATTGTTAAGTTTTTCACATTTTTATCATTGTTATGTTTTCATATTTTTATTTTAAAGTAGCCTAGTTCTAGGCTGTCGTGTTTCCGGCGACTTATGCCCAAGTGGGCAGTTGCCAGATGGGCTCAATAAAAAAAAAATATCCCAGTCTGGGTGATCTTTGCGCATGTTACCTGCCCCTGTATTGGGATGAGCAGGGTTGATACCACTTATCCTTTGTATTTGGGACGAGTTTGTATACACAGACTTAGGGACTATCTGACTTCTTGGAAGATGCTTCCATACTCTATTTTATGGAAGGTCGCCTTGCCTGGTGGTGGAGTGTGTTTGTTTTGATTTTTGTTATTTTTTTTGTTTTCTTTGTTTTTTAAATCTAGCCTAGCATTAGGCTGTAATGTGATTACATTGACTTTTCCCTAGTAGGTAGTCACCAGATGGGCTCTTAAAAATAAGTGTTCATTTGTTGTGATGTTTGGGTGTTCAGATTAAGTATTCTTTTGTGTTATTGATCTGTTCTGTTTATTCTGGTTTCTGTGTTTTATGAAGTCTGATGTTTCACATGTTATGTTAGGGTAGTATCATGGTCATTTTCACTGTGATATTTGTTTTGCTCATTTCAATTATCTTGTGAGCAAAGGGTTTAATTTCTGCATCTAAGGTGGGGAGATGTGTAATGTTAAAAGTTCTGAGGTTTTGTTTAATGTGCCATGTGAAGTTTAGCAGCTTGCTTTGTTGCAGTTTATCTATATTTGTAGGTGTACCTGATAGAGTGGTTAAGTTTAGGTTGAATGAGGATTGAGTTGCTGGTAGAAGGGAGTTTATTAGTTGCATTCCATACCTAGACCATTTGTAGTATTTATGTATATAAAGTAATGCCTGGTGAGGTTGTTTGTGGTAGTTATGGGTTTGATAGTCATATTTCTGTAATTTAGTATATTGAGGCTGTAAAATTGTGTGATTAGTTTGCTTTTGTGATCATATTGATGGGATGTAAGCCATGTTATGGTGGCAGGCTCTAGACTACTTACTGGCACACCACCTGCCCCCTATGTAGGGCTTCCTGGGTGGTTGAGGGGAGGATAATAAGGGGTCAATCTAATTATTACTTTATTCACAGGCCAGAGAACAGAAAAAAAGGGACCAAAAAAAGCAAACCCGAACGCTTGGAGTATTGTATAAATACTAGCAAAAAAACCCTAAGTATATGCATAGGTCCCTCCAACATATATTGGCCAACACGGAAGTATAGATCACACAAAAAAATAAATATATACAATGTCTAAATATTGGGCAACATCGAAAAATAAATAAGTCACATACAAATAAAATATAAATATGTATACAGGATCCAATCTACCACACAAAAAATGAGAAGAGGGGGTGAATGAGGAAAAGGGAGGTGGGCCTGCCCTCTTCTAGGAATTCTGTATGGTGTTCTGTCTTAAGGAACTGGGACGCATGAGTTCCAACCATGTTGTTGGAGACTGGGAGGCACTAGTTCCAATTATTGTGTTGGAGACTGGGAGACACACTGAATGACCCATGCTTCAGGACAGTCCTTTCACAGTCACAGGGAATGTGAGTTGAGGTTGACTGCTGCTGTCTCTCAAGGTTAGATGTGGCTGAATAACCAGTACCAAGGAGTTGAAAAGGAGAAGGCATCTTCAGTCACAAATTCACTGCCACACTCAAACATCATTAACCCCAACATACATACACACACACCCATTCACACACTGATACTTACCTAGTTGTCTTTCCAGCACCCTCTGCCTTTCAATTATTCTTCAAATAAGATCACAACACCTATGTACTTTCGATTTAAACAATTAAACAGTCCAATGTCATTTAATATAAAATCATATTAAATGGATTAGGGATTAGACATTTGAGGAGTCGGCTTACCTACATGACTACTACATCCCTCCTGCCTAAGTTTGCCTCACCTCAATATGTCTCAATCCCTATCTTCACAAACATATCTCACTCATTCACAATGCTTTTGGCATCACCCACTCATACTCTTTCACTTTACACCCCGTCCGACCCCAGCTTAGCCTCTTCTCCTTCCTTCAAAACACTTGTTTCCTCGCTTTTCATATAACCTCTCCCACAACTTTCTCTGGTCGGACTCTAATTTCACAGGGTAGATGCTGACCTTCCTCTCAGCCAACCCTCCTGCATCGGGGCTGAGGGGGTGTGGGACAATGTTCCCTAAACCCTGAGCTCCGGTCTGGGGTGGCTGGTTTTTAACAATCTGCTTCATTCCCACCCATACCTTCCTCACATCCCTTTTCCTCACTTTACCGTCTATCCTTGATTTTACTCCGTGTTCAAGGTGGAGCCGCCATGTCGATGGACTGCCAGGCCACCAGGCGGGAGGGGTGGTCCAAAATGGCGGAGCCTGGCTCTGCCAGGCCTGTAAGCACCTCTTGCAGTGCGGGCAACTGCAAGAGGTGATGAGCTATTGCATCCCGTAACACAAAAAGGGTCACCATGCCCAATGATGAAAATAAAAAAAAAACAACCCCCAACTTCCCCTGAAACAGCGATGGAGCCGCCCTCGGGCAGCTCCAGCTAAAAAATGGAGGTCATCCCCCCCGTGCTTGCGCAGGGGACCCTCCATATCTCTTCAACCGGAGAGGAGGCTTACTCCTCTCGTACGCCTACGCACCCCCTTCTCTGGAGGTGCTTTCGGGTACCTCCCTTTTACCAATGGCAGTCCCATCTGTTCTTTCCAAGGGGACTGCAAAGAAAGCCAGCAGGCAGCTCCTAGCCAGCTGCTCCACATCGAAGCGGCTCAATAGGGCAAGACCCCTTAGGGGGTCCAGCACCGAACCCGAATTCGCCCCTATGCAAGGTCCTCCTCAAACGGCTGTGGTTTCTAAAGCAGTACAAGGAGGGGAGGGATCTCCTCCGACTGGTGCCCCCACGCATACCAGGAACTTCTCCATTTCGGAGAATGACCTGGCTGAGGCCAGTCCATCTGGCCTGGGGGCTTCTACCGACAGGGTTGAGAAGCGGGTTCATTCCCCGCCCTCCTCTCCAAAAAAGAACCAAAAAGACGAAGAAGACTTGGGGCCCCTCTCCATCCGCGGGAGCTGCGGGGACGGATGGGTCTGCTGCCACTCTGGCAAGCGACCAAGCCAAGATCGGCACATCCAGCCCCTCTACCCCCCGGTTGCGGAGCCCCTGAAAAAGACCAAAAATGCACAGGGCAGAGCCTCAATGACATCGGGGCCCCTGATTCAGAGGTTACCTGGAGTTTTTTAGCCCGCTGGCTTCAAACGCTTCCTCGTTATTCGCTCCACTGATGGCACCATGTTGTCCAAGGGCAACATGATCCATCAGAGGAAAGGATTAGCTAGTGCAATTGGTAGAGAGCCGAAGGTGAACCTTTTTCGGACGGGAGCCTTCTGGCGAATCCTGCTGAGGCGGCCAAGATAAGTGCTCTTCAGACACTTCATGGCACCCCGGTGAGTGTGACGCTGCACTCTACCATGAACTTAGTGAAAGGAGTAGCTTATGCGAGGGAACTCGTTGACTACTCCATTGAGGACATCACCCTAGAGCTGGCCGACCATGGGGCGGTCAAGGTCGAACGTGTGATGAGAAAACAGGGAGGGGCCTCGAGACCCACCCCTACACTCTTTGTCACGTTTGACTGTGACAAGCTCCCTGAGTCGGTGCGTGCCGGTTGATACCGCTACCGCGTGAAGGCATTCGTGCCACTGCCGCGGCGGTGCTATTACTGTCACCGCTTTGGCCATACAAATCGCTCATGTAGATTGGCAAAGTCGGGGTCACCCGAAGTGTGTGTAAATTGCTCCAGGGTCGCACACGATAAGTCCAAATCGTGTGTGGCCAAGTGTGTCAATTGCGGAGAGCCGCAACCCGCTTCTTCGAAGCTATGTGGTGCATATCTCCTTGAGAAAGAAATCCTGGCCGTTCAGGCCCAGGATCGACTCTCATTCCGCGAGGCTAAGGACTTCGTCCTGGCGTGCCCGGCTCTGCCTAGGACGTCATATGCCTCAATAGTTAGAAAAGCATCCTCTGCTCCTGGCCCATCCAGGCCAACGAGCACGGTTGTTTCGGAGCCCTTCTGCAGGTTCTACTCCACCTGGGCCCTCCCCTGGTAAAGCTGGCGGCAAAAAGGGTTCACACCCAGCCCCGGCTAAAACCAGGGCTCCCCCCCTTTTTCCCCAGCGTGACCGTTTCCCGTAATGCGAAACGGCCACGCGCCTCCACAGAGTCGTTAGACTAAGAGGAGGCAACACCCTTGAAGATTGTCGCTAGGCCATCTTCCAGGTTTCCTAACGCTGTCCCCCGAAAGAAGGACAGCAACAAAGGAGCTTCGGCTCCTTCGCCCACGCCCCAAGTTGGAGCGAGTGGCTCGGAGACAGTGGTTCCTCGAAAAGAGTGCCCCCCCGCCTCCGAAGTCGCAACGCCCGCATAAGGTTTCGAGGCGGAGGGAGGAAAAGACTCGCATGGCGAGCCCAACCTCCCCCAATAAGTCCTCGAAAGCGACAGCGCCTTCAGCGCTTTGTCCGGCCAACAGCGCCCGTGGTTCTGCCCCCGGGAAGCGTACGGCTATTCCCGTGAGGATCTTCAGTTCGAGGAGGGCCCCCGCGTCTCTTCCGTGCTAGGCCTGGAGGGCATATTCCTTCAATGGAATTGCCGTGGACTCCGGGCCAACTGGGAGGAGCTGCGGAGGCTCGTCTCGTCCCGTTCACCGTTAGCTATCATTTTGCTGGAGACCATGCTAGGCGCGTGTCCCCTGCCTGCCCTCCCGGGGTATAAGGGTCTTGCGACCCCACCACCGCGGGATGGCCGGGCTGGGGGATGCGCGGTTTACACCCGGCATGATGTCTCCGTTCTTCCTTTCTCTTTAGATACCTCCTTTCAGGCAGTGGCTGTGTAGCTGCACCTGGATAGGAGGTATACTATCATTTCTGCGTACATTCCACCGTCAGCTGACTTCGACGCGGGGGACTTCCGCCGCGTCGTGGCACGGTTGCCGAGGCCCTATCTCTTGCTTGGAGATCTGAACGGCAGGCATCCTCTCCTGGGAGATTACTCCATAAATCCCAGGGAACAAGTCCTTGCCGATCTGATCGAAGAGCTTGAGATGGGTATCCTAAACGTGGATGAGTTTACGCATCACTGTCCGAGAACCGCTTCATTTTCTTGCCTTGACCTATCTTTGTGCTCTTCGGGTGCACAGCCTGATTTTGATTGGGGGGGGGGTTGATGACCTCCATGGTAGTGATCACTTTCCCATTCAAATATCATTTTCAGGGCGAGGAGTTTAGGTCGGTAGCTGAGGCCGTTGAGTTCTTCTCCGGCAACCTCATCGCCATGGGCCTTACTACTATTCCTAGGACGTCTGGCCGTTTTGCACGCCGCCCCCTCCATGGTGGTCGGCCGAGTGTGAGACGGCCCTCAAACAGAAGCGTTAGTCCTACATGCGCTATAAGCGCCGCCTGAACGATTTCACTGTCGCTGAATTTCGTCGGGCTAGGGCTAGGTTCCGGTATATTTCGAAGAACGCCCGCCGCTCTTCTTGGTGGGCATATGTGTCTTCACTTAACGGCAAGACCCCTTTAGCTGAGATGTGGAAGCGAGTCAAAAGGATTCGGGGCAAGTTCTCGCAGGACCCCCCTCCCGTTCTCCAGGAGAATGGGACCGCAATCTCGGACCCCGCGTCCGTGGCGGAATCCTTAGCGACCCCTTTTTCCGCATTCTCTAGCCATGATGCTGCTCCGCCAGCATTCAATGCATGTCGTGATGTTGCGGAAGGCCGCCGTCTGGACTTTACCTCCAGAAGCGGAGAACCCTTCAACGACAAGTTTACTGTGAGTGAGTTGCGTTCCGCTCTCGCTTCGTGCGAGGACACCGCCCAATGGTCCGGACGATGTTCCGTACGCCATGCTTCGACACCTGGGTGAGCGAGGCATGGCCTTTCTCTTAGATTTGTTCAACAGGATCTGGGTGGAAGGTCTTCTCCCAGACTCCTGGCGAATCGCTACTGTGCTCGCCTTTCGCAAACCGGGGAGAGATCACTCTACTCCGACCGGTTTCCGCCCAATCTCTCTAACCTCTTGCGTGTGCAAGTTGATGAAGAAATTGGTAAATATTAGATTAGCCTTTTTCCTGGACAGCGGAGGCCATCTGTTTTCCGCACAGTGCGGCTTCCGCAAGTTCCACTCCACGTAGGATGCTCTGCTCCGACTTGAAAATGCGGTCTGCGAGGCTTTCCTTCGTAGACAGCACTACGCCACGGTGTTTTTCGATCTAGAGAAGGCTTATGATACCGCATGGCGATACGGTATCATGGAGACTCTCCACACGATGGGGGCGAGGGGACGCCTCCCAATGTTTATATCTGAATTTTTGCGAGATCGTCGATTCCCCGTATGTGTAGGGGAAGCCCTCTCCGCCCCAAAGGAGCAGGAAGAGGGTGCCCCGCAGGGAAGTGTCCTCAGTGTCACACTCTTTGCCCTGAGCATCAACGGCATCACCTCGGTGCTGCCGGAAGATGTTCTCGCTACGCTCTACGTGGACGAACTTTCGATCTCTTTTGGCGCGGCCCAGATGCCAACTCTGGAGCGTCGACTCCAACAGGCATTGAACCGCGTCTCTCGCTATGCCGAAGCGCACAGGTTTCGGTCTTCTTTGGCCAAGACTAAGGTGGTGCACTTCTGCCGCCATCCACGGCTTCACCCCGACCCAGATTTGTTTCTTAATGGGGTGCGCCTGGATGTGGTTGAGTCGCACCGTTTCCTTGGTCTTGTATTCGACCGACGCCTCACCTGGGAGGCTCATATTCGTAGCCTTAGGGTCTCTTGTACCCGCACCATGGACATTCTCCGTTCCGTGACGTTCAGCGCTTGGGGCGCTGATAGGGCTACTGCCCTACTTTTTTATCGATCCTTTGTTCGTTCGAAGCTCGACTACCGATGCGAGTTTTATGCATCCGCAGCCGAGCGTTTATTGCGGAAGGTGGACTCGATCCACCACACCGGCCTTCGCCTTGCCACCGGTGCCTTCCGCACTTCCCCTATTGAGAGCCTGTTGGTCGATGCTGGGGAGATGCCACTCGCTCTGCGCCGCGTGCAGTGCATCTCTCACCTGTACACGCGAGCCCGGCGTCTCCCTCAGTCGCCAACAGCTCTCACTGCATCCGCAGCTGATCTCGATGGTGCCTATGCCGCCGAGAGACGCCAGTCATACCCTAAGCCCTTTGGGTTTAGGGCCAGGAAACTCCTTCGAGAGCTAGATATAGCTCTCGGGCCGGTGGCGCCCCTGGTTCTGCCCAGGACACCACCCTGGAGGGTACCACATTTGGCTATTTGTCGCCACGCCTCTGCTCCCAAAGCTTGTACTGCACCGGGAGTATTGCGTTCGACCTTTTTGGAGCACACATCGTGTCACGCTGGAACCGTGCCAGTGTATACGGATGGCTCCAAGTCCCAAGAGGGGGTCGGCTTCCACGCTGTATCCCCTCTGTTTGAAGTCAGCTGGGCTCTACCAGGCGCTGCGTCTGTCTTCACGGCCGAGCTGGTGGCAATACACCACTCGGTACGTGCCCGGTTCGTAGACCGGATTGTGATCTATAGCGACTCACAAAGCGCCCTGAGTGCTCTCGGGGCATTGGAATCTCCGCATCCCCTGGTTCGCGATATCCGTGAAGCCACGGTTTTGGCGAGCCGGGCAGATGTCGAGATTATCTTCTGCTGGGTTCCTGGACATGTAGGAATTGCGGGGAATGAGCGCGCCGATGAGGGCGCCAAAGAGTCCGCGAGGACTCTGCGACCGGACCAGCGTTTCGCTCTTCCTTACACCGACTACATGGCAGGAATACGGGCAGCTCTTCGGACTGCTTGGCAAAGAAGATGGGAGACGGTCGAAGGGAACTTAAAGTTGCTTGCCATTGAGCCGCAACTGTTTCCATGGACCTATCCCCCAATGCCGCGGCGGCTTCAGGTCGCTTTCTGTCGTCTCTGAATCGGACACACTCGTGTGACGCATCGCTATTTGATGGAGCGCTCGCCTGCGCCCTATTGCAACGACTGCGTCGTTCACCAGACTGTTCAGCACATTCTTGTCGAATGTCCCAGTCTGGGTGATCTTCGCGCACGACACCTGTCCCGGTACCGGGATGGGCGGGGTTGCTACCGCCTGTCCCTTGTACTCGGGACAGATTCGTGCACATTGACTTGTGGTCTTGTTGACTTTTTGGGGGAGGCCGGCCCTCTCCCTATTATTTAAGCAAGGTTTGTTTTGTTGTTGATTTTTGTTTTTTGCACTTGTTTGTTTTGTTTTTTTGTTGTTTTTTATCCCCTTTGGTTTCACGCTCCTGCGCCGGGGGGACCTCTCCCCGACGCAGGAGCTTGCTTCCTTTCCCCCTTTTTGGGGTGTTGTTTTTTTTTCTCTTTAATTTGATTTTTAAGTAGCCTAGAACTAGGCCAGTTTTAATACGGCGACTAATGCCCGAGTAGGCAGTCGCCAGATGAACCCTTAAAAAAAAAAAATCTTTCACTTTACCTCTCCTCCTCATCACAGGGCTGACAACCATCTCTAACATATGTCGTAAAGTCTCCTCATCATGTCCGTCCATGACCCCTTCTCCATGCACTTCATCCACACACACATCTAACACTCCATGACCATATCACTTAAATCTTCAACCAGCTTCTCTATTTCATCCATCAATCCTTCCCATTCTTCTATAGCATTCTTCGACTCTTGCTCCAATTGAACACTTATCCCATTTACACTTGCTAACATAAACTCACTCATTCAAAGGAAATTTACAAATACTATATGTTCTATCATATACTCCATCTCAATCTTGTAAAAATCCTGAAAACTCTCCTACCTCACTCTCACCAAACTATTCCATCCATTCATCCTTTCTTGACCATTTCCTCTTATGCTTCCCCTTCCATGTTTGACCAACAGTAACTGCTTCCCCTCTAAAGTACTAGCTATAACATCCACTCCTTCGCAATCTTACATGCTTTCCAACAAAAACCAAATATTCAGGAGGTTCATGTTACTTCCATAACTGACATTGATGCGCTCTACACTCATCTAACTCATCTCTCACTAACTTGTGCGTTGCTGTATCATAAATGATTTTATTAATGAAACTACATAATTAATTCTTCACATTTTTGTCATTATTTTTTATATATTGACTAACGGTTAAGTGTTGAGTGAAGGTGAACAAAGATGTTTGGCAGTTATGTAGACAAAGTACTGGAAGAAGGATATTACTCAAATTTGTTAGACCCTCCCGCCCCCACACACACTCAACAATGCATGTCCCTATTTGGGCACCCAAAATATGTGGCAGCAGGTTTCCTGTGCACACAATCATTATCCTCTCCCCAAACATTGTGGTATGGTGAGCTTTGACATCTCTGGCTAGATTAAAGTTAGGTCTGTTTGCAATTGGTTCTAATAGTGGTTGTAATTGGGTTGGGTTTCTCTAGATGGTTGTATGGGTAGTCAATATATTTAAATTATATGGTGTTTTTTTAGTTGTTTGTGTTGGAGGTAATTATGTTTCACTGTTACGAGGCCACTGGCTTTCTTTTGAGTCTGGCTTATCACTTTTGTGTAATTGTTGGGGGTTGGGTGTGTTGGAGGTGCAAGATTTCCAGGATAAGTGCAATGTGTGTTGTCTTTGTTTAGAAGAACATTATAGAGTTATTTATTGTGGTGCTGTTAATGTTAACTGATTGTTGCTCTGTGGATATTGGTGAGGGACAATAAGTGTGTTGAGTACTCTTTGATGTTCATTTCTGTGTGGTGTAAGTGGGACCAGTTTTTAAATCTGTGTCAGTATATTGAAGTATGTCTACATGTGAGGTCTTGCAGTTGTTGCATTTCTCCCCTGGAACAGATGAACTCTGCACCTTCCAACTGCATTGGAGATTAAGCTTTGATCCTACAACCTGTGCTGTTGTAGTCCTGTCAACATTACCACCATTAATTATTGGGGCAGAGCTTTCTGTGAAGCTGTCCTCAAGGGTATAGGTTAGATGGGAGGGAAGCTGTTGCATGCTGTCAGAATCTTATAATATGCCTCCCTGTGCTAGCTAGTAGTCAATGCAACAATTATGAAGTGGAAGTTCAACTGCAACTTAACCTCCTCCTATGGAATACATCCAAATGTGGTAGTCCCACTCTATGACTCTTTTTCTCCTGATCCCCTACAGGGTGGCTTGAGTATGTATTTGGGCCTTTGTTTGTGTCAATGTCTTGCGTTAGGATTGTTCTCAGTGGGATTGCTCAGGGTTGGCAAATCATAAAGTGAAATTTGAAAAAAATCTGGGTTTTTAAAAAAAAATTATTCTTTTTCAAAAAATGAACACTACTTATCATTATTTTATTCAAAATGCATATTTATGTTATAATTTCAACAAATATGTATCAAATTAAGATTATTTCTCTGATACTGATTCATAATTCATCTCTCCTTCTACAGGTTATGGCTATCATGGGTACCCATAATTCTCGATCAGTGATCTGTTCTTTCTATAATTATTAAACTAATTAATTATTATTATAAAAATATAGATAGCTATTCTTTTTCTACATTATTCTAATGCTTGTAGCGTTTGTTTTTTTACCGCCAAATTTTTAAAAAATCCAGAATAAAACTTGGTTGTTGTTTTGTTTAAATGGGGGAGGTCTTTCAAAATTTGAGGTTTTTGCCAACCTTGTGGTTGTTGGATCACCAAGCTGACTGAATGAAAAGGAGAGAATATGAGTGAGGGGTTAAGAGAAGGTAATATCTTTTTAGGATTGTGTATCTAGACCCACTGGGTTTAGACCTAATCCTAGAGATGGGGGATTTGGGTAATGCTCCCTTGTAAGGTATCTCGGGGCTTCCTGATGAGTTTTCCTTGGTATCTTGGCAGTATCACGCTGTGTATATTAGCATCATCAGGACCACTTTAATCCATTGAAAGTATAATTCAAAATTTTACCAGAATTGTGAAAAATTTTGTGCAGAAGGATGACTTTGAGCAAGTGAAGAAGGTCATCTCTGTACTTCAGACATTTGTGTTGTCATCAAATCCGCACTCAAGAAAAGGTGGCCTCATCGGCTTAGCATCTGTGGCTCTTGGCCTAGGCTCTAAGGTAAATATATTTAACATTGTATCCTTTTTCACTTTGTTCTTGGGATTTTTATGATTGCATTATTTATTTCAAACTATCCTTTGGATTAAAGGGCCTGAAAGTAAGCCATTGGTTGGTTATGTATGTCTTTGGAAAAGCTCATATTTTCTTTAAGGACTGTTCCCAACTGTATAGGCATTGGTTTGGATATTTCCTCTGAAATATGTAAATGAGCCTCTCTAGTTTATTCTTCGAACATTCTTGTTTAGGGTTTGTTTCATAGTTATTGCCGTTACCATTATTGGTCTTAACATTGTCACTGTTATACAGGACTGTTATGAGACTCTTCCTTATTTTCACTGCATGCGTAATTTTTTTAAGAATATATTTTTCCAATTTTTTCTTTTTCTCACCCATTTTTTTGGGTCCCCATGAAACTTTTGGTCCCCACTGAGAAATAAGTCCTCAAAAAAACTGCAGATCAGTGGTATAAATAACCTTTATCACTTTTTGGTTTGGGTCAGATGCAGATCCTTCAGCAAACCTTTTTTAAATGTTTATGGCCCTTTGATTTATTATGTGATCCCTTTGTTTTATTTTCAGATTATCGATCCATTTATCAATGATCTGGTCACACCAATCTTCCCTAGTTTTAATGACCAGAACCCCAATGTACGTTATTACGCTACTGAAGCCTTCTGTAACATTTGCCGTGTGGCTAGAGCATCTATATTAGGTTTGGTTGGAGAAATATTTTCTGTGATTATTCAACTTTCGATGGAGACTGACCAGAATATGAAGAGTGCCACAGAACTCTTGGATAGAGTGCTCAAGGTAAGTGGATACACATTTGCAGCTTATGTTGTTTCAGGAGTAAACTAGATACTATCATTCTTCAGTTCAATGTTTAAAACCAGCATGGGCACTTGCAGTATAATGCTTTTTAAAAAAGCTAAAGTAGTGAATTTATGAGATAGGAAATATTTTGGAAGTTTCCCAGCCTGAGTAGCTAAATGAATAGACTACTTGAGACGTTATGAACCACAAAAGCACACAACTTCACTAGATCAGCTTGTTGTGCAATGAAAGCAGGTGCCCTTCCGAATGGCTGTAATAAAGCCATTGTCTTGAAGAGGTTTCCTGTGGCAAACCAAAATGGAAGAAGCTTTCAAAATATTAGCCATGAATGTCAGTGGGGCTTCCTTTGTAAAGGAGATCTAGCATGTGATACCAAAGAGCTGTGATAGGCCAAGTTGATGAGATATTTAGAGACAAATGACTTTCTCTAAAAGGACTTTTAAAGGTTGAATTTTTATTTTATTTATCTTTTACATGGTCATTTTGTAGAGAACTTCTTGAAACTAGGGGTACACCAATAAGCAAATTGTTCAATTGCCAATTAATCAGTTCTGCATTATCGGCTGATATCGATTAATCAGCATTTATTAAGTATTTTTACATTTAATGATCCTAATCTGTATATACTGGGCTTAAAACCCCCTTATCTATAAGGTCTACAGGCTGAATTATTAAAGATCTTGTGCAGTTGTCATGGGTAGACTGCAACCCATAAGTAGGTAATTTCATAGTAAAACAAAAATTCTAGTTGATAAATATACCAAAATTTCCTATAAAGTATTACTTTTCTATAAATTTATTAATAGCGCATGTTAATACTATATATATTTTTTAATAATATTTATAAGAATATTCAAAACATCACACCAAGTCTAACTGCCCTTAAAATTCAATTAAACTTTGAGTTATAACTAATTACACTGTACAACAATGAACAATGAAAAAAAACAGAAATGAGAATAAACTTTTCTAGGGGTATTTCTTGCTGAGTCATGAATATAAATTCTGTCTTTATCTGCAACCCTCCAGTTTATCGTAAATTACCATCTTACGTTAAATACACGTATGGTTCCATAGGGATTGAATGCAAACAGGATTGGGCAAAAACTGACAACTCTGAAAGTTATAAACAGATTTTTATATAATTTTAATAGGGTGTTCCTGGTATTTTTTAACCTAACCTATGAAATTTAGGAAAGTATACTCAGTATTTTTTTAGTTATATGGTTTCAAATCTGTGGTAACTCTTACATAACGCTTAATAATTTTGTAACTTGCTATAAATGCTTCCTATTTTTACTTTTTTTATTTAATATTTGTTGCTGTTACTATTTATATTATTTTTCACATACTAGTTGTTGTTTTTTTCTTTACAGGAGACAGAGCTAAAATGCCTATGTAGAGAATGCAAAAATTCCCCAGACAGTTCCTGTTAAATATGTCGATCAGTTACATTAATACAATACAAGAGACAGTTGAATAAACATATGAATTAACTTTATGAGCTGTACTTTGGATGTAAAGTGGGTGACCAGGACAAATGCTGGGCACTAGAATGAGTAAAAATATCAAAAGTGTTCCGACTATAACGCACAACACTGCAGTTCCTGCGTCGTGCAAATGCTTTGAAGTTTGTTCCTAATGCACCACCCCATGCAATGAAGGCATAGTCTCGCCTCGTACAGTTTTGCAGTGTAAGAAGTAGTTTCAGTACTGTTTTATGTTATGGAGAGATCTCCGTCTTATTCTCCTATTGCCATCGGGTGATCTCCCGAACCGTGAGGAAGTCCTGTGTGTTTTGCAGTACTTCACAAAGCTAAACCTGTGTGATTTGAGGTTTTCAGTTTGGCAGACGGCAAAGAAGATGGGAGACGGTCGAAGGGAACTTAAAGTTGCGTGCCATTGCGCCGCGACTGTTCCCATGGACCTATCCCCCAATGCCGCGGCGGCTTCAGGTTGCTTTCTGTCATCTCCGAATCGGACACACTCGTGTGACTCATCGTTATTTGATGGAGTGCTCGCCTGCGCCCTATTGCAACGACTGCGTCGTCCCCCAGACTGTTCGGCACATTCTTGTCGAATGTCCCAGTCTGGGTGATCTTCGCGCACGATATCTGTCCCAGTACCGGGATGGGCGGGGTCGCTCTTGCCTGTCCCTTTACTCAGGACAGATTCGCGCACATTTACTTGTGGACTTGTTGACTTCTTGGGGAAGGCCAGCCTTCTCCCTATTATTTAAGCAAGTTTTTTTGTTGTTTTTTTTGTTTTTTTTTCTCTTCCCGACGCACCAGCTTGCTTCCTTTCACCCCTTTTGGGGTATTTTTTTTCTCTTTAATTTTATTTTAATGTAGCCTAGAACTAGGCCAGTTTTAATACGGCGACTAATGCCCAAGTAGGCAGTCGCCAGATGAGCTCTTAAAAAAAACAAAAACAAGATCTTCGATGCAATAGGACACTGTAGATACACTTTCTTCATTCTCATCTGTCCTTCTTCCCAGAGAATGCAGGAGATGTGAGTAATGAACATGGAGAAAGGTTCCATCAAAATATAGCGTCAATAGAAAACAGGTATAAGGGAAAATGGAGCCCTGCTATGCTGACTGACTTGTGCTAGAACCTGAAGCCTAACACACCTGAGACGTCTTACAAACGAAGAAGTAAATACTAAAATGTAGGTTAATACATTATATAATGCTAACAAACATGCTGATTCATTATATATTCATGAATTAATCTGTATCAATTGCATCATTATTAAATCAGCAATTAAAAAGAAAATGTTACATGATGGGAAATTTTTGTTAGTAAATTCAAATTCAGCACACCCAACTTCATTATATTAAATAAAATTATGATATGAAATTATATATTAATGCAATAAAATTATTTTTTTAGAATAAGCCATTTCTTTTTCAGGTTCATTTAGAATTCCCCAAACTTTTTAATTGTAAATTTGTAATTTTGCCATAAACATTACCCCCATGGCTTCTAACATTGCACTAACATTGCATGGAATTTTTTTTAAAGTAGATACAAATGATAAGTTTGCCAAAAAATTGCTAAAACTTTCACCACCACAAACATGCTAAATCATCTCAAGAAATGTCATCAGGAATACTTTTTAAAAGAAATTTGAAAGATGAAGACTGAAACCACAGAAGCTGGATGTTCATCAGTAACAACTGACTCTTCTATCCAAATACAAGTTACAATGCAACTAATGGAGAAGAAAAAATTGTGGGATATTAATGATCACTGATCTAAAGAAGTTCATTATTTGATTGGAGAAATGATTGCTATTGATATACAGCCATACTCAGTTGTGTCTGATTTAGGATTTCAAACTTGCTCCTAATTACAATGTTCCCAGTAGAAAATATTTTGGGGAAATACGAGTATATCATTCCGTTATACTTCAGAAAGCTCAATTGAAAATTTAAAAATCTGTTGATGATGCAAACTATATTTCTTTAACCACTGATATTTAGATAGCAACTATAACCACTTCTCCATTTTCAACAAGAAAGGGCTGTTTTGTGAATTGTTCCTTGTCAAGGTTCACACACTGCTGCACAAACCAGTGAAAAAATATGCAATGTTCTTGAGCAATATAAGTTGAAAACTGATGATATTCTTAATACTGAGAGATTCCTTAGCAAATATGGTAGCTGGAATCTGGAACTGCGAATTTGAAGCATTATCATGCTTCATATATACACTCCAGCTGATACTTAATGAATCCATATTTTCTCAGTAAGCTGTGAAAACTATAATCACAACTAATAGAAATATTGTTACACATTTTAATCATTCTGCTTTAACTGTAAGCAAATTGGAAGAATCGCAAGACAAGTTAGGTTTAAATAAACCCATATTAGTTCAGGATGTGCCTACTCGCTGGAATTCAACATATTACATGTTGGAAAGAAACTTGTAATAGCAAAAATGCCCTTGTTACATATGCTATAGATAATAAAATTCCTACATATAAGAACATAAGAAAAGAAGGAGACTGCAAAAGACCATTCATGGCCTACACTTGGCAGCTCCTGTAAACATGGAGTCCTTACCAGTGGTCTCTTGTTGAAAAAATGGTTCTACTTTTAAAGCCATTTGATGAAATTACTGTGGAAGCCAACAAGCAAGAATCCACATAATCTTTAATTATTCCCATAATAGAAACTATGAATTTATTCCTGTCAAAAGCAAATTTTTTACTGGAATTTATACCAGTGGAAGAATTACATGTTTATATGGAAAAAAGATTTTCAGCATAGAGACTCAAGATTCAAAATGAAATTTGAAAGAAAAGATATGATAGAGAAAATAAAAAGATTGTCAATAGATTTAGAAAATGTTAACAATTCAAAATCTCAAGAGGGATTAGTTTCTGATTTTTCTACTTCTGATGATGAGCAACATAGAGGAAAAGCTCTCAAGTTTTTTGAGTTTGTTTGACGAATTAGCTTCTGGTAAATGAAAGAATGAAGAAGAACATGTTATCCGAGGGAAGAAAGAAAAAAAAGAGAAAAGAACAAGCAAATGTTTCAATAGAGAATTGGAAGAATATTTAAATTTAACCCTTCTACCAAGACAAAGTGACCCATTGTTGTGGTGGAATATTTAAATAAAACTTTTTCTTAATTTGAGCAGGCTAGCTATGAAGTATCTGAGTGCCCCTGCTTCTTCTGTTGAAAATGAAAGAATTTTCTGCACAGGAGGTAACATTTGTGAACTGGCAAGAAATTGGATATGCCCTGCGAATGGTGACATTCTTGTTTTTACATTTTAATTTTAGTGTGTTCAACTTTGAATACTAAATACAGGGTCACCCCCAAAAAACTGGCCGGCACACACTTTTTGTGATATATCCTTCACTCATTCACTAATCACCCTTACTTTGCAGGCATGACAGAAGCAACGCCTGTGAACACAAACTAGATCTCATTGGGAGCTCTAGCAAAGAATATATTGCATCAAACATTACTACAAAACATTCAAGAAAGTACAGGACACTTTTGTGCATCAGTTCGAATGGGAAAAAACCCCTTCCAAGAGCAGAATTCAGGACTGGGTGGACCACTTTAAGAACAATGGGACAGTGGATAACCTCAATGCAGCCAATGAGACAGTGGATAACCTCAATGCAGCCAATGACAACCATCCAAGCCATTCAGGACTCCCCAGGAAGCGTACAGCTGAGCTGGTGAGAGCATGATAGATTCAGTTCAACAGAGTCCAAAACACTCTGTGTGCGAGCGAAGTCAGTCCCTCAGTATATCCTGTGAGACTTGCAGGAGAGTGCTAGTATTGGATGTAAAGGTCTACCCATACAGAATACAGATGAAGCAGACCTTACAGCCTCAAACAAGGAGCAGAGAAAGGCTATGGCAGTCAAGATACTGGAGAAGATTCAGGAGACCCCAACTTTCCTTGACCTCCTTTAGATCTCAGATCAAGCTCACTTCATCTTGAAGGAAAAGTTAATTCAAGGACAAATGTATTCTGGGGGACCTCCAGACCAAATGAGGTAGCCACCAAGCCCCTACACTCCCCTAGTGCACAGTATGGACTGCAATCTCAGCCAGAGATATCATCAGACCATTCTTCTTCAAGGAATCTGACGCGACAGTGACAGTCACCAAGGAGCCGTATGTTGAGGTCCTCAAAACCTTCAAGAGGGAGTTGCAGACCCTGTTCCCGTCGCTTATAGGGAAGTTCTGGTTCCAGCAAGATGGAGCAAGCTCTCACACCTCAAACCTGTCCCGAGATTGGCTGAAAGACAACTTTGGTGATTTTGATTAGGCACCTCACAGCACAGACCTTAGCTCCCCCCCCTCATTTCTTTCTCTGGGCTACTTTAAAGACAGAGTGTATGCAGGGAGACCCAGAACGATCACAGAACTCAAGGAAGCCATCAGGGAGGAGATCAGAGCCATTAGTTAGTTGGTTTGTAAGGACATGGACAACTTTGTGCTGCGCCTCAAGATATGCACAGAGCTAAATGGAGGTGATCTCAAACACTTGCTCTAGAATAAAGAAGGAAAGTCCAAAAACTCTCATGTTTTGATATGATGTTTTTAAACACAATAAACTAGTTATGACCAAAGTTTCATTCAATCCCTGCAGAAAATTCAGAAATGAGGCCTATCGAAAGTTGGAGCCCATTTTTTTGGGGTGACCCTGTATATGTGGCTTCTTTCCCACTCTGATATATACATCTGAACCCATCAAAAATAACTAAATTATAATTTTTTTAGTAGTTTAAGATCAAAGGAATAATTTCAATAAAAAAAATGATTAATTTTCATTTCTTAGCTAAATATTCAACAGTGATTTTTGATTTTTAATTATTTCTTTATTGGCATTTTCCTAACAAAATAAGAATTTAGGATTACCAATCAATCAGTAATTGGCCTGCATTATTGGCTGATACTGATTAATCAGCAAAATAGCCGATTAATTGGTGCAACTCAAGAGGAAACCTCAAAAGGCAATCTTCCTGAAAGAGAGATGTGAGTTCATTAAGAAAAGGGTTTGTGCAAGTGGCTTAATGAATTGTGTGATGGCTGATGAGGAGTAATTTGAAACTAGTGAAAAGTGGCTGTAGTATGTGGCCAGCTTTTATGCAACATCAATGAACAAGATAAAGTTCTGAAATGAAGTATGTGTCCTAGATGCAAATTTGGAGGATAGGCAACCAAGTTATTGTCACCTCGATAAAGGTCTTTCAGGCTTTTTACACCATTGCTGATAATTGGAGAATCAGCAAATGTCACTTTTTGAGCCAAGGGAATGTGAACTGTCGGCTGAGTATGCCATTTTTATATTCAGAAAATGGCTTTATGACCAGAAAAAAGCTTGATGCAGACAGCAATCACTTGGCATTACAACTGAATAGATGCTTGATTTTAACATAAATTTTGTATTTATGTAAATTACTATCACCTGATACTCCAATCCATACCTTTAATTTTGTATACACATGAATGATGTCAATCAGGGCTCAGTTTATCAATCTAGAGGATCTTCATGAAACTATCACTTCAGCATACATTTGCCTCTATTAATCTTTGTATTTATATTTTGCCATTTTACTGAGGTTCTGGCCATCTTGACTGCTCTATAACTTTTGCTCCTTTGCCATTTTTAATAATAAGATTACTTTAGAGGTACAAGGGAAAAGGTTCTATTCTTTGTAGTGTCACTCATGTTGTAAGAGGAAGGGTAGGTTTAGATGAGTTACAGGCCTTCCTGTTTCCATAGCATACCAAGTAATCTACATTGGCTATGTACCTTTCGCACATTTTCTCTTCCCTTCATCACTTTACAGACCTTTTCAAAAATATTTGATACTCTTTGGTTTTGACATTTTGCATGTTCTGCAAGAGGGTACTTCTTGTAGACTGCTACACTTGGTACCTGGTAGCCCCCTTGGCTCTTGTTGGAGTGGAGATTATTAACATATCTGCCTTCCCATTCATTTTATCCTTCTACTCCCCTTATCTTTCTCATCCTTATCTATCCTTTTAGACTCCTGAAAAGGAATGGCATGTCTAGCGTGAGAAGCCAAACCCATAGGTACAGAAAGGGGTGAGAGACTTATAAAACCTTCTTTGTAGACATAAGAAACAGCAGTAGGCAATGGTGAGTCATTGAGGGGTCTAAGAAAAGTTTGACTGGTGATGTTCTTGTTCAGGATGTGATCACAGAGAGTCCCTCGTTTGACCTGGTGGCATTTATCCCTGTGCTACGCGAGAAGTGTATCCTGAAGAACCCACCAGCACAAACACAGATGATGCTCATTTCATGGATCTCGAGTCTGCAGAGTATCCCTGATGTGGATCTCCTTCCGTTCCTTCCTGAGATCATTGATGGCATCTTCATGATTCTGGAGTCACCTAAGAGAGAGGTTAAGAAGATGTGAGTTCCATTATGTTTACCTTTTGCACACACAAATACATATTGGCTGAAATGAGGAAAATACTGATGGAAAGAAGCATATTTTTGTTAATTTGGAGGAATTGACTCACACCACTTCTTAATAGCATCAAATAGCACCTTGTGCCATTCTTTCATCATGATCAATTCATAGTAGAAATCTATTTCTGATATCAAGCATCTCTTCTGCCCTAGACTACTCAATAATATTCACATGTATGAGTATGGACAAGTGGATTAGGGCTGGACACTTGCATTTTCACCAGGAACTAATGTTATCTGATATGCAATGGGTCTCTCTTAATTAATACAAAGTCATTGGAAGTGATTTCACTATCTGACTGAGAGCATGCCTGAGATATCTTCAAAATCATCATACACTCATCATCTCTATGCTTCCTCGGGTGTTTCCCATATAAACTCATCCCAAGATCAGAGATAGTGAGAATGAAATTAATTAGTTGAGTGTAATCCTCTTCCAATGCTCTTGTCTATCGTCACTGCTTTCTTCCTATAGCCTATTGTACCCTATGCTTCATAATTCTAAACAGTCTCACAGAACTAAAACAGTAATGTGGCAAAACATGAACTTTCCTAAATAATAGCAGATTTATAGTGGCTTTTCAAATCCAATATCGAGTGGTTATATATCTGACCAAATTTGATCATTAAATGTGCAATTCTACTGAAAATTGTATATGTGGCTACACTAATAGGCCCCCTTTTCTTTTGAAGAGGATGGGTTTGAATTCAATATAAGAACTCACCTGTTTTTATTTGTTTTCTTGTTGTTTTTTATGGTAGACCTTCCTAGCATTATTTCACTTCCCCCACCCTTTACTCCTATTCTATTCTACCAATTGCAATCGATACCAAGCACAAAAGAGGTTATCCCCAAAATATTAATCCCAGTTCATCTGGCTATTTCTTCAATAGTTCTTTATATATTTTTGTCATTATTCTTTGTTTTTCTTTTTCTTAACTATCACAGATTGTCCACTTTTCACTATAAGTCCTTTTATCCTAACATTAAAGGAACTGGGTATTCCTATTTCATCTTATTTAATTTCTCTAAAGAACAAAACCAAATTATTATTCTTTTCCTATGACCCTTTTCCAACTAAAATACTTTATTCCTTTCTTCTAAACCCCACTCCCATTATCCTCCACTGCCATCAATGCATGAAACGAACAAGAAAACAATCAGGGTTTTACATCCCCTTCATCTGTAGAGCCAGCAGACTCATCCCATTTTACTCATAGAACTAGCTATCTTAATCTTATTTCACTGTATAACCAGCTTTCTTATCCATTTTCACATGTAGAACCAGCATTTTCATCCCTGTTCAACTGTAGAACCAGCCGCCTCATCACTCTTTACTGTAATCCAACTGTATACTCACCTTTCACTCATGGAGCCAGCTGTCTCATGCCCTTAGAACCAGCTGTCTCATCCTCTTTCCTTTTGAGCCAAACAAAGGAGCACTAACAGTCATCCCCTTACACCCTTAGAGCTAGCCTTCTCATCCCATTTCACCCATAGATTCAGCTGCAACATCCTCTTTCACCCATAGAACCAGCTGTCCCATCCCATATCATGTGTTGAGCCAGCTGTCTCATCACCCAGCAGGCAGGTAGCCTGTTACACTTGGTATCCAGAGGAGTTGCACATCCTCCCAGCCTGAATACAAATTAGGGAGGCCTGGCCACTGGGTTGAATTGAACTCTGATGGGGCCTGGGAAAGTTATTGATTAGCTTTACCCTCACTCACACTCAGCACTACTTTACCATTTTATTATTTATATTTATTGATATTATATATTATAATTATTTATTAGTATTTATTATTATTAGTATGTTATTATTTAATAATATTTTTTATTACTATTAATTTTATTATTTTTAGTATGATTTTATATTAGTATTTATGATATACTATTATTTATTATTTTATTATGTATTTTAATTATATGATTAGTATTGATGTTATAGCATTTAATATTATTTATTATTAGCATTACAGCTCTCCACTCAATGTTTTCTCCCCTCACTTTGCACCAGGAGGAGTATTTCCACCTGTACATAGTTTGGACTGGTACCCATGGTACTTTGGTAGACTGTATGCCATCCTGGAATCACCTAGCACCAGGGTATAATAAGAATAGGTGATCACACAACCAACTTGTTAGTGGACTTGCCTATGTCTACTTCTCATTATTACATACCCTCTTTCCCCTTTCCACATTTGCTCTCCTATCCAGAGGTTCTGGCTGCCCCGTGCACTTTCATCCTCTTATGAGCCCTAGTCAAGTGACAGTGTATACTGTAAGGTCACTACTTGCTGCATGGGTAGAAAGCTCGCTGGCTAAGGCAAGTATTGGTATGGGGTATGACATAGATTATGATTTGTATCCTTAACGGATAACACCCAGGATGAGTACACTGAGGACTCCATGGAGAGGGAGAAGGGAGACAACTGTAGGATTCACAGGAACAACCACAAGAAGAATGAGAGGAAAACAGGAGAAAGATAGAGCAGTGGGTGGTGAGAAATATGTTAGTGTAAGAAATAATGATCCATGTGGAAGGTGTAAGAAGGAGGTAAGAAACATAGATTATGGTTTGCAGTGTGACCAGTGTGTAAGATGGTATCATGCTGGGTGTGACAGGGTTGGAATGGACTTATATAAGGCACTACAGAAGACACCAGAACAGTTGTGGGTCTGCTCACAATGTAGAGGAAAGGTTAAAAACTTAATGGAAATAGTAAGAAAATTAGAATGTAAAAATGAAGAACTGGAGAAGAAGATGACAATTTTGGAGGACAAATGGAGTGATATGAGGGAAGATATGATTAAGAAAGTGACATTTTAATTAAGGAAAAACTTAACCCAGAGGAGTTACGACAGAATATTTCTAGAGAAACATTAGATAGAAATGAAGTTGTTGCAGAAGCCAGAGCACAAGCCAGGCAAGAGATAAGAGTACAAATATGCAATGTTATGAGAAAGGAAGAAGAGAGAAAATAACCTAGTATTATATAGTGTAAGAGAAATAAAGAGTGAGACCGAAACACAGGAAAGAGAAATTCATGAAATGTGCGAAGGAATATTCAAAGAAGGAGTAGATATAGAAGAAATTATTAGATTGAGTGAATTAAAGGTAAAACTCAAGAGTTCAAAGGTAAAATGGGAAATCATAAGGAAGGCAAAAAACCTGAGACTATCAAATAGAGAACAATACAGGCAGATTTAACAAAGAAGAAAGAGAATGGGATAGAAAATTATGAATGGATCTCAAAAGTAAGAGAGATGCAAGAGAGCTGGATTGGTATATCATGAAGGGTGAGTTATGTCGTTGAAAGAATTTTTTAACAAGGTGTTAGAAGAATTAGAATTAGAAAAAAATATAAATATTGGCTTAATTAATATACAAGGTTTAACAAGACAGAAGGTGATAGAAATGGAAAGAATTATGCATGAAAAAGACTTTAATATTATATGTTTAACAGAAACACAGCAAAAGATTAAAAAAATAGATTTTAGTAATAATATAGAAGAATATTCTTGGATGAGAGAGGAGGTGGAATGATGATGATGTTAATAAGAAATGGATATTATCAGAGTGTAGAAATGATGAATACTGGAAATAGTGATATAATGGAGGCAGAAATAATGATAGACAAGGTGCGGCAGAATGGATTGAGCAGTTTTAAGGAATTATAAAAAAGTAAGGGGGTATATAGAGAAAAAATGTTGTTATACTCGAGGTTAGTAGTACATACCATTTATAATCACTAGGTTCTGAAAATAATGTCATGAAGATAGTGGCCATTAACAGCAACACACTGTTGGAGTTGATCTCTGAAGTTTCGTACAGCATATTCGCACATACTGCGGGGTATGGTGTTAACTTCTTCAATAATCCACCCCCTTAGCTGTGGTAGGATGTGAGGGCGATGTTTAAGCACCTTTTCTTTCAGATATCCCCAAAGAAAAAAGTCACAAATGTTCAAATCAGGTGACCGCGCAGGCCACCCTAAATCACCCCTCAGACACACCAGACATCCAGGAAACATTTGTCTCAAAACATTGAGTGAATTTCGGGCTGTGTGAGCTGTACCCCCATCCTGCTGGAACCACACATCCCCCACTCCCTCATCTTCAACAATCTCCTCCATTCTGGGCTGCAGAAAATTGTGCAACATTGAGACATAACGTTCGGAATTCACGGTCACAGTCATTCTTTCCTCCTCAACGAAGTACGGGCCTATCACCCCAAATTATGATATGGCACACTATACCGTTAGTTTAGGAGAATGTAGCGGTATTTCCTGGATAATTCAGGGGTTATTTTTAGCCCAGTAACGGAAATATTGCTTATTCACAGCCCCACAGAGGTGAAAATGTGCCTCGTCGCTACTAAAGAAAGCTGCTCAGGAGCGATCTGTGCAAGCATATTTTCACATAGATTTTGGCGGTTGGCAAAGTCTGCTTGGTTCACTTCTTGAGCCATCATTATTTTGTAGGGCTGAAAGTTCAAATCCATATGCAGAATCCTCATCAAACTGCGGTCGGAAATTCCCAAAGTAACAGCATGCCTTCGAGCAGAATGTCTCGGTGACTGCACGATCGCTGCTCTCACCATCTCCACATTTTCTGGTGTTCTGACGGACCTGCATTAGCCATGTGTATCTCTTCTTAGTGTGCTACCAGTTGCCCCTAACTGCCTAACCCAGGACTGAATTGTGTTCGCCTGAGGAACGGCATCGTTGCGCAGAATATTAAACTGTCACCGAAAAACTCTCTGCATTGTAATCACAGATTGATTGTTCTCAAAATACACACGCACGGCAACGCCATGATGTGCTCCCATCCACACCATGTTTGCTACTAAAATGGGGATGTCTATGGAGCAGAGTGAAACCACACACACCTCCTTCCCCCATGCATTGACTCCTTAAAACTGCTCAATCAGTTCTGCTGCCCCCTGTATAATAAGAAATTTTTGAGAATTCTATTACGTATATGGGTGTTCAAGACCAAGAGAGAAATGAAAAAAATTTAGAAGTACAATATGGAAAAGATTGGAGGAACTGGACATGGATAATGACACATTGAGGCTAATGGATGATTTTAATGGACATTTAGGGTTTATTGGAGCACCATCTATAAACAAAAATGGAAAATATGTAATAGAATTAATGGAGAGTTGGAATTTGAATTTATTAAATGTAGACAAAAAATGTGAAGGTCTGATGACAATGGAACAAAGAGGAGAAAAAAGTGCAATATATTTTGTTTTAGTGAATGAGAAACTATATTTATACTTTGAAAGTATGTATAGTAGTGTGCAAATTAGTTCAGACAGTGGTGAAATAATAGAATTATTTGATAATTTTTGTTTATATTTGAAAAGAATACGTCAATGATAAGATAAAGGGTACATTTAATATGAAATATGACCACCTTTTGCTTTTAGAACCTGCTTCACTTGCTCCAGCATAGATTCAACCAAATTTAAACAGATTTCTACCAGTTCTTCATTAGGGTACCAGACATTGATAACAGCACAAATCATCTTCTGCATCATTGAATAGTCAGTTTTCTTGATTCTATGTTTAATTATAGCCCATAGATTCTAATGGGGTTTATGTCAGGAGAATTCTCAAGCCAATCTATAATGGCAAGTCCGCTTTGTTTGAAGAATGTGCACATTATTTGGCAAGTATGGCATGGAGCCAGATCTTTCTGGAAAATGCCGCCTCCATTAGGAAAGTCTGCCTGCATTGGGGGAAGTAAGTGAGTCTGCAGGATTGCCTTGTATTTAATGCTGCTCATCATTCCCTCAATAGTAACTAGCCACCCTAGGCCTTTAGTGCAAAAACAACCCCAAACCATCTTCTTAGGTGGGTATTGCAGCGCCTGTTGAATGTGTCCTAACTGAAGTGATTCATCTTTGCTTCGTCTTACTACTACTGACCTATGCCCATGTACTTCAAAATGTGATTCATCTGAAAACATAACTTTCTTCCAGTCAGGTGCCTTCTATCCAGCATACTTGCATGCCTAGTGAAGACGTTTTGTCTTCATAGCAGAAGTCAATAACTGTTTATGTTTTCTAGCAAATCTACCAACTTCAATGAGCCTTCGCCAGGTAGTTGAAGAAGAAACATTTATACCAGCTAAAGACAAATTTCTCTAGAGGTATTTACTGGTTTTCCTGGGATCCTTCACACTATTTCTGATGAGAGCCTTGTCATCGTGAAGTGTTATCTTTCATTTTCTTCCACATTTTCCGTGTCGCAGTGTTGAATCTTTACCAGTGTCTTCAGCTCTTTTCACAATGTCACCAACAGTTGACTTTGCTACCTTCATTTCCTCAAAAATCCATCTGATGCTAAAACCAGCATCTTTTCTAAGAGCTATAATACTTGCGTGCTTCTTGGGTGTGATATCCATAATAAATTTATAGTCTAATAATGATTGGAAGGTAAATATTCCGGCAGAACTTAGTACACTACAGAGCACACTCCCTGCAATAATCATCCATGACAAGCTCTGGTGTAGCACTGTTGGGCTTAGTGTAGCTAGGGCACAACAAAACAGTTGCCAGTTACCAGTACACTATTCTGCATAGAAAACAGAAAAAACCTTGTTGGTGTTGCCAAAAATTAAGACATTATGAAATAGTCCAAAAATTTGGTACTGTCTGAACTCTGCACATATTTATCTGACCATTTTCTTTTGGGAGTCAATTTAAGTTATAAGATAAGGACGAAATAAAAGAAGAGTAAAAAATATAAAGAATGGGAATACTACAAAGTATTAAAGAACAATCAAAGAATAAATTCTTAAAGCATCTGGAAGAAGATCTAGATTTATTGCCAGAAAGTGATATTGAGATGAAAAAAGTGAAGATGATTATTAAACAGAATGCTGTTAAGTACTTAAGAGTAAAATCAGAAAAAATATGAAGAAAGGAAAGATTGATCCAGTATGGTTTAACCAAGAAATAAAAAAGAATATAGCCAAGAGAAGGGAATATAACCGGAAGAAAAGATGTGCAAAAAATGGAAGGGAAAAACAAGTATACCAGTTAATGTATGAGGAACAAAAGTGATTAACACACAAATTAATACAAAAAGCTATAACTGAACATGAAGTAAAAATACCCACATAAATTAGAGATAAAAGGAATTCAATCAAAAACTTATGAGAAAATATCAATAAGCTACGTGGAAAGGATTTGGGAAATAAAGAGGTGAATGAAGAAGTTGTAAGAGAATTGCAGTAAAGAAATTCAAGCTTTTTGGAAAGGAATTTATCAGAAACGTCTGAATATAATAAATGAGATATGGCGTGAAGAGATGGAAAGTACAAGCATAGACTAACATACCAACATAACACGAGAATTAATATATTTCATATTGAAGTACAAAAAATAAGTATACCAAAAGAATTGGAGGAACACTATGATATGGTTAAAGGAAGATCAAGAAGAAGTGAGGAGAATAGATTATTGTGGGAAATCCCTATGGAAAAATGTCTGAATAAAATCACCAAAGAAAGAAATCCACCAGAGAACTGGAAAAAATCTAAAACAATATTTTTACCCCAAACAAAATGGCCTACAATAAAAGACTAGACCAATAGCTCTGACAAATGTGGGATATAAACTATACATGAGTCTAATAAAAAATAAGATAGTGCAACATCTTGAAATAAATGCTGAAATAAATGAACTGCAAGCTAGATTTACCAGAGCACGCAGGCTGGAAAACAACATATTTGTATTAAACTACTGTATAAAAGAAGTAAAAAGAAAAAAAAGGAAAAGCTTGTGTTAACAGTTATTGATTTCAGCAAAGCTTTTGACTCTATTGATAGAGCTATTTTAATACAAGCATTAAAAGATTATAAATGTGACAGTAACCTAATTGTAACTATTGCAAGACTATATAGTGGCGACATGAAAAATCTGTAAATGAATAATGAATTTCTGTGTGAAATCAGAGTTACCAGTGGTATAAGACAAGGGTGTACTGGTTTCCCACAGTTATTTGTGGTGGTGGTAAATCAAATTATAAAACAAATATGTGAAACAAGAATAGGTTTTAAGAATGAAATACTGTATGTGCTGGCACTTATCTTTGCTGATGATGGATTACTCTTGAGACCAATTCGCCGTCTGCGAGGCTTTCCTTCGTAGACAGCACTACGCCACAGTCTTTTTCGATCTGGAGAAGGCCTATGATACCGCATGGCGATACGGTATCATGGAGACTCTCCACACGATGGGGGCGAGGGGACGCCTCCCAATGTTTATATCTGAATTTTTGCGAGATCGTCGATTCCGCGTACGGTGGGGGGAGCCTTTCCCGGCCCAAAGGAGCAGGAAGAGGGTGTCCCGCAGGGAAGTGTCCTCAGTGTCACACTCTTTGCCCTGAGCATCAACGGCAGCACCGAGGTGATGCCGGAAGATGTTCTCGCTACGCTCTACGTGGACGACCTTTCGATCTCTTTTGGCGCGGCCCAGATGCCAACTCTGGTGCGTCGACTCCAACAGGCATTGAACCGCGTCTCTCGCTATGCCGAAGCCCACAGGTTTCGGTTTTCTTTGGCCAAGACTAAGGTGATGCACTTCTGCCGCCATCCACAGCTTCACCCCGACCCAGATTTGTTTCTTAATGGGGTGCGCCTGGATGTGGTTGAGTCGCACCGTTTCCTTGGTCTTGTATTCGACCGATGCCTCACCTGGGAGGCTCATATTCGCAGCCTTAGGGTCTCTTGTACCCGCGCCATGGACATTCTCCGTTCCGTGACGTTCAGCGCTTGGGGCGCTGATATGGCTACTGCTCTACTTTTTTATCGATCCTTTGTTCGTTCGAAGCTCGACTACGGATGCGAGTTTTATGCATCCGCAGCCGAGCGTTTATTGCGGAAGGTGGATTCGATCCACCACACCGGCCTTCGCCTTGCGACCGGTGCCTTCCGCACTTCCCCCATTGAGAGCCTGTTAGTCGATGCTGGGGAGATGCCACTCGCTCTGCGCCGCGTGCAGTGCATCACTCGCCTGTACGCGAGAGCCCGGTGCCTCCCTCAGTCGCCAACAGCTCTCACTGCATCCGCAGCTGATCTCGATGGTGCCTATGCCGCCGAGAGACGCCAGTCATACCCTAAGCCCTTTGGGTTTAGGTCCAGGAAACTCCTTCGAGAGGTAGATATAGCTCTCGGGCCGGTGGCGCCCCTGGTTCTGCCCAGGACGCCACCCTGGAGGGTACCACATTTGGCTATTTGTCGCCACGCCTCTGCTCCCAAAGCTTGTACTGCGCCGGGAGTATTGCGTTCGACCTTTTTAGAGCACACATCGTGTCACGCTGGAACCGTGCCAGTGTATACGGATGGCTCCAAGTCCCAAGAGGGGACCGGCTTCCACGCCGTATCCCCTCTTTTTGAAGTCAGCGGGGCTCTACCAGGCCCCGCTGGTGGCAATACACCACTCGGTACGGGAGATTACGCGACGTGCCCGGTTCGGAGACCGGATTGTGATCTGTTGCATGCCATTGCGCCGTGACTGTTCCCATGGACCTATCCCCCAATGCTGCGGCGGCTTCAGGTTGCTCTCTGTCGTCTCCGAATCGGACACACTCGTGTGACGCATCGCTATTTGATGGAGCGCTCGCCTGTGCCCTATTGCAACGACTGCGTCGTCCCCCAGACTGTTCGGCCCATTCTTGTCGAATGTCCCAGTCTGGGTGATCTTCGCGCACGATACCTGTCCCTGTACCGGGATGGGCGGGGTCGCTACCGCCTGTCCCTTGTACTCGGGACAGATTCGTGCACATTGACTTGTGGACTTGTTGACTTCTTGGGGGAGGCCGGCCTTCTCCCTATTATTTAAGCAAGGTTTGTTTTTTTGTTTTGTTTTGTTTTTTGCATTTGTTTTGTTTTTTCCCTTTGGTTTCACGCTCCTGCTCCGGGGGGACCTCTCCCTGATGCACCAGCTCGCTTCCTTTCCCCCTTTTTGGGGTGTTTCTTTTTTCTCTCTAATTTTATTTTAAAGTAGCCTAGAACTAGGCCAGTTTTAATACGGCGACTAATGCCTAAGTAGGCAGTCGCCAGATGAGCTCTTAAAAAAAAAAAAAAATTGAGACCAATTCTATAAAAGCCATGGAGCAGCTGTTAGATGTACTATAGAGGATTCAGCTGAAAAATGTGGTCTTGAAATAAGCCAAGATAAAAGTAAATGTATGATCTTTAATGAAAATAACAAACCTGAAAATATAAAAAACAATAAAAGTAGTATAAAGGATAAGATATTTAGGGATATCAGTTAATCATAAGACCAACTGTTTTCAAGAACATAAGGGAGGAAAAATTGAGACTTGTAGGAAATGGCCAATGTAACATATTTAGTGATACCAAGATTCTGCAACAAATATGATAGGAAAAACTTTTTGGAAATTAGTAGTGCTACCATGTGTGATGGCAGGATCAGAAATGTTGTCTGAAATATCAAAGAAATAAAGGAATTACAATAGATTGAAAATTTAGTTTGGAGAAAAATTTGGGGTGCTTTCCGAGATGCTCCGAATGTTGCACTCAGAGAAGAGGTTGGGGCATCATCAGTAGAAGCAAGAGATATGAGACAAAAAATTAGTTATGCATGGTATATAAAGAACAAAGGGAATGATTTATTGAAGAAAGTTCTTGACGATATGTGGAATAACCTTAGGTGTATGAGATGGATACAACAACTGAAAACTTATATTAGCAAGATCATTTTAAGTAATGTAGATCAACTGGAACATATAAGCAAGGAAGAAGTTGAAAATAGAATTTAGAATTATAATGAAACAAGCTTAAGGAAGGAATTGGAAGAGAGAACTATAATTACACTATATAAACAATACAAGTCGACCATCCAAGAAGAAGCCTTTTATGAAAATTCTAATAAATCAGTGTTGTTATTCAGAGCTACAACAAATACACTTCAACTAAACTGGAGAAAAAGATTTGCAGAAGGGAAAATAAATTGTAAGATGTGTGATGCAGGACTGGAAGAAAATCTGGAACATTTTATGATAGAATGTACTACCTTGGTAAGTATAAGAAGATTTGGGGTGGAAGGGAAGCAAATAAGTGAAATATTGCTGTTCACAGGGGAGAAGAAAGACAAAGATAAATGTATGGAATACACATATTGTCTATGGAATGAAAGGAAAAGAATTATAGAAGAAAATTGTGGTGAAATACAGAATACAGGAGGAGGAAGAGGATTGAAAAAATAAAGAAATATAGATAATCTGGTGCTGATACACAAGCTATACCGGACACCATCATCTGATCTGAGCCATTGACTCTGCTCACCTTCCTTCAGTGCACATATAATGTAGCTATGCCAGTACCATCCTTTATGGTTAAAGCTCTTGTACAATATTACCTAAATTGACTAGCCAAGTTGTCAAAGCCCATCAATGCTGGACTGGGACTAATTATGTGTAAATGATGGCATTCTGGAATTTCTGATCCTATAGAGACTTTTCTCTTAACCTCCCAAGTCATTGGGAGGTCATAGTATCTATTTTCTATGTGCCTTTTTTTCTTTTAGTTTAATATGGTGACAACAGAAGGCCTTAGTGGAAAAGAGCATGGATATCCGCCTCCAATTGCAGCTTTGCCCTCCCTAGTGCTCGGGAAATGATGAGGCAAATTTGTTGCACCCTTTCGACCAGTGGAGGAGCTCTGCTCTCACCATTACCATGTAGCAAACAGGCTTCCCCCTCAGCTCTTTCTTTGAAGGCACCCTCAAAAGATTCCATCTCTCTACCAGCGGCAGTACCTACTTTTCCATTACAGTGGACTGCCAAGAGAGAAAGTATGTGGCCCAAAATTGACCGCTAGGGCCAGCCCCCTTAGGTGGTAAGGGAGACAGGGCCTGTTGGTCCGTTCCCCCTAACATCCGATGCATGCTGGTAGGTATGGCTACCGCTTCAAAGCTTTCGTGCCATGCCCTGGAGGTACTACTGGTGATACTACTTCGGTCATACGAATCTGCTCCTGTAGATGTGCAAAGTCGGGTATACCCTACGTTTGTATAAGCTGCAGAAAGCCACAGCCTGCTTCTTCGAACCAATGTGGTGCGTATCTCCTGGAGAAGGAAATCCAGCTATGGATCGTCTCTGATTTGGAGAGGCTAAGTACTTAGTCCTGGCGACGTCTTATGCTTCAATTTTAAAACAGGTAACCTCTGCTCCCGGCCCTTCCAATCAATCGAGCATGGTCATTTCCATGGTCTCCTGGTAGAGCTGGCGACACCTTGGGTTCGGAACCTACCTCTGCTAAAACCATTGCTCCTTCCCCCCTCCCCGAGCATAATCGTTTCCCGTAAGCCGATACGGCCACGCGCCTCTACAGACTCGTTAGATTTACAGAGGGCATCACCCCTGAATGTGGTCGTGAGGTTGTCGGCCCAGGTTCCTAAAGCTGCCACCTGAAAGGAGAACAGCACTGAAGCAGCTTTGCCTCCTATGCTCCCACCCAAGGCTGGACTGGGTAGCTCTGAGACAGTGGAACCTCCAAAGGAGGTTTCCAGGCGGAGGGAGGAAAAGACTCGCACGGTGAGCTTAACCTTCCCCTGATAAGTCCTCGAAGGCGACAGCGCCCGGAGTTCTGCCTCCGGGAAGCATACGGCCATTCCCGTGAGGGTCTTCTCTTCGAAGAGCTCCCCTGTATCTCCCGGAGGGCATATTCTTTTAATGTAATTGCCGCCAGTATTTAATGTACATCGTGATATCACTGAAGGCTGCCGAGTGGACCTCCAGAGTTGGAGAACCCTTCAACATGTTTACATTGAGTGAGTCGCGTTCCGCTCTCGCTTCTTGCGCGGACACTGCCCCTGCTCCTGACTTTGTCCTGTATGCCATGCTTCTACACCAAGGTGAGGGAGCCATGGCCTTTCTGTTAGATTTGTTCAACAGGATCTGGACAGAGGTATCCTCCCGCTAACCTCTCGGTACCGAGTTCGATCCCGTCATTAGACAACACAAACGTTAGTGCACATAGAGATCTGGCTTCCAATTGGTGCGTGTGCCGTGCTCAGCCCACTACTGGGGTAGGTAGATTTTACACCTCATCACACACAGAGCCAATTACAACACTGCTTTCTTTCCTCTCTAGTCTTCGCAGCATGATACACATACACACTGTGTTCCAAGGAATCCTACCAATGTGTATTTATATACGCATACTTCCTGGCATGTCTCCCCAAAGAGGCCAGGCCCCTGGTGCCCTCGAGCTCACCAGCAATTTTCATACTGACCTTTATGCCTATTTCATTATCCAGTTGGGGATCTGCTTGGTTGAAGGCAGTTTGGCAAACCACCACTCCTCTTAATGAATGGACACTGTGATCTCTTTCTCTAAATCCCAGCATGTTTCCACCCAATCTATCTAACCTTCTGCATATGCAAGTTGATGGAGAAATTGGTAAATGTTAGATTAGCCTTTTTTCCGAACTTCGGAGGCCACCTGTATTCTGTACAGTGTGGCTTACACAAATTTCACTCTGCGTCTGATGCTCTCCTCCGACTAGAAAATACCATGTGCAAAGCCTTCCTTCATAGACAGCACTACACCACCGTATTTTTTCAATTTGGAGCAGGCCTAGAATACTGCATGGCAATATGGTATCATGGAGACTACATGATGAGGTCGAGTGGACGCGTTCCAGGGACTCTTTCTTGGCTAAAGTAAAGGCCATTCTTTCCACATCAGGTTTTTTTGCGCAAAGGGAGGAAGAGAGAGCGCTGTTGTCATTTGCGCAGTATTTGGCCAGGGTTGTACCTGCGTTCATTTCTTTAACTCAGTGACAGCTCCTGTGAGCACTGAAATTCCTTGTCTCCCTACTTGAACCCCCTATCAATGCATGGCAATCGAACCCTTATTCACTGGCCTAGTGAGAACTCCACCAAATTTTTTGACCTCAGATGCTAGTGACTATGATTGTGCAATTGAATGCTGTAGCAATAAATTTCTACCGAATGCTGATAGTCAAAAGTACAAATTTATATATTGTTGCAAGGTGCCACATATGCACATTTATAGTTCTGGAAGAGATGGAAAAAGTAAAAATGGTATATCATTAATGAAAGCAAAAGTGATAGTGGAAAAGGTAGATGGATTAAGATAAAGTGAGTGGTAAATCATGTAAACAAGTTGTCTGATAGTGGTTTGAGAGTTTGGTTGTTTTTTTTTGGGGGGGGGGGGGGATTTAGAGCTTAAATGGTTATGAGAATTAGGCTTTTTACATGTTGAGTAGTGTAGAGCCCATGGTATAGGACTGTTTTAGTGGATTGATGTCAGCACAAAGCTCAGATCCTTAGCAGGTGCATAGTAAAATGTAAGGATGGTTTCCGATCCTCTTTCATTCAATTTTTTCCTCTCTTAAAGCATTGAGACATTCCAGCATCCGCCATTTCTTTATTGAAGGTTTGATGATTAATGCATATATAAAATACCAAGCTTGAGTTTAGTTTGTTTATTTGAATTTATTCTTTTCAAAATTGTTTCTCTAAATTTGTTCCTAAAAAAAATCAATTTAACAAAGGAAAATCGGTTGTTTGTTGCTGTCTAATAAACCATTGAATAGGTGCAAGAATTGTGGCTATCATTACTGTCAAAAGTCGTCTTTTTGCTTGAGGTTTATATCCTCACACATTCAACTGTAGCTCTCTACTCTGAAAGTAAACATATCTTAAATGAATGCAGGTCGGAGATGGTGATTGGCCAGTTCCTAGCAAGCATGAAACGCAAACCTGAAACTGCAAACTACATCCAAATGATCAACATCCTGATTGTCCATGCTCAATCTCATGACCATCTTGTCCAGGTAGGGTGCCCCCTAATTTAATCATTGTACCACACATTACCCTATGTAGCCTGTTACATTTGATACCTGGATGAGCTTCACATCTCCCAAGCCTCAGTACAAATTAGGGAAACCTTGTAACTGGGTTGGCTTGAACTCTGATGGGGCTTGGGGAAGTTACTGGTGCGCTTCCCCCTCACTCCCAGTGCAACTTCTTTTTTTTTAACAACTCCCCTGTAAGTGACTCAGTACCTTGTCCATCCCTAGCTTAGCCTCTTATCCTTCTTTTTGACACCCTGCTTCCTCACTTTCCCTACAATCTCTCCCACAACTTTCTCTGGCTGGCCTCTAATTTCACAGGGTAGATGACGACCAGCTTTCTTTTACTAAACCATCTCAGATTAGGGCTGAGGGGGAGGGGATGTTGTCCCCTCATCCCTGAGATATGGCTTGGGGCGGTGAGTTTTAACTACCTGCTTTTTCCCCCACCTTCACCCTTCTCGCATCCCTTTTCTTCATCTCTCTAGCCTATTAATTTTACATCGAGCCCAAGGTGGAGCCACTATGCTGATGGGCTGCCTGGCTACTGGGTGGGAGGTGTGGCCTCAAATGGTGGTAGCCGGCTTAACCCCCCTCTTATTCACCCCTTGCAGAGCGGGCTACTGTAGGGGGTGATTAGCATTTGTGTCCCACATTCACAACAGGGTCCGCATACCCACCAATGAAAATCTTAAAAAACCTGATCTCTCTGGCACAGGGACTGAGTCTCTGACTAACTTGGGTCATCTTAAGGATTTTGATTTGTATGCTCCTTCAGCTCCTGCTATTACTAATAGCGGAGGTACAGCACACAAGACAGATGAGGTGGTTGCTCCTCGCTCATCTGGTCTGGCTGCTGACAAACCTAAACAGTTCACACTACACACTTCTATGCAGAATATCGCAGGAGAACCTACTGAATTAAGCACTGAAACTGAATGCACTACCGTGGTTTCCACAGACGAGGACAATACAGACAACGATGCTGAAACTATAAATGAAAATGACAATGGAGGCTTTAGGGAGGTTCCCAAACGACAATCTAATGCTGAGGCAGTGGCTCCACCCACTACTACCCAAGACACTAGAGACTCAAATGTTGTAACATTGGAACCTTACGTACTACGTTCCATTCATAGTCCAGGTAGGTCCACAGCTGAGAATCCTTGGATTCCAGTAGTGAAGCGTAGAAAGGGACGACAGAGACAGCATCAACTGTAAGCTACTTTTGATTTTAGTTGTGCAGTCACAGCTCCAACTCCCTACTTTGAGAAATACTTCTTCATCCAGTTTCCTGGATTAGAGTTAGCTACAGATGTAAATGACATTAAACTGGATCAAGACATCCAGTCTAAAGTTGGCCAGACATTAAAAATTGTCAAGGCTACAAAGAGTTCTCTACTGGTGGAGGCCCAAACTAGTGTTCAGGTCACCAAGATCAGATCATCAGAGTCTCTAGCAGGAAAGCAAATCACTGTTACTGCACACCGCCAATATAATACTGTTAAGGGTGTAATTCACACCCCTACACTACAGCAGTCTTCAGAGGAGGAAATACATGAATATCTGAAGGATCAAGGTGTCACAGATGTCTGTAGAGTACAACTGAGATGAGATGGACAATTAGTACCAACCGACACTTATATCCTCACATTTAACCTCCACTCTTGTCCGCCAGTGTTTCCTGTCACTCGCTGGGTATTGATTGAGGTGGACCAGTACCATTACCGCCCGCAGCAGGGTTACAAATGTCAGCGCTTTGGCCATGTAGCAAAACATTGCCATAGAGAGGTAGACACATGTGCCCGATGTAGTGGTGGAGGTCATCTCAAGTATGCATGCACAAGTAAGGTGTCTTGCTTCCATTGTAAGGGACCTCACTACAGTAATGATAGACAATGTCCAAAATACAAATGTGAGAAAGATATCCTGGACCTACAGATGAGAGAGCGAATTCCTTGTTTTGTAGCTCTCAAAAGAATTTAGACAAACACCCTATCTATGAGCCTTTATACTCTGCTCCTGCTCAAGAGAGCAATGTCGCATTAACAGTTCAGTTGCCTCAGCAAGGACCACACCTAATCTTCCTACAATGTCAACCACTGCACATACCTCTTCAACATCCATGCCACAGAGATGGCATCAGCACCCTGATGCTATCATGGATGTTGAGCGTGAAACAGGACCTACTCCTCTTGTGAAAACTAGGGGATCTCCTCCAAAAGTACAGTCTGCAAATCAAATTGATGTATCTCCTATTTTGAAGAAATCAGAACAAACAGAAAAGCTTTTAAAAGACCATCTGCGTAAGTCTGATGACACTCAAATGCGATTGTGAAAAGACTAGCTCTATTCCACCTAAAGAACAACAGCAACCTAAGACAATCACAAACCCAAGCTCACCTGGAACACAACAGCATGCCACTTCAAGACTGGAAACACACAAAAAAACAAACAAACCTAGTGATACTTCTGAGTCTGCCCTACAACTGGAGACTCGTACTACTCATAGTACCAAAAAAAAAAGTCTCCTTACCTCGCCTACAGAAACCACCACAACCCAAAGAAAATGTCATGTTATACCTCGTCTACCAGAGAGTAATGTGCAAAAGATCCCAGTTATTGGCACTCAAGAGACAACTTACACCCTGCTCCCAGAAAGGTAGGTTCCCCTACCTACCAAAATAATGCCATCATGCTTCTCTCTATTTACCATTCTGCAATGAACCTGGGATCATTTTGTACTAGGTTTCAAGACTTAAAACTGCTTATACAAGAAACTCGACCAGCCTGTATTTGTCTACAGGAAACACGTATTACAAATGCGCAGATTCATCCACCATCTGGTTACAAGTTGGTGATTTCAGCTCCAGTGCGTAATGATGGTCATGAACATGGTGCAGCAATATTGGTGCATAAAAGACTGTCATTCGCTCCACTACTGCTGAATACTACTCTTCAAACAGTAGCAGTACAAGTTCATCTAAATAAGACCTATACTTTCTGTTCACTCTACTTACCACATGTCAATGTCGCTACAGCTGACATTGAACACCTAATATACCAATTACCAGCACCTTTCCTCATTCATGGAGATATGAATGTAAAAAGCCCCTTATTGGGTGAAATGACTTATAATGATCATGGATGATCATTTGAACAGCTATTGATTACACTTCCAATTGCACTCTTAAATGATAATACTCCCACTCACTTCCACATCCAAACCAATACTTCTTCAACGATAGACTTGGCTATCTGTTCAGTAGATAGTATTCTTGATTTTGAATACTCAGTTATCTCCTTGTTGCATGGTAGTGATCATCACCCGATTAAATTGAACCTTGCATACCCTGCAAACATAGCTGACAGCCCTGATCGCTATAATATTGAAAAGCCTGATTGGAATAAATTTTTTGCTGCAACACATACAGTCCTGAAAGCAGAGGATATTCTGTATATAAATGTCCTCATGGATACCATAGTTACAATCTTCATTTCAGCTGCTACACAAGCAATCCCTCTAAAGTTGGGATTGAAGGGATGAACTCCAATGCCCTGGTTTACGGATGAATGTAAACAAGCACTTTGTGCTCGCCTAAGAGCAGAGAGGGCTATGAAAAGGAACCACTCAGTGCAAACTAAAATTAACTATACTAGAGCCAAAGCACATTGTCATCAAGTTTTTAAGGACGCTCAGCAACAATCCTGGAAAATTTATGTCCCGATTGTCATTGCATCAAGTATGGAAACATATTAGCAAAATATCTGGTAAATTTACTCCAAATCCTACTCCATTAATATGTTCTCCTGATGGAGACCTCATACGTGATCATGTCACTGTGGCAAATTACTTTGCACATCATTTTAGCAATATATGTGGTGATCATAATTACTCTGAAGCCTTTAAACGACATAAAGAAACTGTTGAATCTACTCCACTTTCCTTCCATTCACGAACTTCTGCTCAAAAACATTACAAGCTACCTTTCACTTATTGTGAATTTGCATCTGCTTTGTCAATGATGCGTGACAGTAGTCCTGGCCCGGATGGTGTTACATATACCTTCATCAAATGTGCTCACCCATCCCTAGGAGGATTGCTCTTGGGAGCATATAACAGAATATATACAGAGGGAATTTATCGATGGAGCTGGGGTGTGGGATTTGTATTGCTCATTCCCAAGCCAGGGAAGGATTTATATATTCAAGGGAATTACAGACCCATCACACTGGCCAACTGTACGTGTAAGTTGGTGGAGAAAATGGTTAACAGTCGATTTATGACTGTCTGAATGGGAAGGCCATTTAACCCCAGCGCAATCAGGTTTCCGTCATGGAACCAGTACCACAGACCACCCGATTCAATTGCAGACAGATATCATAGCAGCCTTCAACTCTTGTTTGCATACCATAGTAATATTCTTTGATTTACAGAAAGCCTATGATACCGAATGGAGGATAGGTATTCTTAAGACAATATATAATTTTTAGTTCAGAGGAAATCTGCTCATCTTCATTCAGAACTTCTTAAATAATAAAAATATCCAAGTACGAATTGGCCGCGCCATCTCCGATCTTAAGTTGTTAACCCAGGGAGTTCCTCAAGGCATTGTTTTTTCTTGGTATCTGTTTCATTTTGGCAATTAATGGAATCACTAAGTCCCTTCCCAACAGTATTGCCTCAACTTTGTATGTTGATGACTTGGCAATATATGCATCTGGTACAATCCCCTATCTACTTGAACGTCTTCTTCAGGTTGCTCTACGTAACCTTGAGTGGAGTAATAAGACTGGTTTTACCTTTTCTATGTGAAAACTGCATCTACGCACTTCTGCACATCACTAATCTGCCGGTCTACAAATTTCTTGGGGTGTATATTGATGATAAATTAACTTGGAAACCACATATTACCCATCTGAAAGTTTAATGCATAAAAAACCTTACTCTCCTCAAACATATCTCACATAGAAGCTGGGGAGCAGATCGGACATCGCTGCTGTGGCTGTACATCATGCTTCTGAAGCCTCAATTAGACTATGGTTGTGAAGCATACTCATCGGCTTCTTATACATAATTAAACAGAATAACAGCAATACATAATCCGGACTGCAACTCCAGCTTTTTGATCATCCCCATTAAATAGTCTTTATGCTGAATCAGGGATTAAACTACTGGAAACATACCAAAATATAAAGCTGCTCAATACGTATCTATGAATCAAGGGCAATCCGACCCACCCTCTCCATGAACGCATAACACTGATTGATGATGAAGATGAGTCTAGCCAAGAGGATGTGCACATCCCCAATCCTAGTCATACTTGTTTCTTTCAACTGATGAAAGCATTGAAGAGTGTGTGTGGAGTCTCATTTGCACAAATTATGACAGTATCACCTCCCATGTATCCCTTGTGGTCCTTAACAAACTGGAAGACTTGTAAAGACTTAAATAATATCCCCAAAAGTGCAGTTGCTTCCCCACATACTTCGCACATTTTTCACTAGACATAGTATTGCATATAATGGGTCTCTTATAATATACACAGATGGATCCAAAGTTGAAGACAGAGTGTCATTTACATATAAACATTTGAATTTCACATATACACAACGCATTCAGTCTCATGCTACCATATTTATGGCAAAACTCTATGCCATTTATTATAGCCTTAATTATGCTCCATTATTTCATAATAACCAACCTGTCACTATTCATACTGACTCTAGAAGTGCTATAATGGCTATCCAGCAATATCCTACTAGGAATCCGTTGTTTCAGTTAATACACTGCAGAATATATTCTCTACAACGTCTAGTTTGTCTATGTTGGGTCCCTGCACATGTGGGTGAGCCAGGTAATGAAGCAGTGGACACATTGGCTTGCCATTGTGATACCACTGGACAGCTTTCAACAATCGATCTGCCCCAGAATGCCTTTAAATGTTGCATCAAGAAAGCTGAGATGGTCCCATGGAAGCAGGCTTGGCAAAACATTGGCCTTGATAATAAATATCGATGTGTCAGGAGTTCTATTTTGCAACTGGTTTCCACACTATCATCAAATAGGTCCTGGGGGATCACTCTTTGAGATTGTGCATTGGCCACACAAAACTCACACACAGCTATATGCTACCCTTATGCAATGACTTTTTAGTCAATTTGACTATATACCATATCCTGATTGAGTGCCCATCATATCTGGAATATCGTCAATGATATTTTGGTCCAGGTCCTTACAGACTGGACTTATTATTGGGGAACAAGTACAGTAATCTACATGGCTGCCTGTATCGATATTTAACAGCCATAGGTCTCCGTCGAGACCTATAATGTGTTGCTTTTAATAGTAATTTATGCTTTAAATATGACTTAAATTTTATTTTTATGCCTCTTTACTATTGTTATTTAGTTAGATATTTATGCTTTTATTAGAAATTTATGATTTTATATATGACTTAAATTTTATTTTTATGCCTCTTTACTGAAAGCTTCTGATCTCATTATAATGGATATATCTTATTTCTGTGTACCTTATACACTCCACATTGCTTCTTATATTCCCCAAATTTTAGCAACATAATTTTACTCAAGATTCACTGTTGAATCACCCTATGGTGTCTACGGTGGTAAAATACTGAATATAATAATAATTTTTAACAACTCTCCTCTCAACCCTTTGTTTACCTGCACTTGGTACTAGAAATAACTGTTCTCACCTGAAGAAATGCAAATTAGGGATGCCCTACCACTGTGTTCAATTGAACTACTTGATTGGGCCAATGTAAGTTATTGGTGTGCTTCATCCTTGCCCCCTTTCAGCATTCCTTTTTCTCTAAGACTATCTCCCTCAACCCTCTGTCTAGGCTTAAGGATCTGACCAAGTACTTCATGCCAAGTCAGAAGAGAGGCTTTAGAACCTATATAAATAAGGCTCTTGAATGACTGCAGGTGCAATAGACCAAGCCTTGAAGGGAGCTGGGCTTTGTTTCACAAATAATGGGAATCTTTGTTTTGCCCTAATAACCCCTTCCCTGCGTGTTTTGGGCTGACCACCTCCTTATGGCCACTTGGGGATTTCAACAGTATTTACCCTGTCTGGGGAGACTACTCTATCAATCCCAGGGGGTCAGGTCCTTGCTGGCCTGATCGATGAGCAGGAGATACATGTCCTAAATATGGATGAGTTTATATATCAATATCTGAGAACTGATTCATTATCCTGCCTTCATCAATTCCTCTGCTGTCCAGATACACAACCTGAGTTTGAGTGGGCATTGGTTAATGACCTCCATGGTGCTGATCACTTTTCCATTCAAATATCATTTTTTGGACCACTGTCACGTCCTGAAGGATCACCCAGGAGCTGTTTGGCACAGGCGCAGTCATTCGCATTTCCGGGAATGACTAATTTCTCTCTGTCCCAGTTGAAAAGTTTAGGTTGGTGGATGATGTCTTCTCTGGTAACCTCATCGCTGGGGGTGTAACTACTGAGAGCCTACTTGTCATTGCTGGGGAGATGCCAATCACTCTGTGCCGTGTAGAATGCATTATGCGACTGCGGCATCTCCCTCAGTTGCCAACAGCTGATGAGACTCAGCGCCCCAGCTTAGCCTTTTCTTTCTGACACCCTGCCTTCTTACCCTACTTCCTCACTTTCCCTGCAACCTCTCCCACAACTTTCTCTGGTTGGCCTCTATTTTCACAGGGTAGATGCCAACCAGCTTCCTCTCAGCCAACTATCCCGGATCAGGACTGAGAGGGAGGAGGGGACATCGTTCCCTCACCTCTCGGCTCCAGTTTGGGATGGTGGGTTTTTAACAACCTGCTTCACCCCCACCTTCACGTTCTTCATATCCCCTTTCCTTCTCCTTTAATTTTTTATACCGTGCCTAAGGTGGAGCCGCCGTGCCAATGGGCTGGCCAGTCACTAGGTGGGAGGAGTGGCCTCAAATGGCGGAAGCTGAACCTTCTGGCCCCCATATTCACCCCTCGCAGAATGGGCTACTGTGTGGGGTGATGAGCATGTTCATCCTGTCAATTACAAAGGGTCACCATGCCCAATAATGAGTCAATAAAAAAAAATATTCTTCCCCTCTACCATCCATTACCGGAGCTGCCTTCGAGCAGCTCCACTGAAAAAAATCGAGGCCCCCCCTCCCCCACCCTGTGCTCTCTCTGGGAGCCTACAAATCTCTTCCTCCAGAGAAGAGGCTTACTCCTCTCTTTTGCCTATGGGTGCAGGGGAGTCGCCCTCACCCCCTTCTCTGTCACTTTTTCCAGCGGCATTTTCCCCATTACTTTCCAAGGGGACTGCTAAGAAAGCCGGCAGGCGTCCCATAATTGACTGTTCCCGGTCGGGCGACTCGATAAGGCTAAACCCAGTTGGGGATCAAAGGTTGGCAGGGCCCGTTGGCCCATGCCCCTTAATGTTGTGCAGGCATGCCTGACAAATTTGCAGGAGATCAGTGTACCTGCCCCTCTCTCTTCCTTGACGGATGCCGGTTCGCCGGCAATAGAAGATAAAAAAAAGAACCTCGAATAGGATCTGTGATGTCTTAGGGGGGGATGGCCACATGGAGGCCCTCCTTGAGATGGACTTGGTCCCTGAGGCAACCCAGCCTCAGATGGTATGACTTTCCATGGGATCGAACCTGGGCTCAGTGCCAAGTACTGAACACAAGTCTGCCCCTGTACAAGGACCACCTCAGACGGCTCGGGCCCCCGAGGCCTTACAAAGAGAGAAGGGATCTCCTCCCCCGGCTGGTGCCCCTATCACAACCAAGACCTCCATTTCAGAAAAGGATCTTGCTGAGGCCGGTTAATCTAGCCTAGGGGTTCCTGCCGGCGGAGGAGAGATGAGGGCTCATTCCCCGCCCTTCTCTCTGAAAGGAAAAAGACGAAGAAGAGTCCACGGGAGCCACGGGGACGGATGGGTCTGGTGCCGTTTCGGTAAGCCAACAAGCCAAGATCGGACCGTCAGGCCCCGTTGCTCCCCCGTGTGGGGAGACCCGGATGAAGACCAGAACTGCGCAGAGCGGAGCGTTGATTACCTCGGGGCCCCTCATTCAGAGGCTACCTTGTTATTCACTCCACTGATGGCAGCATGTTGGCTAAGGGCAGCATGATGCATCAGAGGAGAGCTTTAGCTAGTGTGATTGGTAGAGAGCCGAAGGTGACCCGTTTCTCGGACAGGAGCCCTTTTGAAATCCCTCCGAGGCAGCCATGATTAGTGCCCTTCGGACACTTGATGGCATGCCTGAGTGTAACGACGCACTATACCATGAACTTCGTGAGAGGAGTAGTTTATGCGAGGGAACTCGATGACATCACCTTAGAGCTGGCCGACCATGCGGCGGTCAAGGTCGAGCGTGGGATGAGAAAACAGGGAGGGGCCTCAAAACCCACCCCTACACTCTTCGTCACGTTCGACTGTGACAAGCTCCGTGAGTCGGTGCGTGCCAGATGATATCGCTACCGCATTAAGGCATTCGTGCCACAGCCGCGGAGATACTACTACTGCCACCGCTTCAGCTATGTTAATCGCTCGTGTAGACGTGCAAAGTCGGGGTTATCCGAAGTTTGTGTAAGTTGCTCCAAGGCCGCACACGATAAGTCCAAATCGTGTGTGGCCAAGTGTTTCAATTGTGGAGAGCCGCATCCCGCTTCTTCGAAGCAATGTGGTGCAGATATCCCTGAGAATAAAATCCTGACCATTCAGGCAAAGGATCGTCTCTCATTTCGCGAGGCTAAGGATTTAGTCCTGGCACGCCCGGCGTTACCTGCGACCTCCTATGCCTCATTGTTGAGAAAGACACCGTCCGCGTACGGCCCCTCCAGGCCTACGATCCCAATTGCAACCCTTCTGCGGGCGCTCCCCTGGTAGAGCTGGCAGCACAAAGGGTTCACACCCAGCCCCGGAAAAAACCAGGGCTCCCCTCCCTTCCCCCAGCGTGACCGTTTCGCGTTAGGTGAAACGGCCACCCCTGAAGAGGGTCGTTAGCCATTTCCGGGGTTTCTAAAGCTGCCCCCACCCCCAAAGGAGGACAGCACTAATGGAGATTCTGCTCCTTTGCCCACACCCAGTGGTGGGCTGGGTGGCTCGGAGACTGTGGATCCTCCAAAGGAGGGACCCCCGCTTCCGAAGCCGTTCCGCTCGCCTAAAGTTTTGAGGCGGAGAAAGGAAAATACTCGCATGTCGAGCCCAACCTCCAGCGATAAGTCCTCGAAGGCGAAAGCGACTTCAGCGCTTTTTCCGGCCAACAGCGCCTGGAGTTCGGACTCCGGGAAGTGCACGGCCATTCCTGTGATGGTCTTCTCTTCGAAGAGGGCGCCCGCTTCTCCTCGGAATATGCCTGAGGGCATATTTCTCCAATGGAATTGCCGCGGATCCAGGTCAACTTGGAGGAGCTGCGAAGGTTCGTCTTTTCCCGTTCTCAGTTACCTAACTTTTTGAAGGAGACCATGCTGGGCACGTGACCCCTGCCCACCCTCCTGGGTATAAAGGTTTTGTGACCCCACCACCACGGGATGGGGGCCTGGCGGGAGGACGCGCGATTTACACCTTGCATGATGTCTCCGTTCTTCTCTTTGCTTCAGATACCTCCTTTCAGGCAGTAGCTGCACCTGGATATGAGGCATACTGTTATTTCCGCCGCGTTGTGGCACGGTTACCGAAGCCCTTTCTCTTGCTCGGAGATCTGAATGGTAGACACCTCCTCTAGGGAGACAACTCGATTAACCCCCGGGGTCAAACCCTTGCCCACCTGATCGATGAGCTTGAGATGTGTGTCTTTAATGTGCATGAGTTTATGCATCACTGCCTCAGAACTGCTTCATTTTCCTGTCTCGATCTATCTTTGTCCTCTCCAGATGCACAGCCTGATTTTGGGTGGGGGATGGTCGATGACCTCCATGGTAGTGATCACTTTCCCATTCAAATATAATTTTCTGGGCCGCTGCTGCCCGAGAGCCCGCCGCAGTGGTGCGCATTTCAGTAAATGACTGATTTCTCTGTCTCAGGCGAGGAGTTTGGGTCGGTAGATGAGGCCGTTGAGTTCTTCTCCGACAACCTCATCGCCGTGGGCCTAAACTACTATTCCTAGAACGTCTGGCCGTTTTTCACGCCGACCACTCCCGTGGTGGACAACGTTGTGTGAGACGGCCCTCAAACAGAGGCCTTATGTCTACATGCGCTATAAGCGATTTAACTGTCGGTGAATTTCGTCGAGCTAAGGCTAGGTTCCGTTATATTTCGAAGCACGCTCGCCGCTCTTCTTTGCGAACATACGTGTCTTGACTTAACGGGAAAGACCCCTCTAGAAGAGGTGTGGAAATGAGTAAAAGGATTCGGAGCTAGTTCTCGCAGGACCTTCCCTCCCGTTCACCAGAAGAATTGAACCGCAATCTCGGACCCCGCGTCCGTGGCGGAATCCTTCGCGACCGCTTTCTCTGCATTCTCTAGCCGAGATGCTGCTGTCGCGGAAGGCCACCGACTGAACTTTACCTCCAGAGGCGGAGAACCATTCAATGACTGGTTTACTGTCAGTGAGTTGCATTCAGCTCTTGCTTCGTGCGCAGACACCGCCCCTTGTCCAGGCGATTTCCTGTACGCCATGCTTCGGCACCTGTGTGAGAGAGGCATGGCCTTTCTGTTAGATTTGTTCAACAGGATCTGGGTAGACGGTCTGCCAGATTCCTGGCGAATCGCTACTGTGTTTGCTTTTCGCAAACCGTTGAGAGATTACTCTACTCCGACCGGTTTCCGACCAATCTCTTTATAACTTCCTGTGTGTGCAAATTGATGGAGAAATTGGTAAATGTTAGATTAGCCATTTTTTCTGGACAGCCGAGGCCATCTGTCTTCTGCACAGTGCCGCTTGCGCAAGTTCTAATCCACGTCGGATGCTCTGCTCCGACTGGATAATGCCCTCTGCGAGGCCTTCCTTCGTAGACAGCACTACGCCACGGTGTTTTTCGATCTGGAGAAGGTCTATGATACCGCATGGCGATACGGTATCATGTAGACATTCCACACGATGGGACGAGGGGATGCCTCCCATTCTTTATATCTGAATTTTTACCAGATCGTCGATTCCGCGTACAGGTGAGGGGAGCACCCTCCAGCCCAATGGAGCGGAAGATGGTGTCCCGCAGGGAAATGTCCTTAGTGTCGCACTCTTTGCCCTGAACATCAACGGCATCACCTCGGTGCTGCCGGAAGATGTTCTCGCTACGCTCTACGTGGACGACCTTTCGATCTCTTTGGCGCAGCCCAGATGCCAACTCTGGAGCGTCGACTCCAACAGGCATTGAACCGCGTCTCTCGCTATGTCGAAAAGCACAGACTTCGGTTTTCTTTGGCTAATGCGAAGGTGGTGCTCTTCTGCCGCGATCCAAGCCTCCATCCATCCTGACCCTTACTTATTTCTCAATAGGGTGCGCCTGGAAGTGGTGGACTCGCACCGTTTCCTTGGTCTTGTATTTGACCGACCCCTCACCTGGGAAGCTCATATTCGCAGCTTTAGGGTCTCTTGTACCCGCGCCATGGATATTCTTCGTTCCGTGGCGTTCAGCGCTTGTGGCGCTGATAGGGCTACTGCCTTATTTTTAATCGATCCTTTGTTCGTTCGAAGCTCGACTACGAATGCGAGTTTTATGCATCCGCAGCCGAGCGTGTATTGCGGAAGGTGGACTCGATCCACCACACCGGCCTTCTCCTGGCGAGCGGTGCTTTCCGCACTTCCCCCATTCAGAGCCTACTTGTCGATGCTGAAGAGATGCCACTCGCTCTATGCCATGCACAGTGCATTATTTGCCTGTACGCGCGAGCCCGGCGCCTCCCTCAGTTGCCAACAGCTCTCACTGCATCCGCAGCTGATCACGACGGTGCCTATGCCGCCGAGAGACGCCAGTCATACCCTAAGTTTCGGGGTTAGGGCCAGGAAACTTCTTCGATAGCTAGGTATAACTCCCGGTCCGGTGGTGCCCCTGGTTCTGCCCAGGACGCAACCCTGGAGGGTACCACCTTTAACCATTTGTCGCCACGCCTCTGCTCCCAAAGCTTCTACAGCCTCTGCAGTATTGCGTTCGACCTTTTTGGAGCACACTCTTGTCACTCAGGATCCGTGCCAGTTTATACGTATGGCTCCAAGTCCCAAGAGCAGGTCAGTGTCCACGCCGTACTCACTCTGTTTGAAGTCAGCAGGGCTCTGCCAGGCGCTGCGTCTGTCTTCGCGGCCAAGCTGGTTGCACTACACCGCTCGGTATGGGAGATTACGTGACGTGCCGGGTTCAGAGACCGGATTATGATTTATAGCGACTCACAAAATGATTTGAGTGTTTTGGGGGCATTAGAATCTCCGCATCCCTGGTTCGCGATATCTGTGACGTCACGGTTTGGGCGATCCGGGTGGATGTCGAGATTATCTTCTGCATTCCTGTACATGTATGAATAGTGGGGGATGAGGGCCCCAAATTGTCCTCGTGGACTGGTGACCAGGCCAGCGTTTCGCGCTTCCTCGCACCGATTCGGCGGTGCTATTACTGTCACCGCTTCGGCCATACGAATCGCTCATGTAGACGTGCAAAGTCGGGGTCACCCGAAGTCTGTGTAAATTGCTCCAAGGTCGCACACGATAAGTCCAAATCGTGTGTGGCCAAGTGTGTCAATTGCGGATAGCCGCACCCTGCTTCTTCAAGGCAATGTGGTGCATATCTCCTGGAGAAAGAAATCCTGGCCGTTCAGGCCCAGGATAGACTCTCATTCCGCGAGGCTAAGGACTTGGTCCTGGCGCGCCCAGCTCTGCCTGGGACGTCATATGCCTCAGTAGTTCGAAAGGCACCCTCTGCTCCTGGCCCATCCAGGCCAACGAGCACGGCTGTTTCCGCGCCCATTCGGAGCCCTTCTGCGGGCTCTACCCAACCCGGGCGCTCCCCTGGTAAAGCTGGCGGCAAAGGGTTCATATCCAGCCCCGGCTAAAACCAGGGCTTCCCCCTCTTCCCCCCAGCGTGACCGTTTCCCGCAAGGCGAAACGGCCACGCGCCTCCACCGAGTCGTTAGACTCACAGGAGGCAACACCCCTGAAGATGGTCGCTAGGCCATCTTCAGGGGTTCCTAAAGCTGTCCCACGAAAGGAGGACAGCAACAAAGGAGCTTCGGCTCCTTCGCCCACGCCCCGAGGTGGAGCGAGTGGCTCGGAGACGGTGGTTCCTCGAAAAGAGGCCCCCCCGCCTCCGAAGCCGCAGCGCCCGCCTAAGGTTTCGAGGCGGAGGGAGGAAAAGACTCGCATGGCGAGCCCAACCTCCCCCAATAAGTCCTCGAAGGCGACAGCGCCTCCAGCGCTTTTTCCGGCCAACAGCGCCTCCAACGCTTTGTCCGGCCAACAGCGCCCGGGGTTCTGCCCCCGGGAAGCGTACGGCCATTCCCGTGAGGGTCTTCAATTCGAGGAGAGCCCCCGCGTCTCCTCCGAGCTAGGCCTGGAGGGCATATTTCTTCAATGGAATTGCCGTGGACTCCGGGCCAACTGGGAGGAGCTGCAGAGGCTCGCCTCGTCCCGTTCCCCGTTAGCTATTTTTTTGCAGGAGACCATGCTAGGCGCGTGCCTCCTGCCTGCCCTCCCGGAGTATAAGGGTCTTGCGACCCCACCACCGCGGGATGGCCGGGCTGGGGGATGCGCGGTTTACACCCGGCATGATGTCTCCGTTCTTCCTTTCTCTTTAGATACCTCCTTTCAGGCAGTGGCTGTGCAGCTGCACCTGGATAGGAGTTATACTATCATTTCTGCGTACATTCCACCGTCAGCTGACTTCGACGCGGGGGACTTCCGCCGCGTCGTGGCACGGTTGCCGAGGCCCTATCTCTTGCTTGGAGATCTGAACGGCAGGCATCCTCTCTGGGGAGATTACTCCATAAATCCCAGGGGACAAGTCCTTGCCGATCTGATCGAAGAGCTTGAGATGGGTGTCCTAAACGTGGATGAGAACCGCTTCATTTTCTTGCCTTGACCTATCTTTGTGCTCTTCGGATGCACAGCCTGATTTTGATTGGGGGGTGGTCGATGACCTCCATGGTAGTGATCACTTTCCCATTCAAATATCATTTTCAGGGCAACTGCCGCCTGAGAGACCACCTCGGTGGTGCTTGGCGCGGGCGCGGTGGCCTGCATTTCAGGAAATGACTGAATTCTCTATCTCAGTCGAGGAGTTTAGGTCGGTAGATGAGGCCGTTGAGTTCTTCTCCGGGCCCCTCATCGCCGTGGGCCTGACTACTATTCCTAGGACGTCTGGCCGTTTTGCACGCCGACCACTCCCATGGTGGTCGGCCGAGTGTGAGACGGCCCTCAAACAGAAGCGTTATGCCTACATGCGCTATAAGCGCCGCCCGAACGATTTCACTGTCGCTGAATTTCGTCGGGCTAGGGCTAGGTTCCGGTATATTTCGAAGCACGCCCTTGCTCTTCTTGGCGGGCATACGTGTCTTCACTTAACGGGAAGACCCCTTTAGCTGAGGTGTGGAAGCGAGTCAAAAGGATTCGGGGCAAGTTCTCGCAGGACCCCCCTCCCGTTCTCCAGGAGAATGGGACCGCAATCTCGGACCCCGCGTCCGTGGCGGAATCCTTAGCGACCGCTTTTTCCGCATTCTCTAGCCGTGATGCTGCTCCGCCAGCATTCAATGCACGTCGTGATGTCGCGGAAGGCCGCCGGTTGGACTTTACCTCCAGAGGCGGAGAACCCTTCAACGACAAGTTTACTGTGAGTGAGTTGCGTTCCGCTCTCGCTTCGTGCGCGGACACCGCCCATGGTCCGGACGATGTCCCGTACGCCATGCTTCGACACCTGGGTGAGCGAGGCATGGCCTTTCTCTTAGATTTGTTCAACAGGATCTGGGTGGAAGGTCTTCTCCCAGACTCCTGGCGAATCGCTACTGTGCTCGCCTTTCGCAAGCCGGGGAGAGATCACTCTACTCCGACCGGTTTCCGCCCAATCTCTCTAACCTCTTGCGTGTGCAAGTTGATGGAGAAATTGGTAAATGTTAGATTAGCCTATTTCCTGGACAGCGGAGGCCATCTGTCTTCTGCACAGTGCGGCTTCCGTAAGTTCCACTCCACGTCGGATGCTCTGCTCCGACTGGAAAATGCCGTCTGCGAGGCTTTCCTTCGTAGACAGCACTACGCTACGGTGTTTTTTGATCTGGAGAAGGCCTATGATACCGCATGGCGATACGGTATCATAGAGACTCTCCACACGATGGGGGCGAGGGGACGCCTCCCAATGTTTATATCTGAATTTTTGCGAGATCGTCGATTCCGCGTACAGGTGGGGGGAGCGCTCTCCGGCCTAAAGGAGCAGGAAGAGGGTGTCTCGCAGGGAAGTGTCCTCAGTGTCACACTCTTTGCCCTGAGCATCAACGGCATCACCTCGGTTCTGCCAGAAGATGTTCTCGCTACGCTCTACGTGGACGACCTTTCGATCTCTTTTGGCGCGGCCCAGATGCCAACTCTGGTGCGTCGACTCCAACAGGCATTGAACCGCGTCTCTCGCTATGTCGAAGCGCACAGGTTTCGGTTTTCTTTGGCCAAGACTAAGGTGGTGCACTTCTGCCGCCATCCACGGCTTCACCCCGACCCAGATTTGTTTCTTAATGGAATGCGCCTGGATGTGGTTGAGTCGCACCGTTTCCTTGGTCTTGTATTCGACCGACGTCTCACCTGGGAGGCTCATTCGCAGCCTTAGGGTCTCTTGTACCCGCGCCATGGACATTCTCCGTTCCGTGACGTTCAGCGCTTGGGGCGCTGATAGGGCTACCGCCTTACTTTTTTATCGATCCTTTGTTCGCTCGAAGCTCGACTACGGATGCGAGTTTTATGCATCCGCAGCCGAGCGTTTATTGCGGAAGGTGGATTCAATCCACCACACCGGCCTTCGCCTTGCGACCGGTGCCTTCCGCACTTCCCCCATTGAGAGCCTGTTGGTCGATGCTGGGGAGATGCCACTCGCTCTGCGCCGCGTGCAGTGCATCACTCGCCTGTACGCGAGAGCCCGGTGCCTCCCTCAGTCGCCAACAGCTCTCACTGCATCCGCAGCTGATCTCGATGGTGCCTATGCCGCCGAGAGACGCCAGTCATACCCTAAGCCCTTTGGGTTTAGGGCCAGGAAACTCCTTCGAGAGGTAGATATAGCTCTCGGGCCGGTGGCGCCCCTGGTTCTGCCCAGGACGCCACCCTGGAGGGTACCACATTTGGCTATTTGTCGCCACGCCTCTGCCCCCAAAGCTTGTACTGCGCCGGGAGTATTGCGTTCGACCTTTTTGGAGCACACATCGTGTCACGCTGGTACCGTGCCAGTGTATACGGATGGCTCCAAGTCCCAAGAGGGGGTCGGCTTCCACGCCGTATCCCCTCTGTTTGAAGTCAGCGGGGCTCTACCAGGCGCTGCGTCTGTCTTCACGGCCGAGCTGGTGGCAATACACCACTCGGTAGGGGAGATTACGCGACGTGCCCGGTTCGGAGACCGGATTGTGATCTATAGCGACTCACAAAGCGCCCTGAGTGCTCTCGGGGCATTGGAATCTCCGCATCCCCTGGTTCGCGATATCCGTGACGCCACGGTTTTGGCGAGCCGGGCAGATGTCGAGATTATCTTGTGCTGGGTTCCTGGACATGTAGGAATTGCGGGGAATGAGCGCGCCGATGAGGGCGCCAAAGAGTCCGCGAGGACTCTGCGACCGGACCAGCGTTTCGCTCTTCCTCACACCGACTACATGGCAGGAATACGGGCAGCTCTTCGGACTGCTTGGCAAAGAAGATGGGAGACGGTCGAAGGGAACTTAAAGTTGCGTGCCATTGCGCCGCGACTGTTCCCATGGACCTATCCCCCAATGCCGCGGCGGCTTCAGGTTGCTTTCTGTCGTCTCCGAATCGGACACACTCGTGTGACGCATCGCTATCTGATGGAGCGCTCGCCTGTGCCCTATTGCGACGACTGCGTCGTCCCCCAGACTGTTCGGCACATTCTTGTCGAATGTCCCAGTCTGGGTGATCTTCGCGCACGATACCTGTCTCCGTACCGGGATGGGCGGGGTCGCTCCCGCCTGTCCCTTGTCCTCGGGACAGATTCGTGCACACTGACTTGTGGACTTGTTGACTTCTTGGGGGAGGCCGGCCTTCTCCCTATTATTTAAGCAAGGTTTGTTTGTTTTTTTTTGTTTTGTTTTGTTGTTTTTTTGCATTTGTTTTTTTGTTGTTTTTTTTTCTTTAGTTGCACGCTCCTGCGACGGGGGGACCTCTCCCCGACGCACCAGCTTGCTTCCTTTCCCCCTTTTGGGGTGTTGTTTTTTTTTCTCTCTTTAATTTTATTTTAAAGTAGCCTAGAACTAGGCCATTTTTAATACGGCGACTAATGCCCAAGTAGGCAGTCGCCAGAGGAGCTCTTAAAAAAAAAAAAAACCTCGCACCGATTACATGGCGGGAATACGGGCAGCTCTCCGGGATGCTTGGCAAAGAAGATGGGAGACGGCTGAAGGGAACTTGAAGTTGCACGCCATTCCGCCGCGACTGTTCCCATGGACCTACCGCCCAATGCCGCGACGGCTTCATGTTTCTTTCTGTCGTTTCCGAATTGGACACACGCGTGGGACGCACCTTCATTTGATCGAGCGCTCGCCTGCACCAGACTGTTCGGCACACTCTTGTTGAATGTTCCAGTCTAGAGGATCTTCGCGCACGCAACCTGTTCCTGTACCGGAATGAGCGGGGTCGCTACCGTTTGTCCCTTGTACGCGGGACGAGTTCGTGCTTTTTTTTTGTTTTGTTTTTTTGTAAGTTGCACGTCCCTGCGCTGGGGAAAGGCGGCCCTCCCCCCAACGATGGAACATGCTTCCTGCCCTTTTCTTTTTTTTGTAATTGTTATTGTTGTTGGGGTTTTGTGCATATTGTTATTTTAATGTAGCCTTGTACTAGGCTGTCTTCATTACGGCAACTTATGCCCAAGTAGGCAGTCGCCAGATGGGCTCCTAAAAAAAAAAAGAAATCCACACTCCCTGGTTCGTGGTATCCGTAAATCCACAGTGTCCCTAAGGTGGGTGGATGTCGAGATTATCTTCGGCTGGGCTGCTTGACATGTAGGATTTGTCGGCGCCAAAGAGTCTGCGAGGACTGGGTGATCAGCCAAGCATTTCGGTCTATATCACATTGACTCCATGGCAAGAATTAGGACAGCTCTGGGGACTGTTTGGCAAAGAAGATGTGAGACTGCACTTAAAGTTGCGTGTCATTCCTCCGCAAGTATTCCCATGGACCTACCCAGCAATGTTGCAATGGCTTCAGGTCGCTTTTGTCTTGTTCGAATTGTGCATAGTCGTGGGACGCACAGTTATTTGATGGAGTGCTCGCCTGCACTTAAGTGCAACGACCTTGTTGTCCCCCCGACTGTTTGGCACATTTTGTGTTAAATCTCGCAGTCGGGGGGATTTTCGTGCATGTTACCTGTCCCGCTACTGGGATGAATAGGTTTGCTACCACTTGCCCCTTGTACTCGGGACGTATTTGTGCACACAGACTTGTTCACTATTTGACTTGGAGGAGTTTTGTTTCCTACATTTTATTTGACTTTGATGTTAGCCACATTCTCCTGCCTCAGCGTTGGGGGTGGGGGGTGTCTGCCCTCCGATGCCGGAGTGTCCTTTTTTGTTTTTTGTTTGACTTTTTTTGTGTTTTTATTGATTTATTTTTAATCTAATGTAGCCTAGTATTAGGCCGAAATTAATTGCTTTGACTTGTGCCCTTGGAGGCAGTCGCCAGATGGGCGCTTTTTAATTATTATAATTATCTTTGACAACCATATACTTTAATTTAAGTTTTAGCAAGTCTTGATTCTATAATCCCTCGCGCATGAGTGTTGAGTAAACCACATTGAGCGTGTCTCGCAACCATTGTCAATCAAATTTCACTTTCTCAAATTCTGCCACATGAGACATGAATTATTATGCGTCACTGCTAAATAGAATGTACCCATAGATGCATTCGCCTTCTAAGGCACTTCACCTGGGGCTACAGGAGTCCAAACCCTAGATTGATACATATTTTATTAGCCCCAAGATATTGCACAGACCCAAACAAGATGCGCATTAGCTGCCCAGGCACCCTCATTATTCAACACAGTGTAGGTCTATATTGGTTACTTGTAAAAGAGTTATGTTGTATTCGCTTTATATGAAGTGATTCCGTTTATACATTTCAGAAAGTGGCCTTGAAAATGATTCTGAGTTTTATTCACTTGTCGAAGCGGACGATGCTCCCTTTCATTTCAGGCATCCTTCATGCAGCCGTTCCATGCCTTGCTTACGAAGATGCATCTTTCCTGGGTAAGATCGACCCGGTGGCTTGTTTTTTTTTTAGTGGGACTTTCCCCTTGAAGTTGTGCTTCTATGATTTTAATTTGTCATCCAAAAAGCTGGATGCTAAAACGGGTTCAAGTTCATACATTGATTACTTGAGTCTTTTTTCCGCCCTTGTTAATGGAGGTTTGTAATATGCTTCTGAACCCAGTACTTTATGAGTGAGTAGGTTTGCTATTGCATTCTTCTTTTCAGCATTTCTATTTATCTGCCATTTTCATTTGTCTTTCCCTCATTTTATCCATGGTGTGAAACTTCACATATTTTAAATAAAAATTAAGTTCTCTGGATTCAAATATTTATCCCTCTAGTCTTAAGGTACTAAAAATGGATCAAGTCCCTAAGCGTTCTAAATTTTGTCTTGGGTTTCTGAAGAGACACGAGTGCTGGCAGAGGACATTAATAGCAGTCTGATGAAGCTCATTATGCCCGAAGATGATATCCAAGAGAGAGACTCGGCCACAGAAGCGTCCTCTATTTTCGACCCTCAGTCAGAAGGTGAGTGAGTCCCTTTGAGACTTCAGTTTTTCCACCTTACGACACAACACAAATTCCACCCAGTTCACTCCTGGAAAGTCTAAAAGCAAATACGAGTAGCACCTCTTATTAAGCTCAATAAAATTTCTACTGAAGTTTGTGGCAAAAAAAAAGAAGAAAACTTTTTCACCTTTTTTTCCTCTGCATTGCCTCTCATCTCTTCTGTGTTTTTTTTCCTTTTTAAAATAATGGCAATGTTTGTTTTCAAAATCTTTTAGACTATCATTTTTACATAACTTGTCTATCGTAATGTTCCTTTCTCCAATGAGTGAACATAGTCTCATGTGACTGTTGTTGGTGCTGATCCTCAAGCTGTTTGTCCAAGCAGCCTCAAGAGCCTGAGGAAGGGTATAGCTTGTGCTGGGTTTTCCCGCAGAGCTCTCAAGGAGTGTATATTGTGTTGTTGGTGTGTGCGATTGTTTGTTGCGCAGTCTTCCACTCTGTTTAATTGTAAGGTGTGCCGTGTTACATATTTCAATAATCTTCACATCCAGCATTTTCTGGTAGCTAAGGAGGCCTGGGTGGTGTTTACACCCCAGCCTTCTCAGATAGACTCTCCCTACGACGAGAGGAGGATTCAGAAAGGTGGATATCAGGTGTCCTTAAATGGAGCAGGATGTTGTGTGAAAGTTCCCGGGTTAACCATTGAGTTCTGTGGGTGTGTGGTTGTGGGTATGTTTCTGGAAGCTGGTTTGGGGTGGGCAGGTTGACAGTTTATCTCTAATGTATATATTGGGTGTTTTTTTTTTTTAATGTTTCTTTGGTGGTGTGGGAGACCTGCCATGTGGTGGAGTGGTTGTTAGGGGTTTGTGCAGGCTGCGGCTAGCATTTGTGTGCGTTTCCTGTTTACGTGACCCTTGACCTTGAAGACCTTGGTTTCAGTGTATAGATGGTATGTGGGTGCAGTAGATTTCGGGTCTGTGATTGTTTTGAAGGTTTGTTTTGTATGGTCTGGAGTACGCTGAAGAATCTTTGAGAGAGGTTAGCGATCTAAACAGTGATTGCATAGTCCATTGCTACTAAGTGTATATATTGTGTATAACCTTCGGTTGTTGTTGTTTTGTTTAGTCCTAAGTTTGTCTGTGCGAGTGACTTGAGGACATTGTTTTGCTTGTACATATTTTTGTCTGTGACATGTTTGGATTTCATTGATGTGTTATATGTTATGCCAAGAATGTGCTATGTGGAATATGGGTTTTGTTTATTGTTAGCTGTGGGGTTTATTGGTGTTTCCATTTGTCACTGGTGATGAGGCGAGCTGTGGATTTGGTTAGAGCCATTTTCATTTTATTTATTGTGAACCATTTGTGTAGTGTTGATATAGGGCTGGATGAGATGAGTAACTGTCTTTGTTTCCTCTGCGCCCCGCAGGGGGTATCCTATGTCGACGGATACACATAGTACTTGGAGGAGCAACACGTCTTTCTGGCCCGAGTGCAAATAGGTTAACTTGAACACTGGCAAGTGCTGGTGAAGCTGGCGTATTGCCCTTTTCTCTCTATGCACACACTTCTTTCGATGATAATCCCCTCTTTATCCTCTCTAGTTTTAAGGACCTAACCAGCTACCTCATGCTGTGTCGAAGAGCGGCTTAGGAATATCATTAAACAACGCCTGCAGGTTGAAGAGACTAGGGTATTGGGACCCGAATAATGGGAAGAGCAGCTTACACCCTAATAAGCCCCCGCCTTCGTGTAATGGACCGACCACTACCTTCCGGTCATTCCCAGGTGCATAAGGCTGTACTTCCTATAGTGTGGGGCTTTATTGCTTTGTTGACTGCCTGTCCTCCCCCCCCCCCTTCCCAAGCCTTGTGCCCTCCTCTGGCTCTGCCCCAACTCATCCTCAGATCTTGGCCTTTTAGATGTTATAAAGGATTCACGCTATTGCCCATCCTCATGCCGTTCAGTTTGGAGCTGTTATTAGAATTTGAGAACTGCTTGAAGGTAAATGGTGGGCTGACTACCGGTCGTCCGGTATTTAATCCATCCCCCCCGTAGTTATCTCATGGTGGTAACTACCACTTGGTGTGGGGTCATTTATTAAGATACATCAATATGTATTGAATATATGTGTGCGTATATATATATATATATATATATATATATATATATATATATATATATATATATATATATATATACACACACACACACTCAAAGGTATATATATTGTATAATAACGAAAATCGCAAGTAATGCGTACTGTAATCTATCCTGTAAATACGATAGGGAGAATGTTGTGACGTCACGGGCGATGACGCCAATTTTGGCGGGAAACTCTTGGTGTGCTACATGTAGGTTGCGGTGTGTTAGTAGGTTTTAGAAGTTCACGGCAATAGGTTGTCTGGTCATATATTTAGAGTGGATAACCCGTGATGGGAAAACACGCAGGCGGCCCTATATTGACCACTCTCGCTGGGAGCGGCTCGATAAGTCCAACCCTCTTAGAAGGGGCAAGAATGGCAGGGCCTGTCGGCCCGTGCCCTCTAACTTCCTGCACTTATGCATTAAGACCTTACAGGGGGCCGGCATACCTGCGCTCCTCTCTTCCCTGACCCATACCGGTTCGCCGACCCAAGACAAGATGACCAAAGGTACCTCGAATGGGATTCGTGATATCTTGTGAAAGTATGGCCACATGGAGCCCCCATCCATCCTTGAGATGGACATGGTCCCTGAGGTGACCCAGCCCCAGATGGTAGGATCTTCCATGGGGTCGAATCCATGCTCGGTGCCAATCACGGAACCCGAGTGTGCCCCTGTGCAAGCTCCTCTTCAGATAGCTTGGGTCTAGGCCTCGCAAAGAAAGGGGGGAGATCCTCTTCTGGCTGGTCCCCCTGTGACAGCGGGGACCTTCTCCATCTCGGAGAAGGATCTTGGTGAGGCCGACCCATCTGGCCTAGGAGATCCTTACGGCGGAGGGGAGAAGCGGGTTCATTCCCCACCTTCCTCTACAAAAAAGAAAAGACAGGAAGAGGACTAAAGGCTCCTCTCCCGCGGGAGGCACGGGGACTGACGAGTCTGCTGCCGTTTGGCAAGCGAAGATCGGCACGTCAGGCCCCAGTGCTTCCCCGGGCGGGAAGTCCCTAAGACCTAAAGTGCAAGTGCGCAGAGCGGAGTCTTGATTACGTCTGGCCCCTCATTCAGAGGTTACCTGACGTTTTCGAGCCCGCTGGAGGCTCTTATCCGCAGCCTTAGGGTCTTTTGTACCCGTGCCATGGATATTCTTCGATACTTTATTCGTTCGAAGCTCGACTACGAATGCGAGTTTTATGCATCCGCAGCTGACCGTGTATTGCGGAAGGTGGATTCGATCCACCACACTAGCCATCGCCTGGCGACCGGTGCCTTTCGCACGTCCCCCATTCTGACTCTACTTCTCAATGCTCGGGAGATGCCTCTCGCTCTGCGTCGTGCACAGTGCATTATTCGCCGGTACGCGTGAGCCTGGTGCCTCCCTCAGTCGCCAACAGCTCTCACTGCATTCGCAGCTGATCACGACGGTGCCTATGCCGCTGAGAGACGCCAGTCATACCCTAAGCCGTTTATGTTTTAGGGCTAGGAAAGTCCATTGAGAGCTCGGTATATCTCTCGGGACGCCACGCTTCTGCTCCCAAAGCTTCTACATCGCAGTGAGTACTGCGTTCGGTCTTTTTGGAGCACACCTCGTGTCACACTGTAACCGTGCCAGTGTATACGGATGGTTCCAAGAACTAAGAGGGGGTCGGTTTCCACGCCGTATCCCCTCTGTTTGAACTGAGCGGTGCTCTTCCAGGCTCTGCATCTGTCTTCACGGCCGAGCTGGTTGCAATACACCACTCGATGCGGGAAATAACGCGATGTGCCCGGTTCGCAGAGCGGATTGTGATTTATAGCGACTCACATAGTGCCCTGAGTACTATAGAGGCATTGGAATCTCCTCATCCCCTCGTTCGCGATATCCATGACGACACGGTTTTGGCGGGCCGGGTGGATGTCGAGATTATCTTCTGCTGGGTAACCTTCACTGGAATTACCCAGGACTCCCGGCCAACTGAGATGAGCCTCGGTCACTAGTCTCTTTCCGTTCCCCATTAGCAATATGTTTGCAGGAGATTATGGGCCGGCAGGAGGATGCGCCATTTATACCCGGCATGATGTCTCCGTTGTTTCCATTACTTTAGATACCCATTTCAAACATTTGCAGTGCAGCTGCACCTGGATAGGAGGTATACCTTTATTTCTGCTTATGTTCACCTGCCAGCCTACTTCGACGCGGGGGAGGTGCGTCACGGTTGCCAAGGCCCTTTTTACTTCTTGTGGATTTGAAGTGTAGATACCCCCTTTGGTCAGAGTACACGCACGATCAATCCCAGGGGTCAGCGCCATACTAACCTGATTGACGAGCTGAAGATAGGTGTTATAAATGTGAATGAGTTTACGCATCACTGCCCGAGAACCGATTCATTTATTTGTCTTGACTTTGGGTGGGAGATAGTCAATGACCATCATGGTAGTGATCACTTTCCTATTCATATATCCTTTTCTGGACCACTGCTGACTGAGAGACCACCTCCCCGGATGGTGTTTGCTTCGGTCGCAGTGGTCCTCATTTCAGAAAATGACTAATTTCACTGTCCCAGTCAAGGAGTTTAGGTCGATGGATGAGACCGTTGAGTTATTCTCAGGTACCCTCATCGCCCTTGGGACTGGCTACTATTCCTAGAGCATCTGGTCGTTTTGCACGCCGACCGCTTCCGTGGTGGTCAGCCCAGTGGAAGACAACCGTCAAACAGAAGCGTTATGCCTACATGAGGTATAAGTGCCACCCGAACGATTTCACTGTCGGTGAATTTCTTCAAGCTATGGCTAGTTTCAATGCACGCCCGCCTCTCTTCATACGTATCAAGGTTGGCATTTACCCCGCCCCCCCCAAAAAAAAACACTAACCAAAACAGCCTAAGTGGATTTATGGGGGAGTTAAAAAAATATTTTACATATTAAAATTTAGTTTTATACCTATTGATAATAAGGTCTATATATGTGCATAAATTTTAAAAAAATGGTTAATCCATAAAGATCTTCCTTAAAAAAATTATAAATTACATGAAAAGGGGGATTTCTTTTAATCTTGATTGAAAGTTCTTCCTCTCGTTTGGTCATGTTCTAGTTTTCGCTTTGATATAAAGGATAATGATACAGCACATTAAATTTTAATCCAGCCAAACTTTTCAATTCTTATATTAAATAAATAAACAATTTTCCTACATAATTATATAAAAGGAAAAAATACTAAACAGACACTTACTTCAGTTAATACAAAAAGAACCCTTCTTAACTTTTACTATCAGACATCACCATTTACCACTATTCTGTATCTTGCTATCCTTTTAAGTGTTTGAAGATTTTTCACTAGTTTCTCCCCCTTTTTCACTTCCCAATCTGTTTCTCATTCTATTCCATATAAGTCCAAATGAGGAAAATATCCTCTATTGCAGCTGAACTAGTTGGACATGAATGTATGGACCCTAAAAATGAACAAAATCCACCTGGCAATTTCTTCCCACTTATTCTTATCTTTTGTTTCTTATTCATTATATGCCGCTACTAGTTTGAAGAAAGGCTGGATTTAACTGATTCAGAAAACATTTTGGGTGGGAAAATTTGACTATGCTTGAGCTGAAATTCATACAATCCAACTGCATAATCAGCATGGATTTCATTGAGCAGGTTCTCAGCTTGTTCTTCAGCTTCCATATCTAGATTTTCTCCTGGAATTTTAAATATAGCAAATTAAAACTGTGGCATTCAGACATTGGCAACATTCTACTTTCAGTTTCAGAATGAAAAAATTGCCTTTAGCATGTAATTCTTCTGCAATACTAAATTAGCAGAATTACAACTTCTTACCTAAGTATCGAGGATCAGTCATGTAAGCAAAGTAATGAACAGGCTTCATAGTTTTCTTGAACCTATCATTGATAATTTGATGATCCTGCTGCAAATCAGGATTATTCATTAAAGATATCCCAGATGTGGACAGCATCTGCGAGCCTTGTTCCGTCAGCTTGGAGCTGGGTTAAATACAAAAGAAAGACAAACTATGTACTGTACGTACTGTATTGATTTTATTGATAGTTAATTATATTAGGTATATTGACAGACTGACAATGCTTTTATTATTTTCATTATTTCTAATATTATCATACCTTGTCTCGAGCATTTCCAAAATGTTTTAGTTTGGTCAGGAGATGCCGAGCTTCCCATTATATGCCAACATTGTCAATAATTTGTGCAATGCTTGCAGGGAGGTTCTGATCTTGTTGCTCCCTTATTCCCCCCCAAAAAATCAGTGGATTTTTTTTAACTCAAGTTTTTTCCAACTCTTGCGTGTGCAAGTTGATGGAGAAATCGGTAAATGTTAGATTAGCCTTTAACTGGACAGCGGAAGCCAGCTGTCTCCGGCACAGTGCAGCTTACGCAAGTTCCACTCCACCTCGGATGCTCTGCTTCGACTGAAAAATGTCGTCTGCGAGACCTTGCTTCTTAGACAGCACTACGCCACGGTGTTTTTCGACCTTGAGAAGGCCTATGATACCGCTTGGCGATACGGTATAATGGAGACTCTCCACATGATGGGGGAGGGGGGCATTGGATGCCTCCCAATCTCTATCTCGGAGTTGATGCAAAATCGTCGATAATGCGTACGGGTGTGTGGAACCCTCTCTGACGTAATTCAGCAGGAAGATATGTCCGGTAGGAAAGTGCCCAATGTCGCACTCTTTGCCCTGGGATTCAAAGGCATTACTTGGGTGCTGCTGGAAGATGACCTCGCTACGCTCTACGTTGACGACCTTTCCATCTCTTTTGGTGCTGCCAAGATGCCAACTCTGGAGCGTCGAATCGAGCAGGCATTGAACCCATCTCTCGCCATGCCGAAGCGCACAGGTTTCGGTATTCCTTAGCCAAGACTGAGGTGGTGCATTTCTGCCGTCAACCATGGCTCCCTGACCCAGAATTGTTCTCAAACGGGGTTCGCCTAGAAGTTGTAGATTCGCACCGTTTCCTTGGTATTGTATTCGACCCACGCCTCACCTGGGACGCTCATATTCGAAGCCTTAGGGTCTCTTGTACACGCGCCATGGACACTCTTTGTTTCCTGACTCTCTGATGTTGGTCGCATGTTCCTGCGCCAGGGGGAGGCGAGTCGGCTCCCGACGCCGAAGCGTGTTCCCTATTGCTTTTTTGCGGTCACCCGCACCTTAGTGCAACGTCGCACATTCTTGTTGGATGTCCCACTCTGGGTGATCTTCGCGCACGTTACCTGTCCCCGTATCGGGATGAGCGTGATCGCTACCGTATGTCCCCTGTACCTGGGATAGGTTCGTGTTCACACGAACCTAGGTCGCATGTTCCTACACCAAGGGGAGGTAGACCTCCCCCGACGCGTATTTCTTTCTCCTTTTTTGCTTATTTTGTTTGTTGTTGTTTCTGCTTTTGTTTTCTTTTTTTCTCCTTGCATGCTTTTTTTGGCTTGGCAATCTTTGCCCTAGTAGGCAGTAACCCGATGGGCTCCTTAAAATATAACAAAACTGAAGGGACCTTAAAGTTAGGCGACATCGCACCGCGACTGTTTCCATGGAACTACCCTCCTAATACCTTGGCGGCTTCTTGTCGCTTTCTGTCATCTCCGAATTGGACACACTTGCGATACGCACCACCATTTGAAGGAGCATTCCCCGCACCTTACTGCCACCCCCACCCCAGCTGTTCGGTACATTTTTTTTTTAGTGTCCCTGTCTGGTATCTTCGCGTACGGTACCTGACGCAAGCGGAGCATTACCGCTTGTCTCTTGTACTCCGATCTGCTCTTTGTAACCCCGATTCTGGACTTTTCCAGTTTGGGGAGAGAATCAGACTGGAGCATCCTTTGTTCTACTTCTTTTTTTTTCTCTTGTGGGCCTCGTGGAGAGCTTCCTGCTCGTTGCCTTTTTCTTTTATTGTTGTTTTTGTTTGTTTTTTGTTGTTATTCTATGTAGCCTAGTACCAGGCTGTCGTGGTGAGTACGGTGACTTATGCCCAAATAGGCAGTCGCCAGACGGGCTACTAAAAGAAAATAAAATCTTGTGCTTTTTGGTTTGCTTTTGTGGATTGTTCCTCGGTTTCTTTTTGTGTATTTTTGTTTTGTTCGTATTTTAATATAGCCTATTTAATAGCCTGATATTTTTACTGCAAGTTATGCCAATGTAGTCATTCGCCGGATGACATCTTAAATAAGAAGAAAATGTTTCGTTTCGTGCATGTTAGTTATGTCTTCTGTTTATGTATCTGTAGGGTGTGGGTATGTCATTCATCTATAGGTTAAATAGGGTAGAGGACAATATGGAACCTTAGGGGATGCAAGCAAATGTCACATGGGCGTGTCTATCCACAAAATAGTTATTCAGCCATCTTGTTATGTTGTGTATTTTTGTTGCATATTTTGTTTGGTGGATTTTGCTGGGCGCTGGTATTGAAAGCTTTTTTGATGTCTGGTGTTACCAGGAGTGTTCTGTGTTATTGTGCTTGGTTGATACCATCTTAGATATTTTTGAGATCTGTGAGAAGAGTGGTGGTTGAGTATAGTAGCCTAAACCATTTGTTTAGGTGCTGAGCTGAGGGGATGTGTAGAGTGATCTCGTTTAAGATGAGGCGACCTATGTCTTTGGATGTGGTATAGAGGAGCGTGATGAGACGAATATGAGGAAGGCAATAAAGGCTGTCTGTTGGGCTTAGTGATTATGTTGATTATACCATGTTTCCAGATGTTGGATATCTCATTGTGTCTGTTGTTTGCAATGTTGGTGAATGCTTGTGTTACATGTGGTCTGAGGTATCTGAGGTGTATTTTACTGATGCTCTCTGGAGTCCCTGATTCGGGTTGAACCCCCTTTTCCAAACCTTGTTGGGTGAGATGTCTACATTACTATTGACTGGTTATAATATAATAAAAAAAGAAGAATAGTTTGCATTTCTTGTACTATTTCTGCAGACAAAATTGACGTGGAGTCCATCATGGAGGTGTTGCAAAGCCAATTGCAGAGTACGCCCGTTCCTTGCAAGACAGCCGTTCTTCGCTGGATGCACCATCTAAACGACAATACTCCTCTCATGGTTTGTATTGGTCAGATTTAGTTACAGTATGTCAGTATTATTTGACCACGAATTCACCTTATGTTTCTCGTATCCAAGTGAAGATCCACTTGTCCAAGGCAACCGATTACATGTCGGGTATCAGGGCAGCCAGCCCTCCGGACTGCTTGGCAAAGACGATAAGAGACGGTCTAGTGGAACCTAAAGTTGCGTACCATTGCGCCGCAACTGTTCCCATGGACCTACCCCCCCAATGCCGCGACGGCTTCAGGTTGCTTTCTGTCGTCTCCTAATTGGACACACTTGCGGGATGCACCCTCATTTGATGGAGCCCTCGCCTCCGCCTTATTGTGTTTTCCTCCAGACTGTTCGGCACATTTTCGTTGATTGTTTCAGTCTGGGTGATCTTCGCTCACGTTACCAGTCCCGGTATCTGCACGAGAGTGGTCGCTACCGCTTGTCCCTCGTACTTGAGACGAGTTCGTTCATGCAGATTTATGGACTTTGGCGTAGGCTAGCCTCCATTTTATTTGACTCTGGTGTTGGTCGCATGTTCCTGCACCAGGGGGGAAGCGAGTTGGCTCCCGACGCCGAAACGTGCTTCATTATTGCTTTTTTGCTTCTTGTTTTGGTTTTTGATGTCTTTTGCACCTATTTTTATCTAGCCTAGGATTAAGCAATGGATGTTTACGGTGACTTTTATGCCCTAGTAGGCAGTCGCCATATTATCACTAAAAAACAAAACAAAGCAAGGACTCCAAACCATTAGCAGTATGTGTTTGCTTGGTGACATCATCTTTTTTAGGCTAACTGCTGTTCCACATTGTTAGATCACCTTTAACAGGGAGTAAAAATACCGCTCTTGAAATGGAGCGACACCCTGGATTAGGCATTATATTCGTTTTTTTTCTAATCTATGAATACGTTATGGACTTGTATTGGTTCGGGGGATTCGCCGGCCCTACCTGCCTTCAGGCGACCCGGTCTCAATACTTTCCCAAATTACATCTTTCTTTGCTATCCTGTAACATTGACACAAGGTAAAGAAAAACATGATGTTGCAATGGCCGACTTTGATGTACTTAAAGGAGAAAATAGCAGTCAACTCAAATGCAGGACCCATGATTTAGCCATTTTTAGAACGGTACTAAATCACCCCCCGGGATACATAGTGCGCCCTCACAACGACTCCGTAATCGATATCTACGTTAGCATACGAGTATCTGAGTCCAGTCTCGTGTGTATGAACTGTGCTCGAGGCTTTTCAATTTGCCTTCCACCAGAATATCGGAAATTTTTCAGTCATCCCAATACGCATTCGCTTATGTTTTCTCCTTTTGCCTCCAATTCTTTTCCCAAGTAGGCAGTCGCCAGATGAGCTCTTTAATAAAAAAAAGAATCCAATTCTTTTCATCCGTAAATGAAAATTTTCTTCTTTTTTTTTAGATGCAAAATTACGTTGACGATATGTTCCATTCTCTGTTGAAGACAGTGTGCGATGGGTCTGATGAGGTCGTGTTGTTGGCTCTGCAGGTCCTGGCTCAGATCTCCTCATCCAGTTTCAGCGTGAAAGGTATACCTCTCATTCTGGGTCTGAGGAGTGGCCTTAAATCCATTGCGTAGTCCTTTTATTCATTTGCCTTCTAACAACAGACTTGTTTTCTTGTACCCCGTAAGGGCCGCTGTGCTGACGGGACTCAGCACCCCGTTCGACCCCAGCTTAGCCTCTTCTCCTTCTTTCAGACAGCCTGTATTTCTCCCCTACTTCCTCACTTTCCTTACAACCTCCCACAATTTTCTCTTGTCGGCCTCTATTTTCACAGGGTAGATACTGATCTTCTCAGCCAACTATCCCGGATCATGGTTAGGGGGGGGGGGGGGGGGGGCGATGTTCCCTAACCCCTGAGCTGCGGTTTGGGATGGTGGGTTTTTAATAAAATGCTTCATCCCCACCCATACCTTCCTCATATCCCTTTTCCTTCTCTCTTCACACACTTATCAATTTTACGCCGCATCCAAGGTGGAGCCGCCATGCGACGTTACCTGTTCCGGTACCGGGATGGGCGGGGTTGCTACCGCCTGTCCCTTGTACTCGGGACGAGTTCGTGCACATAAACTGGTCGACTTATAGACTTTTGGGGGAGAAGCCGGCATTCTCCCCTTTATTTAACTAGGTTTTGTTTTTTTGTTATTGTTTCTTTCTTTGTAAGTCGCACGCTACTGCGCCGGGGGGGGAGGGGGACCTGCCCGGACGCCGGAGGTTGCTTCCTAATTGTTGCCATTTTCCCTTTTTATTGTTATTGTGTTTTAATATTCTTATTTTAAATTAGCCTAGTGCTAGGCTGTCGTGATTGCGATGGCTTATGCCCAAGTGGGCAGTCGTCAGATAGGCTCCTAAAATTTTTAAAAAATAAAATGTTTTCTCGTATAACAGAACTATGTTTAAGAATTCGGTGTCATTGCGGTTCCTTGTAGACAAGTTTGTTCTTTTCGATACTTGAGTTATGTGCCTTCAACACATTTCTATCTCCTATATCCTTAACATTCTTATTCAACGTTCCAGTTGGGGCGATCTTCGCGCACGTTATCTGGTGTCGTTAACTCATTTCCTTTGTACTCGGGACGTGTTCGTGTCCAGAGAATTATGGCTTAAGGGGGCTAGCCTCCGCCATTTCATTTGACTTTTGTAGGTCGCACGTTCCTTTGCCGGTGGGGGTGGGGAGTTGTCTGCCCGAGGCCAGAGCGTGCTTCCTTCTTACTATTTTTCTTCTTGTTTTGTTTGCTTTTTTGTCTTTGTTTTTTTTGTATTTGTTATTTGATTTAGGCATGTTTTTTTAATCTAGCCTAGCATTAGACTATAAGGTGATGGTGACCTTTGCTATAGTAGGCAGTCGCCACTTGAGTTCTTTTAAAAAAAATCACATAACCTTATCACTTGTATTTTGACCTAAAATCCCAGTCTGGGTGATCTTCGCGCACGTTACCTACCCGGTACCGGGATGGGCGGGGTTGCTACCGCCTCTCCCTTGTACTCGGGACGGTTTCGTGCACACCGACCTGTGGACTTTTAGACATTTTGGAGGAGGCCGGCCTTCTCCCCATCATCTAATGGATCGCGTTCTTCTTCGCCGGGAAAAGGCAGGCCTTTCCCCTTCGACGGAGCTCGCTTTATATTTTTTCAATTTTTTTTTGGGTGGGGGCTTTTAATATAGCCTAGACTTAGGCTAGTTTGAGTACGGCTACTTATGCCCTAGAAGGCAGTCGCCAGATGAGATATTAAAAAAAAAATAATACCTAATAAATCTCTGAGGTGAGATGCCCCCATTGTTTTTGTTTTTTTGTTAAACCAGCGTCACTATATCCCAGTTATCAATGGCACATTTTTTACTACCGATTTTCACAAAAGGCCCTTACAAGCGCTTATGTATGATACGTGATTCTCTTCTACAGGTGACACAAGTTTCTCACACACATTTCCTCAGCTCCTCCTCGTTTTTGCGTCGGACCTTCCCCTCTTTTACGCTTACACTCTCGATACACCTTTTGCACTAACCATTTCTGATCCCTTCTGGATCATATAGGTGTCATGTTTCACCTTTTCTCACAAAGGTCTTCTCAGAGCATCTTTTATAGTTTAATATTAAAACTAACAAGGGCATCGCCGAAAATTTGAAAGGAGAAATCTGCCAAGAAATTGGTGAAAAAGATCAGAAAATATATAGCCGGGGACGTTGAAGACGGGAGGGGAAACAATCCTCCAGATGTCAGCTTCAGCATGGTTACCCGTGTTATATACCTGATCTACCTATCCTCCCTCATCTTGTGTTTAAAAACTTCCTACTGATCCTCAAGCAAACTTATTATCTGTTCTACACATTTTGTCAATATCCTACTATTTCTTTCATTCACAGTGTCGATTCAATCTCAACTTCAGATTTGTGAGGTTTTTCCCTGCCACTTCTTTGTACCTTTGACAGTCACTCCCGCCACTTTAACTTACTTGTGACGGTCACTCTCGCCACTTTCCCATACTTGTCGCGGTCACTTCCGCCACTTTCCTGTACTTGGTACGGTCTGGGCCACGTCATACTCCTTCTATTCTAAAGATGATAGATAGTATTATATGATTAGGCCGCCCTAAGGCAGATCGGAACCTTCCGACCCAATCCAAGGTCACGAAAGAATTCCAGCATTGTTGTTATGCCCGAATTGGTTCTCTGCCAATCTTCGCAGTCCATTTTATGCATAGATGCGGTCACATCCAGTCGTTTTCTAAGACATTCAGCTCGCATCATGGAGGAGGAATTTTTAATTCACCAGATACTTTTTCAAAATATACTTTTATCCAGCTTGGAGATTCTCGACTGTACACGAGTTCTTTTGTTGTTGGCGTTTTGGGCTCTCAATCCAGTTCTTGGGTATTCTTCTTGATGCAGTTATTGTTATCGTTTGTTCCCCTTTCCCTTCATTTGTTTTTTCTTGTTTTTTTCTTCACTCTTTTCCGAGGAGGGAATTTGTGCTTTCCTTGGATTATAATACGCCGCCAAGAGCTAAGTATTTACTGATATTTTGTATTGATGTCTTTGCCGCCCGTAACCGGTTTATCATTTTTTATCGTCGATTCGTTTTGTTTGTTGTTGTTTTTCCTCTTTTGCACTACATTATTAACTGTTCACTTTTTTCTATTAAGAATGTTTTATTGCCCACTTCCTCTTTTTACCTGTCGTTTTGTGCTGACAACCATTCCTGAAAGTTCTCGGATATCCTGCTCTCATTGGGGAATTCGTTCATAAAGGACCCGCTTTCTTTGGAGAAATCGTTCATAAAGGACCCGCTTTCCTTGAGGAAATCGTTCATAAAGGACCCGCTTTCATTGAGGAATTCGTTCATAAAGGACCCGCTTTTATTTGGGAAATCGTTCATAAAGGACCCGCTTTCCTTGAGGAAATCGTTCATAAAGAACCCGCTTTTATTGAGGAAATCGTTCATAAAGGACCCGCTTTCATTGAGGAATTCGTTCATAAAGTACCCGCTTTCTTTGGAGAAATCGTTCATAAAGGACCCGCTTTCATTGAGGAAATCGTTCATAAAGGAACAACTTTCATTGAGCATTAAGGCAGGTAAAAAAAATGATCCTTTTTCCTTCCTAACATCCCCAAGTCGGCGATGTACCTCCTACACCTTTGAATTTCCCCAAACTTTCATTACTTCCTAACCTCCTCCCCAAACCTCATTGACCCTATGCCACAAAGTTGCGCGCGCGCGAGCATCCACCTCACCAAAAGAACAACTACCCACCCCTTCGACATGCTCCATTATGCATTAAGCACAAAGCTCCATCACCACCATTTTTACGCCGAATTGCCAACTATTAAGATGTAGTGATATGTTAAAACGTCCCTCCCTAAACAAAATGTATGCGATGCCCTTGTTGGTTTTCGCCCCCACAGGAAAGTACCCTGTGGAGCTTGTTGCACTTGTTACTAGAGGAGTTGCTGGTCCTCCCGGCTTGAGTGGAAATTAGGGAAGCCCCGTCTCTGGGTTGATTTGAACTCTGATGGAACCAGGAAAAGTTGTTGGTGCGCTTTCCCCTCTCGCCGACTCAACACTACTTTGCCTTTTTATTACTATTAGTTTTATTATTAGCATTATTAGTTATTCCTATTTATTTTATTATTTAGTATTAGTATGTTATTATTTATCATTATTTAATATTTACTATTGTCATTACATCTATAAACTTTTCTGCTCCACACTTTGTAACAGGAGGAGTGTTTCCACCTGTACATAGTTCAGTCCGGTAGCCATGGTTCCTTGGTAGATTGTATGCCATCCTGGGATTCGCAAGCACCAGGGTATGATAATAATAGGTGATCACCCACCCTACTCGTTAATAGACCTGCCTATCTCTACTTCTCTTTATTACATACCCTCTTACCCCTTTCCACACTTGCTCTCCTATCCACAGAGGTTCCGGTTGCCCGGCGCACTTTCGTCCTCTTATGAGCCTTGGTCGAGTGGCAGCGTATACGGTGAGGTCCCTACCTGCTGTGAGGGTCGAAAGCCTGCTGACTAGGGCAAGTATTATGTACAGTTTGTGCTGGGCCGTCGGATCTGTTCCCCTTCCTCCAGTCAAAGGGATTTTCCCTTTGTCATCTTTAGAGCTGCTCTCGGGTAGCTCCACTTCTGAAAGGGGCCTCTCCAACCATCTTCTACTGGAGATGTTTACTCCTCTCTTAAGCCTACGTGTGCGGTGGCTTTTCCCTCACCCCCTTCATCATTGGCGCCCTTGAGCGACTCCATCTCCTTAACAGCGTCAGTCCCTCCTTTCCTATCTCATAGGACTGCCTAAAGAGAAGGCAGGCGGCCCAAAATTGACCGCTCACGGTGGGAGCGACTCGATAGACCCAACCCGTTAAGGAGGCAATGGAGAGCAGGGCTTGTCAGTCCTTGTACCCTACCGTCCTGCATCCGGTCCGTTCGGCATAGGGGGCTCCTTTCGGCGGTGTTGGGAAGCGGGATCATTTCACCCCCGCTTCTCTCCAAAAGAGAAAGAAAGACTAAGAGTACTAGTGGTTCCTCTTGCCTCCGCGGGACCTCGGAGAAGGACGGGTCCGCTGTTCCCTCGTCAAGCGACCAGAGCAAAATCGGCACGTCCGGCCCTGAGGCCTCCTGTGGGGGGGGGGGGGACGGCAGAATTAGGGCAAAGTTGCGACCCCTCATTGAAAGACTACCTGACGTTCTCCAGCCAGCTGGCTTCAAACGCTCTGGTTATTTGCTCCATTAATGTCATTATGTTGGCCAAGGGCAACATGATCTTATCAAAGGAGAGCCGAAGGTGACCTGTTTCACGGGCGGGAGCCTTCTGGCGAATGCGGCTGATCCCTACGAGGTGGCCATTATTAGTGGCCTTCGGACAGTTAATGGCTCGTCGGTGAGTGTGATGTCGTACTCTACCATGAACTTCGTGAAAGGAGTGGTTTACGTGAGGAAACTCATCGACTACCCCATAGATGACATCACCTTAGAGCTGGCCGACCATGGAGAGGTCAAAATCGAACGTGTCATGAGAAAATAAGGAGAGGGCTCGACACCCAACCCTACACTCTTCGTCACGTTCGACCGTGATAGTCTCCCAGAGTGGCTGCGTGTCGGTTGCTATCGCTACCGCGTGAAGGCATTCGTACTACTGTCACCGTTTCGGTCATAAAAATGCCTCGTATAGACGTGCAAAGCCGGGTTTACTCGAAGTCTGTGTAAGTCGCTCCAAGGCTGTGCAAGATAAGTCCCTATCGTGTATGGCCATATGTGTCAATTGCGGAGAGCCTCACCCCGCTTCTTCGAAGCAATGTGCTGCCTCTCTTGAGAAAGGAAATCCTGGCCGTTCAGGCTATGGATTGTCCCTTATTTTGCGAGGCTAAGGACTTGGTCCTGGATCGCCTTGCGCATCCTAAGACATCTTATTCATCAATTTAAAAAGAGGCACCCTCTGCACCCAGCCCCTACAGGCCTCCGAGCACGGTCGTTTTCGCGCCCATTCGGAATACTTCTGCGGGTTGTACTCACCCCGGGCGCTGCCCTAGTAGAGCTGACGGCCCCAAGGGTTTACACCAAGCTTCGGTTAAAACCAGGGCTCCCCTTCCTTCCCCAAGTATGACAGTTTCCTGTAAGGCGAAACGTCCACGTGCCTCCGCCGAGTCATTAGACTCACAGGAGGCAACACCCCTGAAATTGGTCGTGAGGCCGTCTTCTGGGGTTCTTATAGCTGTTGCCTTAATGAGTAGTGCACCTAAGGAGCTTCTGCTCTTACACCCCCACCCAAAGCTGGACAATGGATCTCCCGCCGCACCTTAGACACCCCCCTCTGTGGAGACTTCTTGATCAATCCCAGAGATCTGATCGACGAGTTTACGCATCACTACAGAGAACCGCCTTATTTTCATCTTGATTTATCCTTGTGCTCTCCGGATGCGCAACCTAATTTGGGGTGGAAGTTAGTCAATGACATCCATGGTGGTGATCACTTTACCATTTAAATATCATTTTCTGAACCGCTGCTGCCTGAGAGACCCCCACGCCAACCGGTGGTGCTTGGCGTGGGCTCAGTGGTCCCTATTTCAGGATTGACAGATTTCTCTGTTCATGTCGTTGTTGATGCCCTTAGTTCTCCTGTAACCTCATCGCCGTGGGTCTAACTATTATTCCGAGAGCGTTTGGCCGTTTTGCACGCCGACCACTTCCGTGGTGGTCAGCCGAGTTTGAGGCGGCCCTCAAACCAAGCGTTATGCATATATGCGTTATTAACGCTACCCGAACGATTTCACTGTCGGTTAATTTCGTCGATTTAGAGCTAGGTTCCGGTATATTTCGAAGTAAGCCCACCACTCTTCTTGGCGGGCAATACATCGCTTCACATAGCAGGAAGACCCGTCTAGCATATGTGTGGAAGCGAGTCAAAAGGATTCGACGAAAGTTCTCGCAGGATCCCCTCCCGTTCTCCAGGAGAATGGCACCGCAATCTCCGACCCCACGTTCGTGGTGGAGTCCTTCGCAACCGCTTTCTCCTCATTTTCTCGCCGGGATGTTGCTCGCCAGCATTCCATATACCTCGTGATTTCGCTGAAGGCCACCGGCTGGACTTTACTCCAGAGGTGGAGAACCCTTCAACGACAGGTTTACTGTGAGTGAGTTGCGTTCCGCTCTCGCTTCGTGCGCGGACACCGCCCCTGATCCGGACGATGTCCCGTACGCCATGCTTCGACACCTGGTTGAGCGAGTCATGTCTTGCTGTGTTCAAATTGTTCGACAAGATCTGAACATAGTCAATCCTCCCAGAATCCTGGCTAATGGCTACTGTGCTCGCTTTTCGCAAAACAGGGATCTCTCTAACCTCCTGCTTGTGCGAGTTGATGGACAAATTGGTAAATGTTAGACTAGCCGTTTGCCTGGACACCGGAGGCCATCTATTTTCTGCACAGTGCGGCTTCCATAGGTTCCACTCCACGTTGGATGCTCTGGTCCGACTGAAAAGCCCGTCTGCGAGACTTTCTTTTTTCTTTTAGAGATGTGAGGATTAAAAAAAAATGCGATTCCGAGTCCGATTACAGTTATAAGTTACGATTCCGATTCCTTCACAAAATAGAATATTGATTATATGATATAGCAAATTAAGAATTTACTCAACTGAACAACAGGGCTGCCCGCTGCCGAAATAATTTTAGCACTAGTACCAAAACTTAGTCTGAAAACGTAACAAAATTGCTAAAATCGTACCAAATCTAATTAAAACGTAAAACAAAAGTAAAATGGTATAAAAGTGTTTCTTTGCGACCAAAAGGTACCAAATTTGTACGGATCATGGTATCAGAAGTGTTTCTTTACGGCAAAAAGGTACCAAATTTGTACGAACATGCCAACTTCTGCAGCGCTACTGAACCAAGCTCAAAACATCTTAGAATTGCATAGCTGTTCTAAATGACGCCTGAGCAGGCATTCATTTCACGCATATAAACAATTAAACAAGCAATATATTTTGTAAGGGAAAGGGACGCCAAGAAGAATACCCCCTTCATTTGTTTCATGAATTCCTCCCCTCTCTATGTCTCCTAAGTATAATTCCACGTGGAGTAATCTCTGAATCCAAAGAGAAAAATAAAAGAAGAAAGAATTTGAATATCCGTCAGCCGCCCCCCAGGTGCAGTTAATTAAGTTGGGCGCTAAAAGCTTTTACCTCGCCGAGGAAGCACTAATCTCTGTAGTCGGGAAACTGCTAGCCGAAAGTTTCCCGCCCACATCGTAAAGGCCATTAAGACTTTGGGTCAGGCGACAGATGCTAATCCATCTGGCCACCGGAAGTGGTCAGCCAGTCGTCTGAGGTTGCCAACGAGGAGAAACCAAAAAAATGGCTGTCATATAAATACCCTGGGTTTTCGAATATCGGCAGATTGAGTTTGAGAACCCGTCGCCTTCGGTTCGGATCGTGAGTCTGTTTCCCCAAGTCCCTGGTATTCGCTTATACCATCGAGGTTGGATCTCACCAGGCAGATCCATCGCTTTTGTGAAGGCTTACTCTGTTCAGAGCAAGCCTCGAATCGTTTCATCCCCGAAGGTTATGATTAGCCGGGATTCCTTTCGTCTCATCTGGAATCCCCCCCTCAACTATCTCCAGTTTTCCGTGTGAGACTTTGCGCCGAGCCGCGTCAGTGTCTCGATTATGCGAGGTAGCACTTCTCTGGAGCAGAGGTGATATCGTCCGTCTTCAAGGAGGATCGTGAACTCGTCTTCTGCCCCCCACCTCCTCCCTTCATCCTCGTCACCATCAGGATATTCGGCCGAGAATCACGTCCATTGCCGTCTCTATTTCCCCGTGCTGACTCGCTAAAGGATTCCCCTTCCTCGAGGTGACCCCATTAAGGTAAAACGCCCCTTGCTTGTATCTCCCGTTAATCGACCCACTTTCTGACATATAAATATTCCCTCTGTTTAATTGATTTATAGTATCCCATTTAAAAGCTGATTAACGAGTAATTAACGTTACCCGATTGCCAATTAATTTATATTCTGTCAAAATTGTCCTTATTTACATTGCCTATATTTCCTGTATGTATATATATGTTAACTAGTGACTTACTAAAATTATATCTTTGGTTTTCATTCTTTAAATATATCTTTGAATTGCAACTTGGTAAACTCATTAAACGCTATCTGCCCCTGTAGTAAATCGCACTCTTATACCTCGTAATCAACGGATTACTCTTACAAAGTGAACGTACTGTACGTAGCGAAGGCCGGATACGTGCATTAGAGGATATATTTATATATACCTATTCTCGTGGCTTTTATCTCTTTCCTCTCAACCAATAGATACATATATGTATATATAAAGGTATTGTCTGGGGAGGTGACCTATTCCTCGACACATTTCTTATACAGTCAGATCTTTAATATTAATTGATATTAAATACGGATGCATTTTTGTAGACTAATCTAAATCTATTAGTAAAGAACTTAACGTTATAATTTCACTGGATAATAGAACAGAATAGTAGCTATATAACTTAATTGTCACTAACAGGAAATAAACGATGTTTAAAATTTTGATTCAGCTATTTGGCAAGTAGAAAAGAAAAGTTAAACTTAAAAAAAAAACTGTTGAAAGAGTATCTGTACTCATATTTTGAAGGAATGTTTTTGGAATCGGAAAACTGGGATTATTTTTAGTGATACCGACTCCCCCCAAATTAACGATTCCCGATTCCGATTAAATGTCCCATCTCTATTTTCGTTTGTAAAAGGCACTAACACCACGGTGTTTTTAAATCTGGAGAAGGCCTATGATACCGCATGGCGATACGGTATAATGGAGACTCCACATGTGGGTGAGTGGACACCTCCCAATCTTTATTTCTGAGTTTTTGCGAGGTCGTCGCGTGACGCACCGCCATTTGACGAAGCGCTCACCTGCACTTTATTTCGACGACTGCATTGTCCCCCAAACTCTTTGGCACAGTGTTGAATATCCCATTCTGGGTGACCCTCGCGCACGTTACCTCTTCCGGTATCGGGACGAGCCGGGTCGCTACTGCTTGTTCCTTGTACCTGGGAATGGTTCGTGCACTACACTTGTGGACTGACTATCTTACTTTTGGGAGGTGGCTGGCTTCCATTTTATTTCACTCCCTTTGTTGTAGGTCGCATGTTCCTGCGCTAGGTGGAGGCGGGCCTACCCTCGAAGCCGGAGCGCGCTTCCTACTTGCTTTTTTGCTTATTTTGTTTTTTAGTTATTTTCTTTTAGCTTGTTTCTTAGCCTTTGTTCCTGTTTTGTTTTGTTTTTTACTTTTGTTGTCTTTTTGCTTGTTTGTGTCTTTGTTTTGTTTTTTGAATTTTTCTTATTTGATTTTGCATATTTTTTACCTAGCTTATTGTTATGCTGTAAGGCGAGTACGGCGACTTTTGCCCTAGTAGGCGGTTGCCAGATGGAGTCTTTAAATAAAAAAAATTGTTTGAAGCTTGACTATAGATGAGAGTTTAATGCATCCGCAGCCTAGCGTGTATTGCGGAAGATGGAGCACAACACCGGTCAACGCCTCGCTACCAGTGCCTTCCGTACGTCCCCCAATGAGAACTTTCCACTTGATACTGGGGAGATGATACTCGCTCTGCACCGTGTACAGTGCATTATTCGACTGTACGTACGAGCACGTCGACTCCCTCACTCGCCAACTGCTCTCACTGCATCTACAGCCCATTTCGACGGTGCCTATGCTGCCGAGAGGCCAATCATACCCTAATCCCTTGGGGTTTAGGTCTAAGAAACTTCTTCGAGAGCTCGGTATTGCTCTCGGCCCGGTGGTGCCCCTAATTCTGCCCAGGACACCACCTTTGACATTTGTCGCCACGCCTCTGCTCTCAAAGCTTGTACAGCGCCCGGAGTATTGCGTTCGGCCTTTTTGGAGCACACTTAGTGTCACGTTGGAACCGTGCCAGTGTATACGGATGGCTCCAAATCCCAAGAGGGGTTGTTGTTTAAATTCCGACGGCTCCTCGGAGAGGGCGCCGCCGCGGACCCGTCGACGAGTTCACTTGCGATGGTGTGGTGGGCCTTCGGACGATGCCAGTATCCGCTCGGAGATATCAGGGGGAGAGAGGAATAGAGGGAGTGGTAGTGTCTGACCGGTGTGATGTGAATGTGTCTACATGAAGTGTAGAGGGTCTGTTGTGAATGTGTATGCATGTGTACCTCTTATGTCCATGTGAGACCTGAGAGAGAGTTCATGGGTTTCATCATGTAAGTGTGTCGTGAGTGTTGATTTTGAGCAGCCGGTTGCAATGCGTAGGGCAGTGTTTTGTGTTGTCTGTAGTTTATTTATGTAGGTGTTGGCGGTGTCAGGCTGCCAGGTAGTATGGGCTTATGTTAGTTTGGGTCTAATGTATTGTTTATAAACTTTTGGTGTGTCCGTAAGTTGCGTTAGTGAGGGAGCGAATGAGGTTCAGTCTGTTTTCTGCCTTAGTGTTAATGTAGTCTGTGTTGCTTGAATGTCATCTCTCTTGTCAGGTTTCAAGAATTTTGATCGTGGGTGTGACTGGGATAGGAGTGTTGTGTAGATAATGTGTCGCTGTAGTTTATATTCTGTGTTGTATGGTGTTACGAGCGTGAGTGATGATTTGTTTTTGTGGAAACCTTAATTTTGTTGTAATATAGCCAGTTCTTGATTGTGTATATGTATTGTTGAAGTTGTTCGGCGGCAGCCTCATGTTTAGGATGTTGTGAGTATTGTGAAGTCATCTGCGTACATAATGTGCGTGTTGGGTTGAGTGGAGTGTGGTATGTCATGCATGAATAGGTTGAATGGTGTGGGTGAGAGTACGGAGCCCTGCGGTACTCCGTTAGTGTAGTGAACTGTTCTGGAGGACTTGCCGTTGTATACCGTGTACCCGTGTCTGCCTGAAAGAAAATTGGCAAGCCACTTTTTAAAGTTTGGGTGTATGTGTGTGTTGAGTATTTTGTCTTTAAATATGCGTCGTGGGACTGTATCGAAGGCTTTGCTGATGTCTATGGTGGCAATGAGAGATATGTATGCGGGTTTCGTTAATTCCTTCGGGGATTGTTTGTGTCGAGAGTGGAAGTGGATTGTTGTGGCCTGAAGCCGAGTTGTGTTGGGAAGAGTGATATGTTGTTGAGAACTTAAAAGTACTTTGAGGGGTTGCAGAGTAGTGAAATAGGTTTGTAAGAGACTGGTTCTGTGGGTGATTTGTTGGGCTTCAGGATGGATATAATCTTGGCAAGTTTCCAGATGTTGGGAATACTTCGTTTTGAGTGATAGATTGAAGATGCCTGTGAGGACTCTGATGGTGTGTGGGCCTAAATGTTTTAGGTGTAGATATGAAATTCCGTCAGGGCCTGTGGAGGAGGTGTTCTTTGTCGTGTCGATGGTCGTGAATGTCATGTCGGTTGAGAACGGGGGTGGAATGTGGCGTAATAGTGTAAGTGCATATAAGCGTTTGAGAAGGGCACGGTCCTCTCGTCTGTGAGTGAGTCAGCATATGTTGGAGTAGTGCTTGTTGAGGATATGAGCTTGGTGCTTGTCATTTGGTATACTAGCATGTGTTGTATCTGTTGCTGACGCCTCGTATGAGTTTCCAAAGTTTGGAACCGTTTGTGTTGAATTTGATGTCAGAGAGTTGTTGTTTCCATTTAGTGAATTGTTCGTGTTTGATATCCTCGTCTATTTCTATACTGTGTGTCCTGATGCGCTCAAGGATATCCTCCACGTAAGGGGCGCGGTGATTTGCCATCCTGGCCGCCGTGCTAACGGGACTCAGCACCCCGTCCGACCCCAGCTTAGCCTCTTCTCCTTCCTTCAAAACACTTGTTTCCTCGCTTTTCATACAACCTCTCACACAACTTTCTCTGGTCAGCCTCTAATTTCACAGGATAGATGCTGACCTTCTTCTCAAGCCAACCGTCCCGGATCGGGGCTGAGGGGGGAGGGCACAACGTTCCCTAACCCCTGAGCTCCGGTTTGGGATGGGGTTTTTTTAACATCCTGCTTCATCCCCACCCATAACTTCCTCACATCCCTTTTCCTCTTCTCTTCACAATCTATCCTTTTACGCCGTGTTCAAGGTGGAGCCGCCATGCGATGGACTGCCAGGCCACCAGGCGGGAGGGGTGGTCCGAAATGGCGGCGCCTGGCTCTGCCAGGCCTGTAAGCACCTCTTGCAGTGCGGGGAACTGTGAGAGGTGGTGAGCTATTTCGTCCCGCAGAAAATTTAGGGTCACCATGTCCAATGATGTTAAAAAAAAATCTCCCCTAATCTCCCCTCGGTCGCCATCAACTTTCACTGCACCCGCAGCTGATCTCGATGGTGCCTATGCCGCCGAGAGACGCTAGTCATACCCTAAGCCCTTTTGGTTTAGGGCCAGGAAACTCCTTCGAGAGCTAGATATAGCTCTCGGGCCGGTGGCGGCCCTGATTCTGCCCAGGACGCCACCCTGGAGGGTACCACATTTGGCTATTTGTCGCTACGCCTCTGCTCCCAAAGCTTGTACGGCGCTGGGAGTATTGCGTTTGACCTTTCTGGAGCACACCTCGTGTCACGCTGGAACCGTGCCAGTGTATACGGATGGCTCCAATTTCCAAGAGGGAGTAGGCTTCCACGCCGTATCCCCTCTGTTTGAAGTCAGCGGGGCTCTGCCAGGCGCTGCGTCTGTCTTCACGGCCGAGCTGGTGGCAATACACCACTCGGTACGGGAGATTACGCGACGTGCCCGGTTCGGAGACCGGATTGTTATCTATAGCGACTCACAAAGCGCCCTGAGTGCTCTCGGGGCATTGGAATCTCCGCATCCCCTGGTTCGCGATATCCGTGACGCCACGGTTATAGCGAGCCGAGCAGATATCGAGATTATCTTCTGCTGGGTTCCTGGACATGTAGGAATTGCGGGGAATGAGGGCGCCAAAGAGTCCGCGAAGACTCTGTGACCGGACCAGCGTTTCGCTCTTCCTCACACCGACTACATGGCAGGAATACGGGCATCTCTTCGGTCTGCTTGGCAAAGAAGATGGGAGATGGTCGAAGGGAACTTAAAGTTGTGTGCCATTGCGCCGCGACTGTTCCCATGGACCTATCCCCCAATGCCGCGACGACTTCAGGTCGCTTTCTGTCTTCTCGGAATCGGACACACTCGTGTGATGCATCGCTATTTGATGGAGCGCTCGCCTGTGCCCTATTGCGACGACTGCGTCGTCCCCCAGACTGTTCGGCACATTCTTGTCGAATGTCCCAGTCTGGGTGATCTCCGCGCACGTTACCTGCCCCGGTACCGTTTTGGGCGGGGTCGCTACCGCCTGTCCCTTGTACTCGAGAGGAGTGCGTGCACCATGACTGGTGGACTTGTTGACTTTTGGGGGGAGGCCGGCCTTCTCCCTTGTATTTAACTTGTTTTTTTTTGTTATTGTTGTTTGTTTGTTTTTGTAGGTCGCAGGCTCCTGCGCCGGGGGGAGGGGGACCTTTCCCCGACGCCGGAGCTTGAACCCTGATTGTTATCCCCTTTTTATTGTTGTTGGTCATTTGAAGTCAGCGGGGCTCTGCAAGGCGCTGCATCTGTCTTCACGGCCGAGCTGGTTGCAATACACGGCTCGGTACGGGAGATAACGCGACGTGCCCGGTTCTGAGACCGGATTAGGATTTATAGCGACTCTTAACGCCCCCAGAGTGCTCTCGGGGTATTTTAATCTCCGTATCCTCTGGTTCGCGATATCCGTGACGCCTCGTTTTTGGCTTGCCGAGCGGATATCGAGATTATCTTATGCTGCGTGCCATTGCGCCAGACTGTTCCCATGGACCTGTCAGCTTCAGGTTTCTTTCTGTCGTCTCCGAATTGGACAGACTCGCGGGACGCATCGCCATTTGATGAAGTGCTCGCCCGCGCCTGATTGTGACGACTGCGTTGTCCCCCAGATTGTTTGGCACATTCTTGTTGAATGTCCCAGTCTGGCTGATCTCTGCGCACGTTACCTTTACCTGTACGAACGCGGTCGATACCGCTTTCCCTTGTACTCGGGACTGGTTCTTGCACACAAACTTGCTGACAAACTACTTTTTTTCACTTTATTTGAGTGTTTTTTTAGGTCTCATGTTCCTACGCTGGGGGAGGCTGGCCTACCCCCGACGCCGGAGCTCGCCTCCTTGTTGCCTTTTTGCTTTCTTTTCTTTTTATTTGATGTCTTTTTTATCTTTATTATTTGTTATTTACATATTTGTTTTAATCTAGCCTAGTAATTAGCTCTGGTGTGAGTACGGCGACTTTTGCCCTAGTAGGCTCTCAAAATGAAAGAGGTAAAAAAAAATTCACTGATCAAGCAATCCTTCAAACACCCGCTTTTATCTCACTCGTCAGCCGATGACAGAATTGTGGACTATTTGACTTGTTCGGGAAAGCTGGACTAATGCATTTGATTTGACTCTCTTTTGTATTGGTCACACCAAGGGGAGGTGGCCCTCTCTCCCGACCTCGGAGCGTGCCTCCTTTCTTTTTTGCTTCTAGTTTTGTTTTTTGTCTTTTGGTTTTGTTCGTTTGTTTCCTGGATGTATTTTTTAGGGTGTTCTTTGTTTTGTTTTTTACTCTACCAGAGCATTAGGCTATAAGATGACTACGGTGACCTATGCCCTAGTAGTCAGTCGCCAGATGGGTGCCAAAAAATCCTCAGCCGGCGCAGTCTCATTTGACTTTATCATGTCCTGTCAGTCGATACGTATCCTTGTGGAGTGTGCAAGAACGGTGTCAGTGTTGGGTCAAATGTTCATCTTAAAAAAAACCCAAACTTAATCGCATCCACGTATGAAAGGAACGGAGATGGGATTCCAGAAATCACTTAGGCGAATTTTCTAGCGCTAGCTTCCTTCACGGGACATGCCGGCTAGTCATTTTTTTTTATATACCTTGGGGCATTGACGCAGGCCAACGCTACCTTTGGGCATCAAAATAGAATGAATTCTGTTGATAGGAATTGGGCACTACAAACCATTAAAAGGTTACTTACCTTAAGATTGCCTCTAGGGAGCAGCGGCGCCAACGAGAAGGGATCTGAGGGGAAAGAAGGCGGTTTGTCCGTCGGTAGACACTTCGATCACTTCTTGAGAGGACTCCTGCTTCTATTTGAATCCGAGAGAAATATCCTAAAAACGAGAGGATCCTTTATCGTGAGGTAAGTTCTTTGGCTGGTTCGATTAAGAATTGTTATATGGTGGGATTGGTGTGAGTAAAAGGCAGTTGCTCATTTCACTTTCCCCAGGATATATTTGAGATAATTATATTTTCCCTTTCAGGCTATAGCTATTTAGGTTGATGATATTGGAGCTCGAAGAAGACTCCTTGTCATTTTTCTGGCGGATGCTGTAAAAGGTGTCAAATCCTGCATGTTGTGCTGAATAGCCAAATTCTTTATTTTGTGACCATAATAGAAAGTGGCAATAATGAGTGAGGTCCTATACCCTGTCGTGTCCCCTGTAAGGGGCTACTTTCCGCTTTCTGTTACGCTTGGTACCCGGAGGAGCTGTACACCCTCCCAGCTTAAGTGCAACTTAGGGAGGGTCCTGTCACTGGGTTTAACTTGAAAACACTGATGGTCCTGGGAAAGTTGTTGGTGCGCTTTCCCCATGCCCAATCTCATTACTACTTTTCCTTTTATTATTATTAGCTTTCTTATTCAATATTTATTTTGTATTAATTGTACTATTTTATATTATGATTTTTTTATTATTCTGAATTATAATTATTGTGTATTACTATCACTGGGTATTATTATTATTTATTGCTATTTGATTTATCTATTATTATTAACATCAATTATTAAAGTTGTGTCTCATGGCTCCGTAACTGTACCCATGGACCTACCCCAAATGAGAACACTCGTGGGACGCACCGCCATTTGATGGAGTATTTACTCACTCTATTGCGATGACTGCATTCTCCCCCCGACTGTTCGTCACATTTTTGTTAAATTTCCTTGTGGGTGATCTTCGCGCACGTTACCTGTCCCAATGACGGATTGAGCCCTCTCTTCCGCGTCTTTTCTTCTCCGGACTGGTGATGCAAACCAGGTGCTTTATCAGAGAAAGGACCCATTAAGAATGCAAGAGGTTGTTTGTGCCGTGATAGATCTGAAAAAATGGTAATGGTGCTGAAATGGTCGTGATTGTGTTGTACAGCATTTGAAAGTGGAAGAAATCTGTGATAGTATCATATAAGAGTAAAGGAGTGAAATTTGAATACAAGAATTACAGAAACATGCATTGGTAGTGTTGTAGGGAATGTGTATGAAAAAGTTCTGATTGGGTGTTTAAGAAGGATACATGAGAGATTGATTTGGGTTGGAGAAGGGGGATGTCAATCACTTATTTGCATTGAGACAGCTGTGGAAACTAAGGTTAAGAGATATGAAGTGTTTGATGGGTTCATTGAGTGGTTGATTGTCGCATAAGGGAGCATTATGTCATCTTATAATATATAAAATGTGGGGTAAGCTATTGGATTGTGTGAAAAGTATATATGTTAGAAATAAGGCGTGTGTTAGGATGAAAGATGGCCAGAGTGAGTCGGTTGATATATGTGAGGATGTTAAAGCAAGGGTGTAGGATGTCACCATGGCTGTTTAATATTTTAATGGATCGAGCTCTAAGAGAATTCCGAATGGAAATGAGCGAAAAGGATGTGAGGTTAATGAAGAATGGGTTGTGTGTTGATTGCAGTATTTTCCACGGTGTGTGTGATGAAGCAATAAAAGTAAATACAGAAGAGAGTGAAGTGATAGTGTTTGGGGCGTGAGGTGTGTTATTCGTTTCTGTGGTGTTGCCCTTGAAAATGTCTGCATTTCAAGTATCTTGGGTATGTCGTCAGTCAATTGAGTATGTTGGTACCAACGTTAGTATATGGGAGTGAGACTATAGTATAGAAGGAAAAGGAACGTTCTAGAGTGAGAGCAAAGTTAATTGACAATTTGAAGGATGTTTGGTGTGCGAAGAGTAGAAAGTGGATAAAAGGTATTTATGCTGTGAACGAGGTTTTGGGGTAGTTTGGGTATATGAGAAACATTGATGGAAATTAAAAGAATATATGAATGCTAGTTAAGAAGGGTTGGGAGGCCTCATAAAAGGGTGGTTAATTATGTAAATATGTTTTTGAGAAATGGCTGAATAAGGACTATGTGTGTCTGGGGGAAAGTTGTGTGCTTGGGGCCAGATACTCATCCACATGCACTCCATCGATATGAAAGACCAATGGCGCAAGAAAAGACAATGGTTAGCGCGGTGTATGTATAGGTAATAAAGAGTTGATATTGTCTACTTAAGTACTTATGGCACATTGATACTTACCATTGCACCCTTTGTGAAGAAACTGTAATTGGGATACAGATCTTCTTTTCCGGCATTTTTTTAATTGGGTTTTTGAATTTTCACATATTTATAGATTGCGTTGCTGCTTATGCTGAAAAAAATATGCAATCGTTTTATGTAGATGCGATGCTCTCTCTCTCCAGTGTCATGAAGGAACCCTTAAAATATAAGGAAATAGTAAAAATTTGTAGCTTTAGCTTCTTCCATAGGCAGTTGTGCGTGATGCTCCCTGCCATCAACATCTACCGTACCTTCGCCGAACTCTTAATGGAGGAGAAGAACCTCACTTTTTCCACTATGATGGTTGAGACCCTTTCTTTCATCCTCCTGACATCCAAGGAGCTGTTCTCGCTACGACAGACCCTCAGGCACCTCGACAGCGAGGTTAGATTCCATTTGGTATCCCAAGGTTTTTACAGGGGATGTTGGGGGGAGTTAATTATATCGAGGAATAATATAAATAAAAGGTGTCCACTATAGTCTAAGGGTCACTATCCTCGATGTTTGGAAAGACATGGTTTGTCGTCTGGGAGAAGATGCTTCCACTTTTCCAGGCAAAAGCGAAAGTAGTTGACCGCCGTTGTTCGGAAGATGTATGAATGACGTCGGTTTTGGTAAATGATTATTGCCACGGTCATCCTTTGAATGTATGTTCGGTGTTGATCTACGTCGATTCTTCGCGTCCTAGTTCATTTCACATGGGTGCAGTCACATCTTTTCTTTTTGCAAAATTCAATTCCTTTCCTGTGCATTTAAGCATTCAGGAAAGGTTTCTTGGCAACATGCCGAGATGGCAACCCTAGCTCCTTTTGCAGCCGATGTCGAATTGTGGGCACAGATACATCTTTAAGCAAATTATGATTCTCAGACTTAATTTCTTTTGCCGTTATTGTTGGTTTCATTAACACTACGTTTTATCAATTTACCAGTACGCAAATTGGTCTTTCTAGGTCTCCCACTACCACTTTTTCAGACTGGACTACCAGAAACATCATCACTTATATGGCGGGAAACCCATAAATTCACAGTACTTTGAGATATCTTTAAATATTTTGCAATTTGTCTTTGTGATTTTCAAAATTTATGTTATGCAACAATAGCACATATTTTGTCACTTGATAGTTGTTTCTTCGCAGCCATTAAGGCGTTCTTAAAATACAGCACTGTTAGTAAAAAGAGTTGTTATTTTGGGAACACACAGTATGCGCTGGAACTTGACATGTCCATTTACAACCGCTGCTAGCAGCCGACTGACGCAACACAGGACCAATAAGCCACATGACTGCTCTACAAAACGCAGTTTACCTCAAGTCTCTATCTGCATTAGAACATATTTTACAGCTTTCTGAAATATGTAAAAAAAAATACATTTGTTATGGATCGTGATCAGATTTTTTTGTTGGCACTGTACATATTTTTTTGCAATTTAAATATTTTAAAAATGATTTCTTGGATGCCTCCGCGGCACTCTAGTTGAAAACCACTGAACTATATTAACTTTTAAAAACGAAAGGTCACTGATTTCTTGGACTGGAGCTTTCAGACAAATGCGGCAGACCCTTCTGCCACCTCTACACTGTTCGTCCTCCACAGGGGCATACCCTGTGTTGCCTGTTACACTTGGTCCCTAGAGGAGCTGCACATCCTTACAGCCTGAATGGAAATTAGGGAAGCCGTGTCACTGGGTTGATGTGAACTCTATGATGGGGCCTAGGAAAGTTGTTGGTGTGCTTCCTCAGCGCTACTTTAGTATTATCATGCTTCTTCTTATTATTATTATTAGAGTTATCTCCTCAACCTTTTCTACCTCCACTTTGAACCAGGAAGACTGTTCCCACCTGGACAGAGTTCGGTTCAGTAGCCAAGGTGTCTTGATGGACTGCATGCCATCCTAGAATCACCTAGCACCAGGATATGATAATAGGTGATCACCCACCCTACTCGTTAATGGACCCGCCTAGATCTGGTTCTTTGTATTACATACCTGCCTACCATCTTTCAAATTTACTCTTCTCTTCACAAATGTTCTGACTGTACAGCTCACTTTCGTCGTATTATAGGTCCTTAGTCGAGTGGCAAAGTATACCTGAGGTCCGTACGTTTTGCAAGTGCCGAAAGCCCGCTAACTAAGGCAAGTGTTGGGCCGTCGACTCTGCTCACCTTCTTCCCGTACACACATAAGGTGGTTACGTCATCCTTTGTAGTTAAAACTCAAGGATAATTTCGCCTGAATGGCGGGCTTGGTTATCAAAACCCATGTTGGCGGGACCTGTCTACAGAGTATGTGTAAATGATGACATTCAGGAATTTTCTGATCCTATGTAGATTTTTTCTTAATCTCCGAAGTTATTGAGAGGTCGTACTATCTACTTTATATGTGTCCTTGTTTCTCTTTCTAAATTATGGCGACACTACAAGGCAAAAGTGGAAATGCGCTTCGAGATTCGGCGGGGACGAGGTAACACGAGACACCCTCTGGACTGGTGGAAGGGGTTCCCTGTCATACTGCAAAGGGTCTTCCTCTTGTGTCATCTTTGGAGCCGCTCTTGGGCAGCTCCACCTCTAAAAAGGAGGTGGCCCCTCCATCCCTCTACTGGAGAGGAGATTTACTCCTTTCCTAGGATTATGGATGCGGTAGTTTCCCCCTTATCCCCTTCATTGGAGGCGCTCTCGGGCGACTCCATCTCCCTACCAGCGGCACTCTCTCCTTTACTATTACCGAGGACTACCAAGAGATAAGGTAGGCGGCCGAATATTGACCTCTCCATTAGGGGGGCAAGGGAGAGCAAGGCTCGCCGGTCCATGCCCCTACAGCCCCTGCATTTACAGTTTGCAGTGCAGGTAGTCTGCATGCCTCCCCCCCCCCTTGCTCCCCGATGGAGGTCGGCTCGCCAACCAGAAACGCAATAAAAGGTACCTCGAATAGGATCCGTGATGTCTTGGGGGGGATATCCACATTGAGGCCTCCCTGAGACGGACATGGTCCCGGAGGTGACCCAGCCCTAGAGGGCAGGATCTTCCAGGGGATCGAACTCGGCCTCTTTGCCAAACACCTAACATGAGTCCATCCATGTGCAAGCTTCTCAACCCCCTTCCCTCTCAAACAGAAGGGAAGTAAGAAGAAGACAAAGAGGACTAAAAGCTCCTCTTCCTCCGCGGGGGTTCCAGAGACGGTGAGTCCACTGCCGTTTCGTCAAGTGACCAGGACCTTTCGATTGCTCATGGATTTGAATAGTAGCCCCCCCCCCTTCCCCCCGGAAGACTACTGTATCAATCCCAACGGTCTGGTCCTTGCCAACCTAATCAACGAGCTGCAGATAAGTGTCCTAAGTGTGGATGAGTTTACGCATTACTACCCGACAACCGCTTCATTTTCTTGTCTTGATCTATTCATGTGCCCTCCCGATGCACAGCCTGATTATAGGTAAGAGATGGTCGATGACTTTCATTGTAGTGATCTCTTTTCCATTCGAGTACCACTTTTTGGACCGCTGTCACCTGAAAGACCACTCGGTGGCGCTTGGCGAGGGCGCAGTAGTCGGCATGTTAGGAAATGACTGATTTCTCTCTCGGTCGAGGAGTTTAGGTCTGTGGATGATCTTGCTGAGTTATTCTCGGCAATCTCATCTCATTGGACCTAACTACTGATGATAGAACGTCTGGACCTCTTGCACGCCGATCGCTTCCGTGGTGGTCAGCCGATTGTGAGACGGCACTCGAACAGAACCGTTATGCCTACTACATGCGCTATAAACGCGTCCCAAACGAACTAGGTCTACATTCCGGTATGTTTCGAAGTACGCCCGCTGCTCTTCCTGGTGGCGATACGTTTGGTCATTTAACGGCAAGATCCGTCTAATAGAGGTATAGAAGCGAGTCTAAAGGATCCGAGGAAAGTTCTCGCAGCATACCCCTTCCGTTCTCCTGGAGAATGAAACTGCAATCTCGCACCCCGCGTCCGTGGCGGTGTGCTTAGTGACCGAATTTTCTAGCCGCGATGCTGCTCCGCCAGCATTCAATGCACACTGGACTTTACCTCCATATGCGGGGAACCCTTCAACGATAGGTTTAAATTGAGTGAGTAGCGTTCGGCTCTCGCTTCGTGCTCGGACACCGGTTCTGGTCCAGACAATGTCCTTTATGCCTTGCTTCGACACCTATTTGAGCGAGGCATGGCCTTTCTGCTTGATTTATTCAACTAAATCTGGTTAGAGGTTATTCTCCCTGACTCTTAGCAAATGGCTACAGTGCTTTTCGGAAGCTGAGGAGAGATCACTCTACCCCGGCCGTTTTCCGCCCACTCTCTAACCTCCTGCGTTTGCAAGTTGATGGAAAAATTGGTAAATGTTAGATTAGCCCTTTTCCTGCATAGCGGAAGCCGGCTGTCTTATGCATAGTGTGGCTTGCATCAACTGTATCACCTCGATCCTGCCCGAAGATGTTCTCCCTACGCTCTCCGTGGAGTATCTTCGATCTCTTTTGTTGTAACCCAGATGCAAACTCTGGACCGTTGATTCCAACAGGCATTGAAACGCATCTCTCGCAATGCCGAGGTGCACAGATTTCGATTTTCCTTGTCCAAGACTAAGGTGGTACACTTCTGCTGCCATAGACCATACGCCCCGACCTGGACTTTATCCTAAACGGGTTCACCTTGTAACTTTTGGATTCGTACCGTTTCCTTGGTCTCCTTTTTGACCGATGCGTCACATGCGAGGCTCATATCCGCAGCCTTGGTGTCCCTTTATCCGCGCTATGGACCTTCTTCCTTCTGCGATATTCAGCACTTGGGTTGCTGATAAGGCCCTTGCCTCATTTTTCTACCAATCCTTTGTTCTTTCGAAGCTTGACTAGGGATGCAAGTTTTATGTATCCGCAGCCATCCGGGTGTGTATTGCGAAAGGTAGTCTCTCCACCACACCGCACACCGGTCTCCGCCAGGTAACCTCTGCCTTCCGCACTTCCCCCATTGAGGGCGTAGTTGTTGTCAGGGAGATGCTACATGTTCTGCGCCATACACAATGCATTATACGATTGTCGCGTGGGCTCGATCCTCATTCAGTCGCCAACGGCTCTCACTGCATCCGCGGTCGATCTCGACGGTACCTATGTTGCCCAGATACTCCAGTCATATTCTAAGCCCTTTTCTTTTCCGGGTAGAACACTCCGTCGAGAGCTCGGTGTAGCTATCGGGCCAGTGGCGTCCCTGGTTCTGCCCAAGACGCCATCATTGAGGATACCACCTTTGACTATTTTTCGTCACGCCTCTGCTCCCAAAGCTTGTACAGTGCCGGGAGTATTACGTCCGACATTTTGGGAGCATACTTCGTGTTACGCTGGATCTGTGCCAGTGTATACGGACGGCTCCATGTCCCAGGAGAGGGTCGGTTTCCACGCCGTATCTCCTCTGTTTGAAGTCAACGTGGAGCTGCGTCTGTCTTCATGGCCGAGCTGGTTCGAATACACCGCTCGACCCGGCACATAACGCTTCGTGCCTGTTTCGGAGACCGGTTTGTGATCTATATTGACTCAAAGCGTACTGAGTGCTCTCGGGACATCTGACTCTCCGCACCCCTTTATCGTGGTATTCGTGTCGCCACGGTTGCCGCAAGCCGGGCGGATACCGAGATTATCTTAAGTTCCGTTCCTCGACATGTGGTAAATGACGGCTCCAAAGAATCCGCGAGGACCGGATTACCAGACCAGCGTTTCGCTCTTCCTCACACTAAATACATGGCTGGAATCAGATCAGCCATCCTGGCTGCCTGTCAAAGTAGATGGGAGATGGTCGATGGGAACTTCAAGTTGCATGCCATTGCGCCTCGTCTGTTCCCATGGACCTATCCCCCAATGTCGCGACGGTTTCAGGTTGCTTTCCATTTAGTGGAGCGCTTCCCTGCACTTTGCGTTGAGCCCGGACTGTTCGGCACATTCTGGTTTATGTGTCCCAGTCTGAGGATTCTTTGCACACGTTATCTGTCCCAATATCGTGTTGGGCGGTGTCGCTACCGCTTCTCATTTGTTCTCACAACAGGTCCGTATATACAGACTTATGGACTATATGACTTTTTCGAGGAGGCTGGCTTCCTCCATTTTATTTGGCTCCCTTTGGTGATGGTCGCATGCTCAGGTGCCGACGCCAGACCGTCCGTCCTCCTTGTTTTTTGTTTACTCAAAAATTAAAACACTTCCCCTCTCCTCCGGTCAACCCTTGTGTATGTATACACATCCTTGTGCTGAAAGAATTATGTGAAACGCACAAGTTTCTTACACCACAGAACCTGACTAATCCCTCCATTTTTTTAAAGATTTTCTCGCCCTTGTACCCCAAACTCCACTTTTTTCCTTCCTCTCATCTTTTTACACATTCCTCCATTCCTGTATCTATAACCATTGACCGATGATGACTCCCAACATTAAGGGTTTTTATACTACTGCCACTCACAGTTTCACCCTTGCAAATCTCAACTTCCTCATATATTTCTCGACCCTCACACGTCCATACCTAACCATTGCGTCATACCAATCATCACTTAATAGCACTGCCACCACACTCTTCATTCTGATTCATGTTTGTCTCGAATAGAACAAGCATCATAAATCTCCCTGTTTTAAAGACCTGACTGCCATTCCCCTCTTTCCCATATTACCTTCCGTCCTCTCATATTCCAAACACTGTCGATTCACATATTTAGGCGGATTAAGAGGCTTTGTTTGACGGAGTCCGCCACAGCCCCGCCCATTCCCGTCATTGTGTCGTACTCAAGGATAATTAGCAGCCCTTTGCGACACGCACCTGATGATGGTATGGATATTCTTCCTGCAAGACATACATGCAAAAAAAAAAGAATATATAGAGAATTTCATGTACTAAGATCCTCATCCAACACTGGTCACTTTATCGATGTCTCGACACTCCTACCTACACATTCGTCTTAAGATTCAAGTCCTGTCTCTTTTATTTTCAGGAGAGCTGTGATCTGTTTGTGAAGTTGTACGGGTGTTGGTGCCACAGCCCGATTGCTACTCTGACGTTGTGTTTGCTTAGTCAGTGTTACGAGCAGGCGGCCACCCTCGTTCATATCCTGTATCCTTTCACCCAAAATAATAAACTCGAAAAAGCAGTAATTGAACGCAAATCATTCACTCTTGCAGAGATGATGATGAATATTTTGGTACTGTTCTTTCCAGGCTTGCATCGACTGAAGCCTGTAAAAATGGGAATAGATAAATTAACGTGCGATTTTTAATTAATTTTACTCTGTTTGTTGCCAGCAAGTGCACAACGGCCGAAATTACCAAAAAAAATATATATCTCTAGCTCAAGTCAATTAGAAATAAAATAAAGAAGGATGGCAACAACAAATATTTACAAGGCTTGTTTAGGTGCCGGAGCGAGGTCTACCTCATTCCAAGGGGCCTGAGCAAGCAGCCAACAATTTAAATATTATGGACGAGCCCCCGCCTCCAAACCTAATCACACCACAGACCGGTGAATAATAGTCCTTCATAAAGCCTGGGACAGCCGCCATTTCCGAACCTCCTACAGATTTACATTTAGCCCCAAAAGTGTCTGCAGGACCTAGCACATTACACAGAAAGGTAGAAGTGAGCGCTCTATCCGATGACGGTTTCCCGCGAGTCTGTCAGTTTCGGAGGCGACGAAAAATGACTTCGTGTCGTCGAAACATGAGAGGTGGTGGGTCCGCGGGAACAGTCTGGCCGCTACGACACGCAGCTTCCTGTCCCGGGTCACCGTCTTCCATCTTTGCCACATAGCCAGAACTGCTGAAATGACCCCTGCCATTTATTCTCTGTGGGGGAGCGTGAAACGCAACTGTTGCTCAGTCTGAGCCGAGAGCCAGGCCATTACAGGTGCTATCGTTCCCAGGACCCCACCAGAAGATAATCTCAACATCCGCCCAACACGCGATACTGCTTACGGGTGTGTGCGCGTGTGCTGAGATTCCATGTCTCAAAAGCACTGGGTGCACACCAAGTGCCTTGAAACGAGGAATGGCAAGTAATCTTCCCTCAAGGGGCAGGGAGATTTGCTTTCCTGGCCGCCGTGCTGACGGGACTCAGTGCCCCGTCCGGCCCCAGCTTAGCCTCTTCTTCTTTCTGACACCCTGTCTTCTTACCTTGCTTCCTCACTTTCCACACAACCTCTCCTACAACTTTCTCTAATTTCACAGGGGGGTAGACGCCGACCAGCTTCCTCTCACCCAACCATCCTGGATCTGGGCTGAGAGGGGAGTGGACAAGGCCCCCTCACCTCTGAGCTCCGGTTTGGGGTGGTGGGTTTTTAATAATCTGCTCCCCCCCCCCACCTTCCTCATCTCCCTTCACTCTCTATAAATTTTATGCCGAGCCGATGCGCTGCCAGGCCACTAGGCGGGAGGAGTGACCTCAAATGGCTGCAGCTGGTTTTGTCGTCCCCATGTTCACCTCTCGAGAGCGGGCTACTGCGTGGGGTGAACAGCTAAAAAAGAGGTTACCCCGCCCCCCGTGCTTTCGCAGAGGACCCTCCAAACTACTACTACGAGAGAGGAGGCTTACTCCTCTCCTATGCATACGGGTGCAAGGGACTCGCCCCTCACCCCCTTCTCTCACTTTTTAGAAGGTGAAAAAGGAAGCTTGAATGGGATCTGTGATGGCTTGGCAGGGGGGGGGGGACACATGAAAGCGCTCCCCCCGAGATGGACATGGTATCTGAGGTGACCCAACCCCAGACGGTAGGAACTTCCATGGGGTCGAACAGGGGCTCGGTGCCAAGCACAGAACCCGTGCCCAGCCCTATGCAAGCTCCTTCTCAGACGGCTAGGGTTCGCAAGGCCTCACAAAGAGAGTAAGGATCATCTCCCCCGGCTGGTGCTCTTGTGACAGGCAAGACCTTCGCCATTTCAGAGAACGATTTTGCCGAGGCCGGCCGATCTGGCCTCGCGGCTTCTACCGGTGGAGGAGAGAAGCGGGTTCTTTCCCCGCCATCCTCTTCTAAGAAGAAAAAGACTGGGCTCCTCTCCCGCCGCGGGGATGGACGGGGCCGCTGCCGTTTCGGTATGCGACCAAGCCAAAAACAGCACGTTCGTCCCCGGTGCTCCCAAAGGTGAAGAGTCACTGACAAAGATAAAAGGTGCGCAGAGCGGTGCCTCGATTACGTCGGGGGCCCTCATTCAGAGGTTACCTGACGTTTTCGAGTAAGCTGGCTTCAAACGCTTTCTTGTTATTCACTCCACTGATGGCATCATGTTGGCTACGGGCAACATGATCCATCAGAGGAGAGCTCTAGCTAGTGTGATTGGTAGAGAGCCGAAGGTGACCCGTTTCTCGAACGGGAGCCTTTTAGTGAATGCGTCGAAATATCCGAGGCAGCCATGATTAGTGCACTTCGGACACTTGATGGCACGCCCTTTAGTGTGACGTCGCACTCTACCATGAACTTCTAAAAGGAATGGTTTATTGAAGGGAACTCGTGGACTACTCCATAGATGACTACCTTAGAGCTGGCCCCCTCCCTCTCTGGGATCTTTTCTTCAGGGGTTGTTCCCAGAGAGGCTCTGGCCTTCTCGTGGCGAGGGAGGGTCAGCCCTGGGCCCCCTAAGGGACCCATGGTGCTGCCAACAAGACTTTTAACATACCCCTCTTTCTTTCCTCCTCTATTACGCTCTTCCACTGCCATTATGTCCCCCTCTTCCTTCACCTATCTAGTGGTCCTTATCAATACCCGACCTCTGCTCGTTTAATGGATTGATTCCGAATTGTTCCTTCATGAAGGTGGAAGAGGCTGGGCATCTCCACCGCCTTCGTCTACCGAATGCCCAAGGAGAAACCCATCGTTGACCCCTTTTCTCCGTGCGTAGGAGAACTCGGGCAGCCTCTTAGGGTTATAATGATGGTGTGGTGGATCCGTATCCATTCTCCAAGAGGACATACCGGACGTAACTGATTGTATAGTTGCAGTAGTGCCGAGCCCTTGTAGGCCTCCATGGTGGGGAGCCCCGATTGAGAATGCGAAGTTTTTTTCTTTTGGCAATGGCTAGCCATAAACCAAAAACCTCCCCTTCTCGTAAGGGTTCTCGTTCCAAATGTTCCTTAGCTCCCCTTTCAGCCTTCCCTCGCTCGTTGGGCCCCTATTCCAACGAAGTAGACCCAGATCTTGATTATCCTCGCTTTCTTGTCATGAATTCATCATCTGACATCCCACTTGCAAAAGCCGATGTGTTTGACGTCAATGAATCTTTTGAGTCCCGCTGTGGTGAACCCCGCCGGATGTGGTCAAGGGGAAGTGGTGATGTCGTAGTCGAGGTGTCATCCCACTCTCAACACAACCTTGTGCGAAATCTATCTTCGATAGCTGAAATTCCAATAACTGTCTCGCCCCATCCGCGTCTGAATTTCGTCAAAGGCGTCGTCCGTTCAAACGAACTAAAGGACTACGACCCCACCCGCCTTCAGAGTAAGCTCAGTACCCAACGTGTCACACACGTACACAGGGTAACTAAAACATTAGGCTCCACTAAAGTTCCAACCGCCACACTGATTTTAACATTTGAACGACAAGAACTGCCGCAGTATATTAAAGCTGGGTACCTTCGTGTCCCGGTAAGTCCCTACATCGAACTACCCAGATGCTGCTTCAATTGCAATCAATTTGGACATGTTGGCAGAGCCTGTCGGCACCCTCGCTCCTGCGTGAATTGTAGCTCTGACTACCATGGCCCCGAATGCACCAAAACGCCCCACTGTGCCAACTGCGGAGGTACCCACAGTGCTACGTCGAAACTCTGCTCTATATTTTTATATGAAAAGGAAGTTCTCGCTTTGCGCGACTCCTTACGTCTAGATATGAGAGGCCTGCCAGCGTGCCCGAGCACAAACCTCGCCACTCGACCCGCTCTTCTCTGACGCTTTACGTGATGCTTGACGAAACCGACCATCACGCGCGAGTTCCGACCAGCCTGAAGCACTTCACCCTAGATCTACTCGCAGCGTCGAAAACATTCAGAATATGCAGTCGAAGCATCGCTCTCACACCGAGATAACCAATGTAGCCCATCTCTTTCCAGCAGCTCTAGCTGGGAGAGACGCTTGAATACATCAGACGCTATTTGAAAGAATCCTCAACCTCGACCAGTGAAGGTTCATCCACCCGGCCACGAGACCCAAAGCCCAGTGGTAAGAGAAAGGATTCCTCACCTGGGTCATCGACCACCAATAAGCGGGCAGCCTCTGGAGCTGACTCGTCCGAACCCCGAGAATCTCCAATGGACTCCTCCCCTATGGTTGAACATTCTCTGCCTTTAAGTCCGTCTCGCCCTTCACAGGACGTAGGCCCCATCCTGATCCAAACGATGGCAGAAATACACCAAGCTCCACACACCTCGCTCAGATCACCTGTTCGTTCCGCTCACCCTTCAATCCAAGATCCGATGGAAGCAGTTGATACTCCAACATAACCAACTGCGGTGGTTGGACCAACTCCTCAGACACCGAAAATACCCTCGACCCATGAATCCGGATCTACCGGCCGAAAATTCCTTCTTGATCTTCCTTTTCCGCCAGGTTGCGAGCCCGAATTACAATCAAGGGCCTCGGTTGGTTCTCCAAAACCCACGAAAAAAACTCAGTTACTCCTCCATCTAGGATCTCTTCCCCTGCAAAAGCAGGCTCCTCAAAATTAGCTCTCCGTCTCCCAAGCTCTGGGACGAACCTCAAATACAATATCGGCCTCAAAAGAGAAAAATATATCCACAGTGGTATCTAATCGTCACACATATCTTCCATTTTACAGTGGAATTGTCAAGGAGTTCTTCCAAAGTGGGAAGAACTCAAAATTCTTTTGACGACTATCCACCCCGCTGTTATTTGTCTCCAGGAGAATAAACTGGGTATACGGCCCTTTCCGCTGGTACCCGGTTTTCTCACTTTCAACTCTATTGCTCCTGCTGGAAGCCCCTCTCATGGAGGGGTGTCAATCATGGTATCTTCATCCTACCATGTTTCTCTCATCTCCCTACATACTACCCTCCAAGCTGTTGCTGTGAAGGTTTTTCTTACTAAGCTTTTACCGTTTGCTCTATTTACCTACCCCCTTGTTTATCATTGTCAAGATCCGACCTTTTAGAACTTGTAGACCAGTTGCCCTCCCCATTCTTATTACTAGGAGATTTTAACGTCCGTCACCCATACTGTGGTGACATCACTCGAAATGCCAAAGGCAGTGTTTTAGAGTCTCTTTTATTATCTGACCTTCTTTGTGTTTTAAATACTGGTGATTTTACTTCTTATCATGTCCAGGCGGACTCTTTTAGCTGTGTTGACCTCTCTGTTTGTTCCCCTGATTGCTTCACGGAATTTCGATGGTCAATTCTTGACGATCTCCATGGGAGTGACCACTTCCTTATTGTCTTGTCGACCCTTCAAGTTAGCCTTCATACAACCATGCCCCTTAAGTGGGACTTAGGTCATGCAGATTGGAAGGTTTCCAAGAGGCGTCCTTCACAAATGCATCTTTGGGGACCTTCAATGGAGTGGACACGGCAGTAGAATACTTTACATCGACTATCTACAATGCAGCAACACAGACCATCCCACGGAGGCGACCTGTCACGGGCCGCTCAACCGTGCCCTGGTGGACCTCGACGTGTGCAACAGCTATCAAAAATTACAAGTTAGCCCATGCCCGATTCCGAAAGAATCCAACTTTGTGCAACAAGGTCGACCGAAACCGAGCTCGTGCGCTTCGCCAAAGAACCCTTTGTCAAGCTCGCCGAAATTCATGGCGCAGATACGTTTCATCGATTTCCTCTATGACACCTACTGCTAAGATCTGGAAGAGGATTAATTAGATCAGGGGCCGTTAGGCTAATCATCATACCCCTACACTCAACTTAGACGGTTCCTTGGAGAATGACGGCCTGGCGGTCAGCAATGCTTTTGCTGACCATTTCCGCGCCGTCAGCAGTGTCAGCCGTTACGATAAGGCTTTTCAATCCTACAAATCAAAGGAAGAATTTCATTCTCTCAACTTCACAACAAAATCTAACCTTCCGTATAACGCTCTATTCAGCATCTATGAGCTGCAAAGCGCTTTGTCCCTTTGCAGATCTACTTTCCCTGGCCTTGATGAGATCCATTTCGACATGATTCGGCACCTACATCAACACTACTCTCTTCCTACTTGATTTGTACAACCTTATATGGGTGAAGGGTTTTTACCCGTCATCATGGCGCATTGGGATCATCCTTCCCTTTTTCAAACCGGGCAGGGACGGGTTGGACGCAGATCACTACCGCCCTATAGCTCTCACCAGCTGTTTGAGTAAGTTGCTGGAAAAAATGATATTGGAGCGCCTAAACTGGTTCCTAGAAGCCAATCACCTTATCTCTCCATTTCAATGTGGCTTCCGCAAAGGTCATAGTACCCTTGACCTACTAGTACGTTTCGAGGGATCGGTCCGGAAAGCTTTCTCATTAAAGCACCGAGTCCTGGCCATATTTTTCGGTATTGAGAAAGCCTACGACACAACATGGAGATACGGCATCTTGAAGCAGCTATACGTCTGGGGGATGAGAGGCCTTTTACCTTCATTTATTCAAAGTTTTTTAGCATCTCGATCCTTCAAGGTACGTGTTGGAGACGTATACTCTGACTTGCAGCACCAAGAGGAGGGAGTTCCTCAGGGCAGTGTTTTAAGTGTCTTATGTTTTATAATTGCCATCAATATTATTATTTCGTCTCTCCCAGAAGGTGTATCGGCAACTCTGTTTGTCGATGATTTAGCACTATACTGTTCCTCACCTCGCCTTCCATCAGCAGCGCGTCGGCTACAACTGGCGGTCGATGCTGTATCCAAAAGAGCATAACTTAAGGGATTCCGCTTTTCCACGAACAAAACCAAAGCAATGTATTTCCACCGAGGCAGAGGGGTTCTTGTTCCGCCATCTATCTCCCTCCAAGGCGAAGATATAGAGTTTGTCTCCGAGTTTCGGTTCCTTGGCGTAACTCTGGATCCAAAGTTATCCTGGTTACCACACCTACGCCGACTTCGAACAGGCTGTCTGCGGGCTCTAGACATTTTGAAAGTCCTCTCACACACTTCGTGGAGCAGTGACCGACAAACATTGTGGACATTATACACAGCCCTCGTTCAATCCAAATTGGATTATGGCTGTCAAATTTACTAATCGGCTTCCCCTTCAGCCCTTAAAATGCTGAACCCCATTCGAAACCTTGGAGTTCGCCTTTCTAGTGGAGCCTTCCGTACTTCTCCCGTCAACAGCCTTTACTGCGAGAATGGGGTACTCCCTTTGCCCTACCATAGACTTCAAATCTGCATGCGATACCTCTGCCGAGTACAGCAAGCCCCTGTATCAGAGGTCTACAGATGCCTGTATGTTGCCGAATCAACGGCGGCATATGATAAGTTGCCATCTTTACCCCCCCCCCCCTTTGAACCTTCGCATAGGAGATCATCTCTCTAACCTGGGTGCTCCAAGGGTCCTTACTGACCCCTAGGTGGCGTGCTCTCCCCACAGTATGTACCAACATGTGGAGCCTGGAGAAGTCCTCCATGGACCCTCGCATCATTAAAAGCCTGTTCTTAGAGCATTCGATCTCCCACAAACAATGCTGCCCACTATACACGGATGGCTCTAAGTCGGACGGTGGCGTGGGTGCCGCAGCCATCTACCCAGGAGGAGAATTCCTAACTCTATCTTTGCCACCAGCAGCATCCATTTTTACCGCTGAACTTTCAGCAATCCTTTTAGCCTTTAGACTCATCCAAATTTTACCTTTCAGTGATTTTGTCATTTTTTCCGACTCAAGGAGTGTCTTACAGTCAATTACATCTTTTAATTCCTCCCATCCCCTGGTCACAGAAATTTGCAACTGGCTGATCCAAAATGCATCCCGATATAGAATTATTTTTTGCTGGGGTCCCTGGGCATGTGGGGGTCCTGGGCAACGAGAAGGCTGATCGGCTGGCCTGCTCAGCACATTCTGTGCCCCCTGAGAACTCGGCTCTGCCTTTTAGGGACTACTTTCCTTCAATAAGTAAGTATATTTTTCAACTGTGGCAGAATGTATACAAACTATACAAAATAAAAAATTCTATTCGCTCTTGGCCCTCGAGTCGTCATAGAATGCGGTCGTTGGAGGTGGCCCTTTGCCGAGTTCGCATTGGCCACACGAGACTTACTCACGGCCATCTTGTTTCGGGTGATGCCCATATCAGCCCTTGCTGTCGTTTTTGCGGTGGGGACCAATCGGTTGCCCACCTTTTATTGGACTGTAGTCATTTTACCATTCTCCGGTTGTCCTGTTTCCCGACCCTTTTAACTATTCCTCAACACACCCGTCTTCGATTCATATTGGCGGAGGAATCTTTTAACCCGTCGTTTTTTAAATTTTTGTCACAAAGTGGCCTCCTCCACCTTTTATAGATGATATTTCTCGTTTCACCCTAGCGGCCATATATAATCCACTTGGATTGGGCAGCAACCCACCGGTAACTTATCTTAAATCTTAAATCCTTAGAGCTGGCTGACCATGGAAGGGTCAAGGTCGAACGAGTGATGAGAAAACAGGGAGGGGCATCGACGTTCGACTGTGACGCTCCCTGAGTCGGTGCATGTCGGTTGGTATCGCTACCTCGTGAAGGCATTCGTGCCACTGCCGCGGAGGTGTTACTACTGTCACCGCTTTGGCCATACTAATCGCTCTTGTCGACGAGCAAAGTTGGGGTTACCCGAAGTCTATGTAAGTAGTTCCAAGGTCCCACACGATAATTCCAAATCGTGTGTGACCAAGTGTGTCAATTGCGGAGAGCCGCACCCCATGACTGTTCGGCACATTCTTGTTGAATCTCCCAGTCTGGGTGATCTTCGCGCACGACACCTGTCCCGGTACCGGATGGGTGGGGTCGCTACCGCCTGTCCCTTGTACCCGGGATGAGTGCGTGCACATCGACTGGTGGACTTATTGACTTTTTGGGGGAGGCCGGCCTTCTCCCTATTATTTAAGCAGGGTTTGTTTTTTTGTTTTGTTTTGATTTTTTGCATTTGTTTGTTTTTTTCCTTTCCTCCATTTAGGGTGTTTTTTTTTCTTCGTTTAATTTTATTTGAAAGTAGCCTAGAACTAGGCCAGTTTTAATACGGCGACTAATGTCCATGTAGGCAGTCGCCAGATGAGCTCTAAAAAAAAAAAAAAAAATGGTGCGTATCTCTTTGAGAAGGAAATCCTGGCCGTTCAGGCCCAAGATCGTCTCTCATTTCGCGTGGCTAATGACTTAGTCCTGGTGCGTCCAGCGCTGCGTGGGACATCTTATGCCTCAATGTTACGAAAGACACCTTGTGTTCCTGGCCCATCCAGTCCTACGAGCACGATCGTTTTCGAGCCCATTCGTAATCCTTCTACGGGTTCTACCCACCGTAGCCCTCTCCGGCCCAATGGAGCAGGAAGAGGGAGTCCTGCAGGGACATGTCCTCAGTGCTACACTCTTTGCCTTGAGCATCAACAGCATCATCTCAGGGTTGCCGAAAGATGTTCTTGTTACGCTCTACGTGGACAACCTTTCGATCTCCTTTGGCGAGGCACAGATGCCAACTCTGGAGCATCGACTCCAACAGGCATTCAACCAGGTTTCTCGTTACACTGAAGCGCACATGCTTCGGTTTTCTTTGGCCAAGATTAAGGTGGTGCATTTATGCCGCCATCCGCTGCTCCACCCTGACCCAGATTTGTTTCTGGAAGTGGTAGATTCGCACAGTTTCCTTGGTCTTGTATTTGACCCAAGCTTCACCTGGGAGGCTCATGTTCGCAGCCTTAGGGTCTTTTATATCCGCGCTATGGACATTCTTCGTTCTGTGACGTTCAACGATTGGGCTGATAAGGCTGCCGCCTTACTTTTAATCGATCCTTCGTTCGTTCGAGCATGTATTGCAAAGGTGGACTCGATCCAGCACACCGGCCTTCGCCTGGCGACCCGCGCCTTCCGCACTTTTCCCATTGAGAGCCTACTTGTCGCTCTGCGCCATGCACAGTGCATAACTCGCCTGTACGCGCGAGCCCGGCGCCTCCCTTAGTCTCCAACAGCTCTCACTGCATTCGCAGCTGATCTCGATGGTGCCTATGCCGCCCCTGGTTCTGCCCAGGCCGCCACCCTGGAGGGTACTACCTTTGGCTATTTGTCGCCATGCCTTTGCTCCCAAAGCTTCTACAGCGCCAGGAGTATTGCGTTCGGCCTTTTTGGAGCACACTTCCTGTCACGCTGGAACCGTGCCAGTGTATACGAATGGCTCCAAGTGCTAAGAGGGGGTCGGTTTCCACGTCGTATCCCCTCTGTTTGAAGTCAGCGGGGCTCTGCTGTCTGTCTTCACGGCCGAGCTGGTTGCAATACACCGCTCGGTACGGAAGATTATGCGACGTGCCCGGTTCGGAAACCGGATTGTGATTTATAGCAACTCACAAAGCGCCCTGAGTCTGGGGAAAGCCCGCATCTCCCTGACGCCGGAGCGTGCTTCCTGATTGTTATTTTAATGTAGACTAGTACTAGGCTGTCTTGAGTGCGACGACTTATGCCCAAGTAGGCAGGCGCCAGAGGGGCGACGCCTTCACTTCAGAAGAATATCCCTGATACGAAGAATCAACCATGCTGATCGGAGCCCTCGCTAACCTAGGATACGGTGTCAGACTTCCAGCATCGAGGCAAAGGTTCGATCCCGGCGAGCAGGACCGCAAAACTTTCAGCTCCATGACGAGCTTGGTGCCACTTGGCGGATACGCTGATACTCACGTCCTCATGAACATCGCCAATAACAATCTCGCTGTCGTTTCCCTTCCGGCTTTCACATCACAACATATCCTCTCTCTTCGCTGTTCGTGAAGCCTACCGGTGGAATACAGGTAGCCCTTGTGACGGCTTCTGAAACGTTGGGTCGCGAGAGCTCCGTTTGAATCTCCGTCTATAAATTATAGAAGTTCATAATTCATATCAGGAATAAATGTTATAAAAGAAACTGAATTTATTCATTAACCTTCGCTTTATTCTGATCGAATGATCACATACAGGAAATATTTCTTTAGGCCGCATTTCATTTCTGGTGCCGAGATTGGGGTCGCCCCTGAAAAGCATTTTAAAAAACTATGCCCTATGGGAGCGCTCATATCCGCATACCCGACGTGGAGTACAAGTATGGCCATCCATAACGAGGAGCGTCCCCTGCTACTTTTTATGCTCCCCATTTATTGTCATTCTGATCGTTATGCATTTCAATATCCGGTCGGTGGATCTCGCCCAGGATGCGAGGGACGGATGAAGGCTCATATTGTATCCCAAGACGAAACCGCGTCCTAATCACCTGCCTCTGAGGACTACTTCAGGCGCGTGTCGCTATAGCCACTACCCCCAATGGGGCCTCTCTACATTATCCAAGCCTATCGTCCTTAACTGACTGCCAGGGGGGAGCTGGATGTCACCACTGATACCCTCGTAGAACTTGACAAACTGATCCAGATGCTGGAGTCGCCGATCTTTTCATGTGAGTTATTGGAATTGTGGGCGGCCCGGTCGAGTTTATCCGTCGTGTAGGCCTATTTACGGTGTCTACCACACTTCCAGGAAGGAACACAAGGTTGTTGATGATGATCCTCAGACTGTGGCCGAGCAACGCAGAGACCCTGAGGAAGGATGGGGCCTGTCCCAGGTTTTCCCACAGAGCCCTCGTGGAGTGTAAATTGTGTGGATTATGAGCCTCTGATCAAGACTAGTGATTCGAACTTTGGTCACTATTCGGCTTGGGGTTAGGTACTAAAAAGAAAGGAACCAAATCCAATTAATTCATTCCTATTTCTGAATATGACTCGCTTTACCCTCGTTTACAGACCGGGTTTCACTCGTATTTGCCGAGACTTGTCGGCCTTCATATGAACTCGTTCCTAAAGAACTATAATAAGCCATTTTGTCAATGGTATTTTGGTATTGTAGTCGTCTCTGCCATTCTTAATCTTTGTTCTTTTATTTGTCTACCATTTCCATCTTTCTGTCTTCTCCATTGAGCAAAAATCCTCTCGTTGGTTATACAATAGATGAATTTGTTCCTGAGGCCTTCGAGTGTCCCTTCCCACTTTCATCATTTAAGGTTGGTGTAATCCGTTATCACAAATTTGTTCTTTATTCTTTTTCATGCTTTCTCTGCGTATTCTATTCTTCTCTTTAGTTGTTTTCTCCGGTCAAAAAAGCTTCTCCACTCAAAATGAAATCCCGGTAGCTGGAGAAGGGACATGCTTCCCCCCGTCCCAATGCCGCCCGCAATCTCGAACTAGATTGAGTCTACCTGGGTTTTATTCCTTTAGACATTTCCATTTTCTTTACAAGCTTCTTCTCACTTATTTTCTTGACTGGTGGCTAATATAGCCGGTTAGTTGCCCACCATGGGAGGGGTTCGTTGCTTCACCTCTCCCTCTTAACTCCGTTTGGAGTAATTTATTTATAACATGTTTGTATTCTCCTCCCACCCCCGCCCCATTCTTTTTTCATATTTATGCTTTTACGTTCCTTCAAGGGCATGTCAGGTGACATTTAGAGGCTTGTGGGCCCTCCAGCCCCTTTGCCAGCAAGAGGATATCTATACTACATCTTTCACACATTTTTACCTTCTCAGCCTCGCCACTTTCTTTACAGATCTCTCCTTCAAACTTTCTGTTTGATTTATCCTCGTTGCTATTGCATATCAAAATCAAGAGAAAATTTAAAAAAAAAAATGTTTTTAGCTTTGCGACTTCAGCTTCTTTGCCCATCTGAAAATAAAGCTTTGATCGAAGCTCTGTACGGGATTTTGATGATAATCCCACAAACGGACGCTTTTCAAATGCTCAGATGCAGACTCAACTGCCTTCCACCGTCGCATCTTACTGGGTGAGAATTTGTTCACTTGTTTTAAATGTTTTAGTATTTTCCATTCGACAATTTTGCCTGTGTTTGTGGTAAGTGGGTAATTAGATGAACGGGTTTACTTTTGTATTCGACGCTGTACTATAATAAAGCTCGACAGGAAATAGCTTTTTGTAACCCTAACCTTGTGAAAGACGCGATTGAAGATAATTTTTCAAGATTTCTCGCGTCACCTTAGTTGCTCGAAGGCAACGTCCAGCAAGGAGAGACTTAAATATCACTATAAATCTTTCAACAAGTTGGTCAAATATTGATACACTTCTCGTCCTTAAAGCCTCCACCATCAGATATCTAAATATTCCATCTTGTTATATTGTACCCTGCCGTAGAATCGTAAATTTTGTCTCTACCCATCACAGTGGTTTGGAAAGAAATGTGCAAGATATTGTTATTATATTCATCTTTTACATTAGAGCTTTGTTCGACTTCAACAGACCTTCCCGTCAATCATCCACAAACAAAAAGCTGTCCAAAAAGATAGATTTTAAAGAACTCTTGTCTCACTTCGAAGTAACCCAAGCGCGTCATCAAGCTTTCAGGGAGCAGACACTAAAGGAGCGACTCCAGTCCAATATGCTGACCGCTTCGACGTCTTGATGAACTCCTGGTGTCTTAGTTGGAAGCAGATTTGGCGATCACATCAACTTAAGTTTTACTTCTACAACTCGTTTGATTTTTTTAAGGGATCGTATCGATTGCGCCCTTTGCACTGTTGCACGGAGGATTAATTTACTAGTTTCCACCAAGTCATTTAGTTAAAATGTTAGTATCTGCAAGCTTATGCTTAAGATGCCATTATTACAAAATGATATCTCAAAAGATTTATCTATTCATTCCACATGTTCAAAAACTCTCTCTAATAAGTGTTGAGCAGTTTGACTCTTAAATAAAACCTAGTAAGCTTCATATTTCGGTTCACATTAAAAGTATGGAGAAGTTTCCCCAGCTCTCATTCCTTTCTGCAAGATGTTTTCGTTCACACTTTCATCAGCAGATGTGCTCTTTAGTAGATTTCCCTACCTGAATATTTCGAATTGTGCTCTAGTCGATGTCTTTTTATCAACTAATTACTTATCACCGTCAAAATGGGATCTTTTATGTCAATTTTGACTGCTGTAAACAAAATAAAACTTTTAAAAATTATTTTTATTTTACGTTTCAGGTCTGTTTTTGCCTTATAGTTTTATAGAGAAGAATTGATACCTCTTTTTTTTTACGGCTGTGATAATTCAGATTGATACAATTGTCCGATTTTTATATAAAGAAAAGGAGGTTTTCAACTGTTCATTTTCTTTGATGAAATATAATATAATAAAAGATCCGACGTGAAAAAAAAATTCAATATCCTTAATAAAGTTTTAATGTGAGCGTTTGTTTGATTAATAAAGCAAATGTCTTGATGCTCCCCCTCCTCCAACGCGGAGATTTGGGGGGCTCCCCGCCGGTGCGCTCCTGCTTTTTCGCCCCGTAAGGGGCGCGGCGATTTGCCCCAGCTTTGCCTCTTCTCCTTCCTTCAGACACTTGTGTTTCCCTCCTTGAGAAAGAAATCCTGGCCGTTTAGCCCCAGGATCGTCTTTCATTCGGCGAGGCTAAGGACTTGGTCCTGGCGCACCCAGCTCGGCCTGGGACGTCTTAGGCCATAATGCTAAGAAATACAACCTCTGCTCCTGGCCCCCCGTAAGGGGCGTGGCGATTTATCATCCTGTCCCCCGTCCGACCCCATCTTTGCCTCTTCTCCTTCCTTCAGACACTTGTGTTTCCCTCCCCCGTAAGGGGCGCGGCGATTTGCCATCCTGGCCGCCGTGCTGACGGGATCCAGCGCTCCGTCCGGCCCTAGCTTAGCCTCTTCTCCTTCCTTCAAAACACGTTTCCTCGCTTTACATACAACCTCTCGCACAACTTTCTCTGGTCAGCCTCTAATTTCACAGGGTAGATGCTGACCTTCTCAGCCAACCGTCCCGGATCGGGGCTGAGGGTGGATGGGACAATGTTCCCTAACCCCTGAGCTCCGGTCTGGGGTGGCTGGTTTTTAAAAACCTGCTTCATCCCCACCCATACCTTCCTCGCATCCCTTTTCCTCTCCTCTTCAAAATCTATTAATTTTTACGCCGTGTTCAAGGTTGAGCCGCCATGCCGATGGACTGCCAGGCCACCAGGCGGGAGGGGTGGTCCCAAATGGCGGCGCCTGGCTCTGCCAGGCCTGTAAGCACCTCTTGCAGTGCGCGCAACTGCAAGAGGTGATGAGCTATTGCGTCCCGTATTAAAAAGAGGGTCACCATGCCCATGTATGAAAAAAACAAAAACCCCAACCCCCCAACTTCCCAAAAAACATTTCCGGAGCCGCCCTCGGGCAGCTCCACCGAGAAAATGGAGGTCCCATCCCCCCTTGTGCTTGCGCAGGGGACCCTCCATACTTCTTTAACCGGAGAGGAGGCTTACTCCTCTCCTACGCCTACGGGTGTAGGGGACTCCCCTTCACCCCCTTCTCTGGAGATGCTTTCGGGCACCTCCCTATCTCCAGCGGCAGTCCCTCCTTTGCTTTCTAAAGGGACTGCCAAGAAAGCCAGCAGGCAGCCCATTGCCGACCGCCCCTCGTGCAAGCGGTTCGGTAGGGCAAACCCCCTTAGGGGGGAGTGGGAAGCCAGGCCCCTTCGGTCCCTTCCCTCAAAAGACTTGCTGGCAAGAATTTTAAACCTTGCCGGGGTCAAGGCCTGTGCCTCCCCACACAAGACTGGCGACACTGCCAAGGGGACCTGCGATGTCCTGGGAGGTGATGGCCAACTGGAGGCCCCTCCTGTGATAGACATGGTCCTTGAGGAGACCCAGCCTCAGACGGTAGGGCCTTCCATGGGGGGGAATCCGGGCTTGGTGCCAAGCACCGAACCGGAATCCGCCCCTATGCAAGGTCCCCCTCAAATGGCCGAGGGCTCCGAGGCAGTAAAAGGAGGGGAGGGATCTCCTCCGAGAGGTGTCCCTACGACTAACAGGACCTTCTCCATTTCGGAGAGGGACCTGGCTGAGGCCGGCCCATCTGGCATGGGGGCTTCTGCCGGCGGAGGTGAGAAGCGGGTTCATTCCCCGCCCTCCTCTCCTAAAAAGAAAAAGACGAAGAAGACTCGGGGCTCCTCTCCATCCGCGGGGGCTGCGGGGACGCATGGGTCTGCTGCCACTTTGGTAGTCGACCAAGCCAAGATCGGCACATCCGGCCCCTCTACCCCCTCGTGTGCGGAGCCCCTGACTAAGACTAACACCAAGAATGCACAGGGCGGAGCCTCGATGACATCGGGGCCCCTGATTCAGAGGTTACCTGGCGTTTTCGAGCCCGCAGGCTTCAAACGCTTCCTCGTCATTCGCTCCACTGATGGCACCATGTTGTCCAAGGGCAACATGATCCATCAGAGGAGAGGAATAGATAGTGCAATTGGTGGAGAGCCGAAGGTAACCCGTTTCTCGGACGGGAGCCTTCTGGCGAATGCGGCAAATCCCGCCGAGGCGGCCAAGATAAGTGCTCTTCGGACACTTCATGGCACCCCGGTGAGTGTGACGCCGCACTCTACCATGAACTTTGTGAAAGGAGTAGTTTATGCGAGGGAACTAGTTGACTACTCCATTGAGGACATCACCCTAGAGCTGGCCGACCATGGGGCGGTCAAAGTAGAACGTGTGATGAGAAAACAGGGAAGGGCCTCGAGACCCACCCCTACACTCTTCGTCACGTTCAACTGTGACAAGCTCCCTGAGTCGGTGCGTGCCGGTTGGTACCGCTACCGCGTGAAGGCATTCGTGCCACTGCCGCGGCGGTGCTATTACTGTCACCGCTTCGGCCATACGAATCGATCATGTAGACGTGCAAAATCGGGGTCACCCGAAGTCTGTGTAAATTGCTCCAAGGTCGCACACGATAAGTCCAAATCGTGTGTGGCCAAGTGTGTCAATTGCGGAGAGCCGCACCCTGCTTCTTCGAAGCAATGTGGTGCATATCTCCTTGAGAAAGAAATCCTGGCCGTTCAGGCCCAGGATAGACTCATTCCGCGAGGCAAAGGACTTGGTCCTGGCGCGCCCGGCTCTGCCTAGGACGTCATATGCCTCAATAGTTAGGAAAGCACCCTCTGCTCCTGGCCCATACAGGCCAACGAGCACGGTTGTTTCCGCGCCCATTCGGAGCCCTTCTGCGAGCTCTACTACACCCGGGCGCGGCTAAAACCAGGGCTCTCCCCTCTTCCCCCAGCGTAACCGTTTCCCGTAAGGCGAAACGGCCACGCGCCTCCACAGAGTCGTTAGACTCACAGGAGGCAACACCCCTGAAGATGGTCGCTAGGCCATCTTCCGGGGTTCCCCGAAAGGAGGACAGCAACAAAGGAGCTTCGGCCCCGAGGTGGAGCGAGTGGCTCGGAGACGGTGGTTCCTCGAAAAGAGGGCCCCCCGCCTCCCAAGCCGCAACGCCCGCCTAAGGTTTCGAGGCGGAGGGAGGAAAAGACTCGCATGGCGAGCCCAACCTCCCCCAATAAGTCCTCGAAGGCGACAGCGCCCGGGGTTTTGCCCCCGGGAAGCGTACGGCCATTCCCGTCAGGATCTTCAATTCGAGGAGGGCCCCTGCGTCTCCTCCGAGCTAGGCCTGGAGGGCATATTCCTTCAATGGAATTGCCGTGGACTCCGGGCCAACTGGGAGGAGCAGCGGAGGCTCGTCTCGTCCCGTTCCCCATTAGCTATTTTTTTGCAGGAGACCATGCTAGGCGCGTGCTCCCTGCCTGCCCTCCCGGGGTATAAGGGTCTTGCGACCCCACCACCGCGGGATGGCCGGGCTGGGGGATGCGCGGTTTACACTCGGCATGATGTCTCCGTTCTTCCTTTCCCTTTAGATACCTCCTTTCAGGCAGTGGCTGTGCAGCTGCACCTGGATAGGAGGTTTACTATCATTTCTGCATACATTCCACCGTCAGCTGACTTCGACGCGGGGGACTTCCGCCGCTTTTTGGCACGGTTGCCGAGGCCCTATCTCTTGCTTGGAGATCTGAACGGCAGGCATCCTCTCTGGGGAGATTACTCCATAAATCCCAGGGGACAAGTCCTTGCCGATCTGATCGAAGAGCTTGAGATGAATGTCCTAAACGTGGATGAGTTTACGCATTACTGTCCGAGAACCGCTTCATTTTCTTGCCTTGACCTATCTTTGTGCTCTTCGGATTTACAGCCTGATTTTGATTGGGGGGTGGTCGATGACCTCCATGGTAGTGATCACTTTCCCATTCAAATATCATTTTCAGGGCAACTGCTGCCTGAGAGACCACCTCGGTGGTGCTTGGCGCGTGCGCGGTGGCCTGAATTTCAGGAAATGACTGAATTCTCTATCTCAGTCGAGGAGTTTAGGTCGGTAGATGAGGCCGTTGAGTTCTTCTCCGGCAACGTCATCGCCGTGGGCCTGACTACTATTCCTAGGACGTCTGGCCGTTTTGCACGCCGACCACTCCCATGGTGGTCGGCCGAGTGTGAGACGGCCCTCAAACAGAAGCGTTATGCCTACGTGCGCTATAAGCGCCGTCCGAATGATTTCACTGTCGCTGAATTTCGTCGGGCTAGTTTCCGGTATATTTCGAAGCACACCCGCCGCTCTTCTTGGCGGGCATACGTGTCTTCACTTAACGGGAAGACCCCTTTAGCTGAGGTGTGGAAGCGAGTCAAAAGGATTCGGGGCAAGTTCTCGCAGAACCCCCCTCCCGTTCTCCAGGAGAATGGGACCGCAATCTCGGACCCCGCGTCCGTGGCGGAATCCTTCGCGACCGCTTTTTCTGCATTCTCTAGCCGTGATGCTGCTCCGCCAGCATTCAATGCACGTCGTGATGTCGCGGAAGGCCGCCGGCTGGACTTTACCTCCAGAGGCAGAGAACCCTTCAACGACAAGTTTACTGTAAGCGAGTTGCGTTCCGCTCTCGCTTCGTGCGCAGACACCGCCCATGGTCCGGACGATGTCCCGTACGCCATGCTTCGACATCTAGGTGAGCGAGGCATGGCCTTTCTGTTAGATTTGTTCAACAGGATCTGGGTGGAAGGTCTTCTCCCAGACTCCTGGCGAATCGCTACTGTGCTTGCCTTTTGCAAACCGGGGAGAGATCACTCTACTCCGACCGGTTTCCGCCCAATCTCTCTAACCTCTTGCGTGTGCAAGTTGATGGGGAAATTGGTAAATGTTAGATTAGACTTTTTCCTGGACAGCGGAGGCCATCTGTCTCCCGCACAGTGCGGCTTCCGCAAGTTCCACTCCACGTCGGATGCTCTGCTCCGACTGGAAAATGCCGTCTGCGAGGCTTTCCTTCGTAGACAGCACTACGCCAGGTGTTTTTCGATCTGGAGAAGGCCTATGATACCGCATGGCGATACGGTATCATGGAGACTCTCAACACGATGGGGGCGAGGGGACGCCTCCCAATTTTTATATCTTAATTTTTGTGAGATCGTCGATTCCGCGTACGTGTGGGGGGAGCCATCTCCGGCCCAAAGGAGCAGGAAGAGGGTGTCCCGCAGGAAAGTGTCCTCAGTGTCACACTCTGCCCTGAGCATCAACGGCATCACCTCGGTGCTGCCGGAAGATGTTCTCGCTACGCTCTACGTGGACGACCTTTCGATCTCTTTTGGCGCGGCCCAGATGCCAACTCTGGAGCGTCGTCTCCAACAGGCATTGAACCGCGTCTCTCGCTATGCCGAAGTGCACAGGTTTCGGTTTTCTTTGGCCAAGACCAAGGTGGTGCACTTTTGCCGCCATCCACGGCTTCACCCCGAACCAGATTTGTTTCTTAATGGGGTGCGCCTGGATGTGGTTGAGTCGCACCGTTTCCTTGGTCTTGTATTCGACCGACGCCTCACCTGGGAGGCTCATATTCGCAGCCTTAGGGTCTCTTGTACCCGCCCCCGTAAGGGGCACGGCGATTTGCCATCCTGGCCGCCGTGCTGACGGGACTCAGCACCCCGTCCGGTCCCAGCTTAGCCTCTCTTCCTTCCTTCAAAACACTTGTTCCCTCTCTTTTCACACAACCTCTCCCACAACTTTCTCTGGTCAGCCTCTAATTTCACAGGGTAGAAGCTGACCTTCTTCTCAGCCAATCCCCCGTAAGGGGCGCGGCGATTTGCCATCCTGGCCGCCGTGCTGACGGGATCCAGCGCACCGTCCGGCCCCAGCTTAGCCTCTCTTCCTTCCTTCAGATAGCCCGATTTCTTCCCTACCTCGTCGCTTTTCATACAACCTCTCCCACAACTTTCTCTGGTCAGCCTCTAATTTCACAGGGTAGAATGCTGACCTTCTTCTCAAGCCAACCACCCCGGATGGGGGCTGAGGGGGGAGGGGACATTGTTCCCTAACCCCTCAGCTCCGGTTCGGGATGGGTTTTTTTTAACAACCTGCTTCATCCCCACCCATACCTTTCTCACATCCCTTTTCCTCTCCTCTTCACATTCTATCTGTTTTACGCCGTGTCTAAGGTGGAGCCGCCATGCCGAAGGACTGCCAGGCCACCAGGCGGGAGGGGTGGTCCCAAATGGCGGCGCCTGGCTCTGCCGGGCCTGTAAGCACCTCTTGCAGTGCGGGCTACTGCGTCCCGTAAAACAAAGAGGGTCACCATGCCCAATGATGAAAAAAACAAACATCTCCCCTTAATTCCCCCTATAACAACAACGGAGCCGCCCTCGTGCAGCTCCACAGAAAAGATGGAGGTCCTTCCCCCTGTGCTTGCGCAGGGGACCCTCCATACCTCTTTAACCGGAGAGGAGGCTTACTCCTCTCCTACGCCTACGGGTGTAGTGGACTCCCCCTCACCCCCTTCTCTGAAGGTGCTTTCGGGCACCTCCCTATCTCCAGCGGCAGTCCCTCCTTTGCTTTCTAAGGGGACTGCCAAGAAAGCCAGCAGGCAGCCCATTGCCGACCGCCCCTTGTACAAGCGGCTCGGTAGGGCAAACCCCCTTAGGGGGGAGAGGGAAGCCAGGCCCCTTCGGTCGCTTCCCTCAAAAGACCTGCTGGCAAAAATATTAAACCTTGCCGGGGTCAAGGCCTGTGCCTCCCCACTAAAGACTTATGACGCTGCCAAGGGGACCTGCGATGTCCTGGGAGGGGATGGCTAACTGGAGGCCCCTCCTGTGATAGCATGGTCCTTGAGGAAAACCAGCCTCAGAAGGTAGGGCCTTCCATGGGGGGGAATCCGGGCTCGGCGCCAAGCACCGAACCCGAATCCGCCCCTATGCAAGGTCCTCATCAAACGGCTGTGGATTCTCAGGCAGTACAAGGAGGGCAGGGATCTCCTCCGGATGATGCCCCTGCGACCACCAGGACCTTCTCCATTTCGGAGAAGGACCTGGCTGAGGCCGGTCCATCTGGCCTGGGGGCCTCTACCGGCGGGGGTGAGAAGCGGGTTCATTCCCCGCCCTCCTCTCCAAAAAAGAAAAGGACGAAGAAGACTCGGGGCTCCTCTCAATCCGCGGGGGCTACGGGGACGGATGGGTCTGCTGCCACTTTGGCAAGCGACCAAGCCAAGATCGGCACATCCGGGCCCTCTGCTTCCCCGGGTACGGAGCTCCTGACGATGACAAAGACCAAAAGTGCACAGGGCGGAGCCTCGATGACATCGGGGCCCATCATTCAGAGGTTACCTGGCGTTTTCGAGCCCGCTGGCTTCAAACGCTTCCTCGTTATTCGCTCCACTGATGGCAGCATGTTGTCCAAGGGCAACATGATCCATCAGAGGAGAGGATTAGCTAGTGCAATTGGTAGAGAGCCGAAGGTAACCCGTTTCTCGGACGGGAGCCTTCTGGCGAATGCGGCGAATCCCACCGAGGCGGCCAAGATAAGTGCTCTTCGGACACTTCATGGCAGCCCGGTGAGTGTGACGCCGTCCGCAGGACCGTTCCACGGAGGTAGGTTTGGTTGCCTGGGTCGTTGTTTTGCTTTCGGGAGGTCTTTGCACCGCAGTCCAGTAAAACTCCGTTATGCGGCTCCGCTGTTTTTGAAACAACAGTGGGAGTCGGGGGGGCGGGCTACCCTGTCTGGACTGTATGGGCGCTCTCCGGACTCACGATGGCGATTTGGTACATGCCCTCGGCTCCAGAGACACCACTTATAAAAATAAAAATCATATGGGTAAACTTTCAAAAAACTCATCCCAGAGACCGCCGGCCTCTTGTCACCGTGAAAAAAGCAGAGATCTTCGTCGCTTGGATCCTTTTGGATCAGAAGTAGACGAAGAACTGGATTATGACCGCTTTATAGTACTCAAATCCAGCAACGAACGTTGTCCTCTTAGCAAAGCTGACATCTTTGATGTCTTTGACGACTTCGTAAACAAGTGTGGCGAACCTGCTCAAATGTGGCCGCGCAATGATGGCGCATTGATTGTCGAGGCCAAGTCTAATGAGCAGCAAAAGAGAATTCAATCTCTCGAAAAGTTAGCCTCAGTGAATGTATCATCCGCGTCTCACCCGACATTTAATACCTCCAAAGGTGTTATTCGATCGGGTGAACTCATTGAGTATGATATCGACAGGTTGGTGACAAAACTTGCCAATCAGAAAGTAACGAGTGCACATCGCATTTCTAGGTTTGTGAATGGCGCTAGGGTCCCTACCGCCACCATAATCCTAACTTTCAACAGATTGGAACCGCCCAAGTACGTCAAGGCTGGCTACCTTAACATCCCAGTCAAGCCTTACGTCGAAAACCCCCAGCGGTGCTTCCATTGCCAACGCTTTGGCCATGTAAGCAAGTTTTGTAAAAGCGAAAGGATTTGTGTAAACTGCTCAGCAGAATTTCACGGAACACCCTGTTCCAAACAGCCGTGCTGCCCCAATTGTGGCGGAGACCACTCTGCCACATCACAGCAATGCACCTTCTTCCTCTACGAGAGAGAGGTCATTGCTGTTCGAAATAAAAACAGGGTGAGCTATAAAGAGGCTAGACGAAGAGTTAGGGAGACTTACGTTCAGCCTGGCGTGAGCTTCGCGGATGCTCTGCGCACCGCCACGCCAAAGAAGGGGAGAAGCCAGAGACCATCTACAGACTCTCCTGAACAAACAAGAAGTCCTCCACAACCGAAACCCAGGTCTCCGCGCAGAGATGTGCCTCAACAGGTAAGGGGTTCTCCACACCCTAAACCCGCATCTCCACGCACACCTGAAAAGGTTAAGAGCCCCACTCGACCGAAACCACGATCAATCGGTAGAGAAAACTCTTCACCAAAATCTAGCCTAGCTTCTGATGGCACAAAGAAGAGGAACCTTCCATCCTCTCCCGATTCACCAAGAGTGGCAAAACACTTTGCCACCGCTCCACAAGACGTGGATGTGAATCGGATTGGGCCGCAGGTGGTGTCTATTCCAGCTCTGGACATCCATCCTGCCCCAAAAGAACAGAGAACTACAGCCCCAAAGCGAGTAGTCAGCAACCCACCCCTTGCTGATACTGCTTTGGAACTCCTTCGAGCCCTAAGTGAGAAGGAATCAACCTGTACCCCATCACAGGAAACAGCTGTAGTAGAGGCTGCCCCCTTATCCAAGGAGGAGCCGAACCAACCATCAGATTCCAAGAATCCTTCGCCAGCCGAACAATCGCTGCCACCATCACCAGCCAAGTCGATGTCATCGGCTCACGAAATGACTGATGGAGATGCTCCCACATCTGCTTCTCCAGTCAAGACAGTCATTTCGTATAGCCAGCTAACAAAATTGCCACGTTTAAAAGAAAAGCCGAGAGCTAAATTAACGCTCCCGATGCCTCCAGAGTCATACCCAAAACCGGTAATTGGTATGACCAAAACTACCCCTACGGGTAGTATAAAACCAAAACCTCCTACCCCTAAGGGTAGGATGATTGTCTTAAAGAGGTAAAGATGTATCCAATAATTCATTGGAACATCCAAGGTCTCTTCCCCAAGTGGGAAGAACTCAAGCTCCTGTTTAAGGACTACAATCCTGATTGTATAGCTTTACAGGAAACTTGCTTGGGTACTCGTAGTGTCCCCAATATTCCTGGTTTTGTAGGATACTATAAGAACCCTATAGAACCAATCCATGGTTCTGCTGTGCTCATCAACAGCAGGGTTCCCCACAACCAGATCGACCTTGCGACAGACCTGCAGGCGGTCGCTGTCCGCCTGTTCTCCCATCGCCACTATACGGTCTGCTCGCTTTACCTCCCTCCTAGTGAGGAAAAAGACACAGCCTCTCTAGCTAGAAAACTAGTAGAGGTAATTAAACAGCTCCCTCCCCCCTTTCTATTGATTGGGGATTTTAATGCTCGACACCCCCCTTTGGGGGGACCATGATAAGAACCCTAGGGGAAACATGATTGAGAAATTTCTGAGCGAAAATGATGTCTGCCTTCTAAACGATGGCAGCCATACATCATTTCACATCCAGACGAGCAGCTCTCCATGCGTGGACTTGTCCCTCTGTTCACCAAGCTGTAGAGCTGATTTTGACTGGGCAGTGGATCCTGACTTGCGAGGCAGCGATCACTTCCCCATTATTATAGCGCCATGTACAGGTGGCCCCCCTCCACCACCTAGTAAAAAATGGAATGCAAAAAAAGCAAACTGGCCTAAATTCAGGCACCTCTCGAGCCATGACGGGTCCTTCCCTCATGAAGATATTGACGTGGCTATCGATGACCTCCTAGTCCACGTCAATAAAGCGGCTAACTCCTCCATCCCGCTCTCCGGCTCAACCGCTCGCGGACCACAAGTTCCCTGGTGGTCGGTTCAATGCTCGAGAGCCGTGACTGAATGTAAAATGGCTTGCCGACGTTACCATCGCTCCCCTACGATGGTAAATAAAATTGCTCGTAACAGAGCAAGGGCAGCACGGCGACGCATCCTTCGACAGGCTCGAAAGACCTCGTTGGAAGGTTACATCGCGTCCATAAGTTGGCAAACGCCTATAGACAAAGTGTGGAAAAGGGTCAAAAAGCTATTGGGCAAATCCAATGGCTTTACAGCTCCCAACATTGTCCAAGCTGGAGAATTGTTGGGGGACTTGTCCCATATTTCCAATGTCTTGGCCAGATCATTTGCTAGCATCTCAAGCCCAGATAATTATGAGATGCAATTCCAGTGCTTTAGGCTCCAACAGGAGCAGCAACCGCTCAACTTTATGGAGCCTAACATGGATAACGAGTCTTACAACCGACTCTTCTCTATCCATGAGCTCCATAATGCACTGAAGCACTGTAGATCCACTGCCCCCCGATCGGATGGCATTTCCTATGATATGATTAGGAATATGCATCCATCCCTTCTCTCTCATTTACTGGACATTTACAACTGGATTTGGATCAAGGGCCGCTTCCCTTCCATGTGGAGAGAGGCCATAGTCCTTCCATTCCGCAAACCAGGAAAAGACGGGACGGAGCCCACCCATTACCGCCCCATTGCTCTTACCAGTTGTCCATGTAAAGTGTTTGAGAGAATGGTCAATTTCAGACTCGTCTGGTTTTTGGAGACTCAAAATCTCATATCTCCTTCTCAATCAGGGTTCAGGAAAAAGCAGAGTACGACAGACCTGCTTGTCCGAATGGAGTCACTCGTAAGAGATGCTTTTTCAAAGAAGCAGCACGCCATCGCTGTCTTCTTTGATATTGAGAAAGCATACGATACCACCTGGAGGCGTGGTATCATTAAACAACTCCATGATTGGGGCCTGTGGGGTTACCTCCCCAGGTTTGTCGAGCAATTTCTGATGCGACGCACACTACGCGTAAGGGTTGGAGGCACCTTATCGGAGCCCGTGGACCAAGTTGAGGGTGTGCCACAGGGAAGTGTCCTCAGTGTCACCTGCTTCTCTGTGGCCATTAATAGCATTGTTAGAAATCTCCCTCCCGAGATTTCGTCGACGTTATATGTGGATGATCTGGCGCTCATTTGTTCTTCGCCCAGACTCCCATTTATCGTCCGTAAGCTACAGCGAGCTATAAGCACTGTAGCTGAAAATGCTTCCTCCAAGGGTTTCCGCTTTTCCGCAGTAAAGACCAAGGCTGTTCACTTTTATGGGCATAAGTTAGTGACATGGGACCCCCCCCCATTTGTCTCTATATGGTGTGCCTATAGATTTTGAGCCCCACTTCAAATATCTGGGGGTCATATTTGATTCAAGGCTTTCTTTCCGGCACCATGTTGACGCCTTGAAAAGGTCTTGTTTAAAGAGAATGGACATAATGAAACTGTTGTCTCACACTTCTTGGGGAAGTGATCGACGTACCCTGTGGCTCCTGTATCTAGCATCGGTACAATCAAAGCTAGACTATGGATCACAGGTGTACTCCTCTGCCTCACAACCATCCATTCTCGAAAAACTAAATACTGTGCGTAACCAGGGTGTGCGCCTGGCTTCTGGAGCCTTTAAGTCCTCCCCAGTGTGGAGCCTCTACGCAGAGAACGGGGTTCTCCCCCTTCCCTATCACAGGCTCAAGTCTAATTTAAACTACCTCCTTAGACTTGAGCAACTACCGCAGACGCCAGTGTATGAGTGCATGTTCAATACACGGACAGTGGCCTCATACGATAGATCTCCATCTCTGGCTCGCCCCTTTGCTCTGCGTATGGCCGAGCACACTGCGCAACTAAGGGAGTTCTCAGTGATTCCCTTTACCATGCCAAAGACCCCCCCGTGGCTCATACCACCTGTAATGGTATGTAGGGAACAAGCTGATAGGCCCAAGGATCACCACCTGCCTGTAGTATTGAGAGCCATGTATGGCGACCACTCCTCTCAGCATCGGCATAGCACTTTTGTGTTCACCGATGGGTCCAAGTCACCGGACAGAGTTGGAGCAGCTGCTGTCTTTCCATCTGAGACAGCATTGGTCCGCCTGCCAAACGCAGCTTCCGCATTCACAGCGGAACTCGTTGCTATGATGGCAGCACTGACTATCATAGCTGGCAGGCCATCTGGTTCTCATACTATCTTTACAGACTCCCTTAGTTCGCTTCAAATGTTGGGTGATGTTGGTTCGAGCCATCCGTTGGTTTCCAAGATCCAGCGGTGGCTCCTACGACTATCGCCCATCCACGAGATATCCTTCTGCTGGGTGCCTAGTCACGTGGGCATCCCAGGCAATGAGAGGGCAGATGCTGCAGCCAAAGAAGCAGCATCACTGGGGACAGCTCCAGTGGCCCCAGTCCCACTCTGCGATGCCTATCCTCTGACCAATGAATACGTGGTCGGCCTGTGGCAGAAGAGGTGGAGTGAGCTCCCTCCCACCAAGCTCCACTCCATAAAACCCTCCGTTCACCCATGGCCACGTACAACTAGACATCGTAAAATGGAGGTTGCGCTTGTCCGTCTGAGGATAGGCCATTGCCGGCTCACCCATGAGCATTTAATGAGTGGGCTGCCCCCACCTATGTGCATTCTGTGTGGGGTACAAATATCTGTCCTCCATATATTTGTAGAATGCCCATTGCTAAGGAATCTCAGAAGGACGACTTTTCCCTTCATTACCAGAGAGATGGCCCCCCAGCAGGCTCTGCGGGGCATCTTTTCCGAGACCCATTGCTTCTTTGACGTGACTAGGATACTAACCTTCCTAAAAGAAAGCAATCTTTTGAACAAAATTTAAAATAGTTTTATATATTTATTGTTGATCTATTCATAGTTTATGTTTTTACATTTTGTTGAATTTTTTAATAGTCTATTTTTTGTTAAAAGATTTTAACTCAACTGACTTAATATTGCCTATTAAACTAATTTTGGTCCCAAGGACATTTCTGCTTTTTTATGTAATTTAATATGGCAATATTTTAAAAATAATAATTTTAAATTCACTGCCCATAAGTGAATTTGGCTGTGAGATAGTCCATCTGGGCTACGCAGCTTTTAAATTTTCAATGCACTATTCATTCATTCATTCCCCGCCCTCCTCTCCAAAAAAGAAAAAGACTAGAAAGACAAAGAAGACTCGGGGCTCCTCTCCATCCGCGGAGGCTGCGGGGACGGATAGGTCTGCTGCCACTTTGGTAGGCGACCAAGCCAAGATCGGCACATCCAGCCCCTCTACCCCCCCCGTGTGCGGAGCCCCTGACTAAGACCAAGAGTGCACAGGGCGGAGCCTCGATGACATCGGGGCCCCTGATTCAGAGGTTACCTGGCGTTTTCGAGCCCGCTAGCTTCAAACGCTTCCTCGTTATTCGCTCCACTGATGGCACCATGTTGTCCAAGGGCAACATGATCCATCAGAGGAGAGGATTAGCTAGTGCAATTGGAAGAGAGCCGAAGATGAACCGTTTCTTGGACGGGAGCCTTCTGGCGAATGCGGCAAATCCCGCCGAGGCGGCCAAGATAAATGCTCTTCGGACACTTCATGGCACCCCGGTGAGTGTGACGCCGCACTCTACCATGAACTTTGTGAAAGGATTAGTTTATGCGAGGGAACTCGTTGACTACTCCATTGAGGACATCACTCTAGAGCTGGCCGACCATGGGGCGGTCAAGGTCGAACGTGTGATGAGAAAACAGGGAGGGGCCTCGAGACCCACCCCTAAACTCTTCGTCACGTTCGACTGTAACAAGCTCCCTGAGTCGGTGCGTGCCGGTTGGTACCGCTACCGCGTGAAGGCATTCGTGCCACTGCCGCAGCGGTGCTATTACTGTCACCGCTTCGGCCATACGAATCGCTCATGTAGACGTGCAAAGTCGGGGTCACCCGAAGTCTGTGTAAATTGCTCCAAGGTCGCACACGATAAGTCCAAATCATGTGTGGCCAAGTGTGTCAATTGCGGAGAGCCGCACCCTGCTTCTTCGAAGCAATGTGGTGCATATCTCCTGGAGAAAGAAATCCTGGCCGTTCAGGCCCAGGATTGACTCTCATTCCGCGAGGCAAAGGACTTGGTCCTGGCGCGCCCGGCTCTGCCTGGGACTTCATATGCCTCAATAGTTAGAAAGGCACCCTCTGCTCCTGGCCCATCCAGGCCAACGAGCACGGTTGTTTCCCCGCCCATTCGGAGCCCTTCTGCGGGCTCTACCCAACCCAGGCGCTCCCCTGGTAAAGCTGGCGGGTAAAGGGGTTCATACCCTGCCCCGGCTAAAACCAGGGCTTTTCCAGCGTGACCGTTTCCCGTAAGGCGAAACGGCCACGCGCCTAAACCGAATCGTGAGACTCACAGGAGGCAACACCCCTGAAGATGGTCGCTAGGCCATCTTTGGGGGTTCCTATAGCTGTCCCCCGAAAGGAGGACAGCAACAAAGGAGCTTCGGCTCCTTCGCCTACGCCCCGAGGTGGAGTGAGTGGCTCAGAGACAGTGGTTCCTCCAAAAGAGGGCCCCTAGCATCCGAAGCCGCAACGCCCACCTAAGGTTTTGAGGTGGAGGGAGGAAAAGACTCGCATGGCGAGCCCAACCTCCCCCAATAAGTCCTCGAAGGCGACAGCGCTTTTGTCCGTTCAACAGCTCCCGGGGTTCTGACCCCGGGAAGCGTACGGCCATTCCCGTGAGGGTCTTCAGTTCGAGGAGGGCCCCCGCGTCTCCTCCGAGCTAGGCCTGGAGGGCATATTCCTTCAATGGAATTGCCGTGGACTCCGGGCCAACTAGGAGGAGCTGCGGAGGCTCGTCTCATCTTGTTTCCCGTTAGTTATCGTTTTGCTCGAGACCATGCTAGGCGCGTGCTTCCTGCCCGCCCTTCCAGGGTATAAGGGTCTTACGAACCCACCACCGCAGGATGGCCGGGCTGGGGGATGCGCGGTTTACACCCGGCATGATGTCTCCGTTCTTCCATTCTCTTTAGATACCTCCTTTCAGGCAGTGGCTGTGCAGCTGCACCTGGATATGAGGTATACTCTGATTTCTGCGTACATTCCACCGTCAGCTGACTTCGACGCAGGGAACTTCCGCCGCGTCGTGGCACGGTTGCCGAGGCCTTATCTCTTGCTTGGAGATATGAACGGCAGGCATCCTCTCTGGGAAGATTACTCCATAAATCCCAGGGGACAAGTCCTTGCCGATCTGATCGAAGAGCTTGAGATGGGTGTCCTAAACGTGGATGAGTTTACGCATCACTGTCCGAGAACCACTTCATTTTCTTGCCTCCACCTATCTTTGTGCTCTTCGGATGCACAGCCTGACTTAATTGAGAGGTGGTCGATGACCTCCATGGTAGTGATCACTTTCCCATTCAAATATCATTTTCAGGGCAACTGCCGCCTGAGGGCCCACCTCGGTGGTGCTTGGCGCGGGCGCGGTGGCCTGCATTTCAGAAAATGACTGAATTCTCTATCTCAGTCGAGGAGTTTAGGTCGGTAGATGAGGCCGTTGAGTTTTTCTCCGGCATCCTCATCGCCGTGGGTCTGACTACTATTCCTAGGACGTCTGGCCGTTTTGCAAGCCGACCACTCCCATGGTGATCGGCCGAGTGTGAAACGGCCCTCAAACAGAAGCGTTATGCCTACGTGCGCTATAAGGGCCGCCCGAACGATTTAACTGTCGCTGAATTTCGTCGGGCTAGGGCTAGGTTCCGGTATATTTCGAAGCACGCCCGCCGCTCTTCTTGGCGGGCATACGTGTCTTCACTTAACGGGAATACCCATTTAGCTGAGGTGTGGAAGAGAGTCAAAAGGATTCGAGGCAAGTTCTTGCAGGACCCCCCTCCCGTTCTCCAGGAGAATGGGACCGCAATCTCGGACCCCGCGTCTATGGCGGAATCCTTAGCGACCGCTTTTTCCGCATTCTCTTGCCGGCATGCTGCTCCGCCAGCATTCAATGCACGTCGGGATGTCGCGGAAGGCCGCCGGCTGGACTTTACCTCCAGAGGCGGAGAACCCTTCAACGACAAGTTTACTGTGAGTGAGTTGCGTTCTGCCCTGGCTTTGTGCGCCGACACCGCCCATGGTCCGGACGATGTCCCGTACGCCATGCTTCGACACCTGGGTGAGCGAGGCATGGCCTTTCTGTTAGATTTGTTCAACAGGATCTGGGTGGAAGGTCGTCTCCCAGACTCATGGTGAACCGCTACTGTGCTCGCCTTTCGCAAGCCGGGGAGAGATCACTCTACTCCGACCGGTTTCCGCCCAATCTCTCTAACCTCTTGCGTGTGCAAGTTGATGGAGAAATTGGTAAATGTTAGATTAGACTTTTTCCTGGACAGCGGAGGCAATCTGTCTTCTGCACAGTGCGGATTCCGTAAGTTCCACTCCACGTCGGATGTTCTCCTCCGACTGGAAAATGCCGTCTGCGAGGCTTTCTTCGTAGACAGCACTACGCCACGGTGTTTTTCGATCTGAAGAAGGCCTATGATACCGCATGGCGATACGGTATCATGGAGACTCTCAACACGATGGGGGCGAGGGGACCCCTCCCAATGTTTATATCTGAATTTTTGCGAGATCGTCGATTCCGCGTACGTGTGGGGGGAGCCCTCTCCGGCCCAAAGGAGCAGGATGAAGGTGTCCCGCAGGAAAGTGTCCTCAGTGTCACACTCTTTGCCCTGAGCATCAACGGCATCACCTCGGTGCTCCCGGAAGATGTTGTCGCTACGCTCTACGTGGACGACCTTTCGATCTCTTTTGGCGCGGCCCAGATGTCAACTCTGGAGCGTCGACTCCAACAGGCATTTAACCGCTTCTCTCGCTATCCGAAGCGCACAGGTTTCGGTTTTCTTTGGCCAAGACTAAGGTGGTGCACTTCTCCCGCAAACCCACGGCTTCACCCCGACCTAGATTTTTTCTTAATGGGGTGCGCCTTGATGTGGTTGAGTCGCACCGTTTCCTTGGTCTTGTATTCGACCGACGCCTCACCTGGGAGGCTCATATTCGCAGCCTTAGGGTCTCTTGTACCCGCGCCATGAACATTCTCCGTTCCGTGACGTTCAGAGCTTGGGGCGCTGATAGGGCTACTGCCTTGCTTTTTTATCGATCCTTTGTTCGCTCTTCCTCACACCGACTACATGGCAGGAATACGGGCACCTCTCCGGACTATTTGGAAAAGAAGATGGGAGACGGTCGAAGGGAACTTAAAGTTGCGTGCCATTGCGCCGCGACTGTTCCCATGGACCTATCCCCCAATGCAGCGGCGGCTTCAGGTTGCTTTCTGTCGTCTCCAAATCGGGCACACTCGTGTGACGCATCGCTATTTGATGCAGCGCTCGCCTGCGCCCTATTGCAACGACTGCGTCGTCTCCCAGACTGTCTGGCACATTCTTGTCAAATGTCCCAGTCTGGGTGATCTTCGCGCACGACACCTGTCCCGGTAGCGGGATGGGCGGGGTCGCTACCGCCTGTCCCTTGTGCTCGGGACGAGTGCGTGCACTTTGACTGGTGGACTTGTTGACTTTTTTGGGAAGGCCGGCCTTCTCCCTTTCATTTAACCAAGTTTAATTGTTGTTGTTTCTGTTATTTTTTTTTATTGCTTTGTTATTGTTATTGTTACTTCTTTTTATTGTTGTTTCCTGTTCAATTTTTTAAAGTAGCCTAGAACTAGGCTGTTTTTTACGGCGACTTATGCCTAACTCGGCAGTCGCCAGATAGCCCCTTAAATAAAAAAAAAAAAATCAATTGAACCGTCCCGGCTCGGGGCTGAGGGGGGAGGGGAGAATGTTTTCTACCCCTGAGCTCCGGTTCGGGATGAGTTTTTTTTAACAACCTGCTTCATCCCCACCCATACCTTCCTCATCCCTTCTCCTCTACTCTTCACATTCTATCCATTTTTACGCCGTGTCTAAGGTGAAGCCGCCATGCCGATGGACTGCCAGGCCACCAGGCGGGAGGGGTGGTACGAAATGGCGGCGCCTGGCTCTGCCAGGCCTGTAAGCACCTCTTGCAGTGCTGGCAACTGCAAGAGGTGATGAGCTATTGCGTCCCGTATAAAAAAGAGGGTCACCATGCCCATGTATGAAAAAAAACCCCAAAAAACCCAACCCTCAACTTCCGCTGAAACAGCGACGGAGCCGCCCTCGGGCAGCTCCAGCCGAAAAATGGAGGTATCCCCCCCTGTGCTTGCGCAGGGGACCCTCCATATTTCTCTAACCGGAGAGGAAGCGTACTCCTCTCCTTTGCCTACGGGTGCAGGGGACTTACCCTCACCCCCTTCTCTGGAGGTGCTTTCGGGCACCTCCCTTTTTCCATCGGCAGTCCCCTCTTTTCTTCCCAAGGGGACTGCCAAGAAATCCAGTAGACAGCCCTTAGCCAGCCGCTCCCCATCGAAGCGGATTGGTATGGCAAACCCCCTTAGGGGGGAGAGGGAAGCCAGGCCCATTCGGTCGTTTCCCTCAGAAGACCTGCTGGCAAGGAAATTAAACCTTGCCGGGGTTAAGGCCTGTGCCTCCCAACAAAAGACTCTAGACGCTGCCAAGGGGACCTGCGATGTCCTGGGAGGGGATGGCCAACTGGAGGCCCCTCCTGTGATAGACATGGTCCTTGAGGAGACCCAGCCTCAAACGGTAGGGCCTTCCATGGGGAAGAATCCGGGCTCGGCGCTAAGCACCGAACCCGAATCCGCCCCTATGCAAGGTCCCCCTGAAACGGCTGAGGGCTCCGAGGCAATACAAGGAGGGGAGGGATCTCCTCCGACAGGTGCCCGCACGACTACCAGGAACTTCTCCATTTCGGAGAGGGACCAGGCTCTGGCCGTCCAATCTGGCATGGGGGCTTCTGCCGGCGGAGGTGAGAAGCGGGTTCATTCCCCGCCCTCCTCTCAAAAAAAGAAAAACACTAAAAAGACAAAGAAGACTCGGGGCTCCTCTCCATCCGTGGGGGCTGCGGGGACGGATTGGTCTGCTGTCACTTTAGTAGGCGACCAAGCCAAGATCGGCACATCCGGCCCCTCTATCCCACCGTGTGCGAAGCCCCTGACTAAGACTAAGACCAAGAGTGCACAGGGCGGAGCCTCAATGACATCGGGCCCCCTCATTCAGAGGCTACCCTGCGTTTTCGAGCAAGCTGGCTTCAAGCGCTTCCTCGTTATTCGCTCCAATGATGGCACCATGTTGTCCAAGGGCAACATGATCCATCAGAAGAGAGGATTAGTTAGTGCAATTGGTATAGAGCCGAAGGTGACCCGTTTCTCGGACGGGAGCCTTCTAGCGAATGCGGCGAATCCCGCCGAGGCAGCCAAGATAAGTGCTCTTCGGACACTTCATGGCACCCCGGTGAGTGTGACGCCGCACTCTACCATGAACTTTGTGAAAGGAGTAGTTTATATGAGGGAACTCGTAGACTACTCCATTGAGGACATCACCCTAGAGCTGGCCGACCATGGGGCGGTCAAGGTCGAACGTGTGTTGAGAAAACAGGGAGGGCTCTCGAGACCCACCCCTACACTCTTCGTCACGTTCGACTGTGACAAGCTCCCTGAGTCGGTGCGTGCCGGTTGGTACCGCTACCCCCCGTAAGGGGCGCGGCGATTTGCCATCCCCGCCGCCGTGCTGACGGGACTCAGCACCCCGTCCGACCCCAGCTTAGCCTCTTCTCCTTCGTTCAAAACACTTGTTTCCTTGCTTTTCATATTACCGATCCCACAACTTTCTCTGGTCAGCCTCCCCGGTAAGGGGCGCGACGATTTGCCATCCTGGCCACCGTGCTGATGGGTTCCAGCGCCCCGTCCGGCCCCAGCTTAGCCTCTCTTCCTTCCCCCGTAAGGGGCGCGATGATTTGCCATCCTGGCCGCCGTGCTGACGGGACTCAGCACCCCGTCCGACCCCAGCTTAGCCTCTTCTTCCTTCAAAACACTTGTTTCCTCGCCTTTTATACAACCTCTCCCACAACTTTCTCTGGTCAGCCTTTAATTTCACAGGGTAGATGCTGACCTTCTTCTCATGTGAACCGTCCCGCATCGGGGCTGAGGGGGGAGGGGACAATGTTCCCTACCCCCTGAGCTCCGGTTCGGGATAAGTTTTTTTTAACAACCTGCTTCATCCCCACCCATACCTTCCTCACATCCCTTTTCCTCTTCTCTTCACATCCTATCAATTTTACGCCGTGTCTAAGGTGGAGCCGCCATGCCGATGGACTGCCAGGCCACCAGGCGGGAGGGGTGGTCCGAAATGGCGGCGCCTGTAAGGACCTCTTGCAGTGCGGGCAACTGCAAGAGGTGATGAGCTATTGCGTTCCGTGGCACAAATAGGGTCACCATGTCCATGGATGAACTCATAAAACCACAAACCCCTTTAACTTCCCCTTGCTCATCGACGGAGCCGCCCTCGGGCAGCTCCAGCCAAAAAATGGAGGTCTTCCCCCCCCCCCCCCCTCTGTGCTTGCGCAGGGGACCAAACATATTTCTCTGACCGGAGAGGAGGCTTACTCCTCTCCTTCGCCTACGGGTGCAGGGGACTCCCCCTCCCCCCCTCTCTGGAGGTGCTTTCGGGCACCTCCTCTTTTCCAGCGGCAGTCCCCTCTTTTCTTTCCAAGGGGACTGCTAAGAAAGCCACCACGCAGCCCATTGCTGACCGCCCCTCGTGTAAGCGGCTCGGTAGGGCAAACCCCCTCAGGGGGGAGAGGGAAGCCAGGCCCCTTCGGTCGCTTCCCTCAAAAGACCTGCTCGCAAGAATTTTAAACCTTGCTGGGGTCAAGGCCTGTGCCTCCCCACACAAGACTGGCGACACTGCCAAGGGGACCTGCGATGTCCTGGAAGGGGATGGCCAACTGGAGGCCCCTCCTGTAATAGGCATGGTCCTTGAGGAAACCCAGCCTCAGACGGTAAGGTCTTCCATGGGGGGGAATCCGAGCTGGGCGCCAAATACCGAACCGGAATCCGCCCCTATGCAAGGTCCTCCTCAAACGGCTAGGCATTCTAAGGCAGTACAAGGAGGGGAGGGATCTCCTCCGGATGGTGCCCCTGCGACGACCAGGGCATTCTCCATTTCGGAGAAGGACCTGGCTGAGGCGGGTCTATCTGGCCTGGGGGCTTCTTCCCGCGGAGGTGAGAAGCAGGTTTATTGCCCGCCCTCTTTTCCATAAAAGTAAAAAGACTCGGGGATCCTCTCATTCCGCGGGGGCTACGGGGACGGATGGGTCTGCTGCCACTTTGGCAAGCGACCAAGCCAAGATCGGCACATCCGGCCCCTCTGCCCCCCAGGGTACCGGGCTCCTGACCATGACAAAGACCAAAAGTGCACAGGGTGGAGCCTCGATGACATCGGGGTCCCTCATTCAGAGGTTACCTGCCGTTTTCGAGCCCGCTGGCTTCAAACGCTTCCTCGTTATTCGCTCCACTGATGGCAGCATGTTGTCCAAGGGCAACATGATCCATCAGAGGAGAGCCGAAGGTAACCTGTTTCTCGGACGGGAGCCTTCTGGCGAATCCCACTGAGGCGGCCAAGATAAGTGCTCTTCGGACACTTCATGGCACCCCGTTGAGTGTGACGACGCAATCTACCATGAACTTTGTGAAAGGAGTAGTTTATGCGAGGGAACTCGTTGACTACTCCATTGAGGACATCACACTAGAGCTGGACGACCATGGATCGGTCAGGGTTGAACGTGTGATGAGAAAACAGGGGTGGGTCTCGAGACCCACCCCTACACTTTTCGTCACGTTCGACTGTGACAAGCTCCCTGAGTCGGTGCGTGCCGGTTGGTACCGCTACCGCATGAAGGCATTCGTGCAGCGGCCGCGGTGGTGCTAATACTGTCACCGCTTTGGCCATACGAATCGCTTATGTAGACGTGCAAAGTCGGGGTCACCCGAAGTCTGTGTAAATTGCTCCAAGGTCGCACACGAAAAGTCCAAATCGTGTGTGGCCAAGTGTGTCAATTACGGAGAGCCTCACCCTGCTTCTTCGAAGCAATGTGGTGCATATTTCCTCGAGAAAGAAATCCTGGCCGTTCAGGCCCAGGATCGACTCTTATTCCGCGAGGCAAAGGACTTGGTCCTGGCGCGCCCAGCTCTGCCTGGGACTTCATATGCCTCAATAGTTAGAAAGGCACCCTCTGCTCCTGGCATATCCAGGCCAACGAGCACGGTTGTTTCCGCGCCCATTAGGAGCCCTTCTGCGGGCTCTACCCAACCCGGACGCTCCCCTGGTAAAGCTGGTGGCAAAAAGGGTTCATACCCTGCCCCAGCTAAAACCAGGGCTCCCCCCCTCTTCCCCCAGCGTGACCGTTTCCCGTAAGGCGAAACGGCCACGCGCCTCCACTGAGTTGTTAGACTCACAGGAGGCAACACCCCTGAAGATGGTCGCTAGGCAATCTTCCGGGGTTCCTAAAGCTGTTCCCCGAAAGGAGGACAGCAACAAAGGAGCTTCGGCCCCTTCCCCCACGCCCCGAGATGGAGCGAGTGCTCGGAGGCCGTGGTTCCTCGAAAAGAGGGCCCCTAGCATCCGAAGCCGCAACGCCCGCCTAAGGTTTCGAGGCGGAGGGAGGAAAAGACTCGCATGGCGAGCCCAACCTCCCCCAATATGTCCTCGAAGGCGACAGCGCTTTGTCCGGCCAACAGCGCCCGGGGTTCTGCCCCCGGGAAGCGTACGGCCATTCCCGTGAGGGTCTTCAGTTTGAGGAGGGCCCCCCCGTCTCCTCCGAGCTAGGCCTGGAGGGCATATTTCTTCAATGGAAGCCGTGATGCTGCTCCGCCAGCATTCAATGCACGTCGTGATGTCGCGGAAGGCCGCCGGCTGGACTTTACCTCCAGAGGCGGAGAACCCTTCAACGACAAGTTTACTGTGAGTGAGTTGCGTTCCGCTCTCGCTTCGTGCGCGGACACCGCCCATGGTCCGGACGATGTCCCATACGCCATGCTTCGACACCTGGGTGAGCGAGGCATGGCCTTTCTGTTAGATTTGTTCAACAGGATCTGGGTGGAAGGTCTTCTCCCAGACTCCTGACGAATCGCTACTGTGCTCGCCTTTCGCAAGCCGGGGAGAGATCACTCTACTCCGACCGGTTTCCGCCCAATCTCTCTAACCTCTTGCGTGTGCAAGTTGATGGAGAAATTGGTAAATGTTAGATTAGCCTATTTCCTGGACAGCGGAGGCCATCTGTCTTCTGCACAGTGCGGCTTCCGTAAGTTCCACTCCACGTCGGATGCTCTGCTCCGACTGGAAAGTGCCGTCTGCGAGGCTTTCCTTCGTAGACAGCACTACGCCACTGTGTTTTTTGATCTGGAGAAGGCCTATGATACCGCATGGCGATACGGTATCATGGAGACTCTCCACACGATGGGGGCGAGGGGACGCCTCCCAATTTTTATATCTGAATTTTTGCGAGATCGTCGATTCCGCGTACGGGTGGGGGGAGCCCTCTCCGGCCCAAAGGAGCAGGAAGAGGGTGTCCCGCAGGGAAGTGTCCTCAGTGTCACACTCTTTGCCCTGAGCATCAACGGCATCACCTCGGTGCTGCCGGAAGATGTTCTCACTACGCTCTACGTGGACGACCTTTCGATCTCTTTTGGCGCGGCCCAGATGCCAACTCTGGAGCGTCGACTCCAACAGGCATTGAACCGCGTCTCTCGCTATGCCGAAGCGCACAGGTTTCGGTTTTCTTTGGCCAAGACTAAGGTGGTGCACTTCTGCCGCCATCCACGGCTTCACCCCGGCTCATATTCGCAGCCTTAGGGTCTCTTGTACCCGCGCCATGAACATTCTCCGTTCCGTGACGTTCAGCGCTTGGGGCGCTGATAGGGCTACCGCCTTACTTTTTTATCGATCCTTTGTTCGCTCGAAGCTCGACTACGGATGCGAGTTTTATGCATCCGCAGCCGAGCGTTTATTGCGGAAGGTGGATTCGATCCACCACACCGGCCTTCGCCTTGCGACCGGTGCCTTCCGCACTTCCCCCATTGAGAGCCTGTTGGTCGATGCTGGGGAGATGCCACTCGCTCTGCGCTGCGTGCAGTGCATCACTCGCCTGTACGCGCGAGCCCGGCGCCTCCCTCAGTCGCCAACAGCTCTCACTGCATCCGCAGCTGATCTCGATGGTGCCTATGCCGCCGAGAGACGCCAGTCATACCCTAAGCCCTTTGGGTTTAGGGCCAGGAAACTCCTTCGAGAGCTAGATATAGCTCTCGGGCCGGTGGCGCCCCTGGTTCTGCCCAGGACACCACCCTGGAGGGTACCACATTTGGCTATTTGTCGCCACGCCTCTGCCCCCAAAGCTTGTACTGCGCCGGGAGTATTGCGTTCGACCTTTTTGGAGCACACATCGTGTCACGCTGGTACCGTGCCAGTGTATACGGATGGCTCCAAGTCCCAAGAGGGGGTCGGCTTCCACGCCGTATCCCCTCTGTTTGAAGTCAGCGGGGCTCTACCAGGCGCTGCGTCTGTCTTCACGGCCGAGCTGGTGGCAATACACCACTCGGTACGGGAGATTACGCGACGTGCCCGGTTCGGAGACCGGATTGTGATCTATAGCGACTCACAAAGCGCCCTGAGTGCTCTCGGGGCATTGGAATCTCCGCATCCCCTGGTTCGCGATATCCGTGACGCCACGGTTTTGGCGAGCCGGGCAGATGTCGAGATTATCTTCTGCTGGGTTCCTGGACATGTAGGAATTGCGGGGAATGAGCGCGCCGATGAGGGCGCCAAAGAGTCCGCGAGGACTCTGCGACCGGACCAGCGTTTCGCTCTTCCTCACACCGACTACATGGCAGGAATACGGGCAGCTCTTCGGACTGCTTGGCAAAGAAGATGGGAGACGGTCGAAGGGAACTTAAAGTTGCGTGCCATTGCGCCGCGACTGTTCCCATGGACCTATCCCCCAATGCTGCGGCGGCTTCAGGTTGCTTTCTGTCGTCTCCGAATCGGACACACTCGTGTGACGCATCGCTATCTGATGGAGCGCTCGCCTGCGCTCTATTGCAACGACTGCGTCGTCCCCCAGACTGTTCGGCACATTCTTGTCGAATGTCCCAGTCTGGGTGATCTTCTCGCACGATACCTGTCCCAGTACCGAAATGGGCGGGGTCGCTACCGCCTGTCCCTTGTGCTTGGGACAGATTCGTGCACACTGACTTGTGGACTTGTTGACTTCTTGGGGGAGGCCGGCCTTCTCCCTATTATTTAAGCAAGGTTTGTTTGTTTTTTTTGTTGTTTTTTTGCATTTGTTTTGTTTTTTGTTTGTTTTTTTTTCTTTAGTTGCACGCTCCTGCGCCGGGGGGACCTCTCCCCGACGCACCAGCTTGCTTCCTTTCCCCCTTTTGGGGTGTTGTTTTTTTTTTTTCTCTTTAATTTCATTTTAAAGTAGCCTAGAACTAGGCCAGTTTTAATACGGCGACTAATGCCCAAGTAGGCAGTCGCCAGATGAGCTCTTAAAAAAAAAAAAAAAAAAAAAAAATCCTTCAATGGATTGCCGTGGACTCCGGGCCAACTGGGAGGAGCTGCGGAGGCTCGTCTCGTCCCGTTCCCCGTTAGCTATCTTTTTGCAGGAGACCATGCTAGGCGCGTGCCCCCTGCCAGCCCTCCCGGGGTATAAGGGTCTTGCGACCCGACCACCGCGGGATAGCCGGGCTGGGGGATGCGTGGTTTACACCCGGCATGATGTCTCCGTTCTTTCTTTCTCTTTAGATACCTCCTTTCAGACAGTGGCTGTGCAGCTGCACCTGGATGGTAGGTATACTCTGATTTCTGCGTACATTCCACCGTCCGCTGACTCCGACGCGGGGGACTTCCGCCGCGTCGTGGCACGGTTCCTGAGGCCCTATCTCTTGCTTGGAGATCTGAACGGCAGGCATCCTCTCTGGGGAGATTACTCCATAAATCCCAGGGGACAAGTCCTTGCCTATCTAATCGAAGAGCTTGAGATGGGTTTCCTAAACGTGGATGAGTTTACGCATCACTGTCCGAGAACCGCTTCATTTTTTTGCCTCCACCTATCTTTGTGCTCTTCGGATGCACAGCCTGATTTTGATTGGGGGGTGATCGATGACCTCCATGGTAGTGATCACTTTCCCATTCAAATATCATTTTCAGGGCAATTGCCGCCTGAGAGACCACCTCGGTGGTGCTTGGCGCGGGCCTGCATTTCAGGAAATGACTGAATTCTCTATCTCAGTCGAGGAGTTTAGATCTGTAAATGAGGCCGTTGAGTTCTTCTCCGGCAACCTCATCGCCGTGGGTCTGACTACTATTCCTAGGACGTCTGGCCGTTTTGCTCGCCGACCACTACCATGGTGTTCGGCCGAGTGTGAGACGGCCCTCTAACAGAAGCGTTATTCCTACATGCGCTATAAGCGCCGCCCGAACGATTTCACTGTCGCTGAAATTCGTCGGGCTAGGTTCCGGTATATTTCGAAGCACGCCCGCCGCTCTTCTTGGCGGGCATACGTGTCTTCACTTAACGGGAAGACCCCTTTAGCTGAGGTGTGGAAGCGAGTCAAAAGGATTCGGGGCAAGTTCTTTCAGGACCCCCCTCCCGTTCTCCAGAAGAATGGGACCGCAATCTCTGACCCCGCGTGTGTGGCGGAATCCTTAGCGACCGCTTTTTCCGCATTCTCTTGCCGGCATGCTGCTCCGCCAGCATTCAATGCAAGGCGTAATGTCGCGGAAGGCCGCCGGCTGGACTTTCCCTCTAGAGGCAGAGAACTCTTCAACGACAAGTTTACTGTGAGGGAGTTGCGTTCCGCTCTCGCTTCGTGCGCGGACACCGCCCATGGTCCCGACGATGTCCCGCACGCCATGCTTCGACACCTGGGTGAGCGAGGCCTTTCCTTTCTGTTAGATTTTTTAAACAGGATCTGGGTGAAGGGTCTCCTCCCAGACTCCTGGCGAATCGCTCCTGTGCTCGCCTTTCGCAAGCCGGGGAGAGATCACTCTACTCCGACCGGTTTTCGCCCAATCTCTCTAACCTCTTGCGTGTGCAAGTTGATGGAGAAATTGGTATATGTTAGATTAGCCTATTTCCTGGACAGCAAGGGCCATCTGTCTTCTGCACAGTGCGGCTTCCGTAAGTTCCACTCCACGTCGGATGTTCTGCTCCGACTGGAAAGTGCCGTCTGCGAGGCTTTCCTTCGTAGACAGCACTACGCCACGGTGTTTTTTGATCTGGAGAAGGCCTATAATACCGCATGGCGATACGGTATCACGGAGACTCACCACACGATGGGGGCGAGGGGACGCCTCCCAATGTTTAGATCTGAATTTTTGCGAGATCGTTGATTCCGCGTACGGGTGGGGGGAGCCCTCTCCGGCCCAAAAGAGCAGTAAGAGGGTATCCCGCAGGAAAGTGTCCTCAGTGTCACACTCTTTGCCCTGAGCATCAACGGCATCACCTCGGTGTTGCCGGAAGATGTTTTCGCTACGCTCTACGTAAACGACTTTTCGATCTCTTTTGGCGCGGCCCAGATGCCAACTCTGGAGCGTCGACTCCAACAGGCATTTAACCGCGTCTCTCGCTATGCCGAAGCGCACAGGTTTTGGTTTTCTTTGGCCAAGCCTAAGGTAGGGCACTTCTGCCGCAAACCCACGGCTTCACCCCGACCCAGATTTGTTTCCTAATGGGGTGCGCCTGGATGTGGTTGAGTCGCACCGTTTCCTTGGTCTTGTATTCGACCGACGCCTCACCTGGGAGGCTCATATTCGCAGCCTTAGGGTCTCTTGTACCCGCGCCATGGACATTCTCCGTTCCATGACGTTCAGCGCTTGGGTCGCTGATATGGCTACTGCCTTACTTTTTTATCGATCCTTTGTTCGTTCAAAGCTCGACTACGGATGCGAGTTTTATGCATCCGCATCCAAGCGTTTATTGCGGAAGGTGGATTTGATCCACCACACCGGCCTTCGCCTTGCGACCGGTGCCTTCCGCTCTTCCCCCATTGAGAGCCTGTTGGTCGATGCTGGGGAGATGCCACTCGCTCTGCGCTGCGTGCAGTACATCACTCGCCTGTACGCGCGAGCCCGGCGCCTCCTCAGTCGCCAACAGCTCTCACTGCGTCCGCAGCTGATCTCGATGGTGCCTATGCCGCCGAGAGACGCAAGCCATAAACCAAGCCCTTTGGGTTTAGGGCCAGGAAACTCCTTCGAGAGGTAGATATAGCTCTCATGCCGGTGGCGCCCCTGGTTTTGCCCAGGACGCCACCCTGGAGGGTACCACATTTGGCTATTTGTCGCCACGCCTCTGTTCCCAAAGCTTGTACTGCGCCGAGAGTATTGCGTTGGACCTTTTTGGAGCACACATCGTGTCACGCTGGAACCGTGCCAGTGTATACGGATGGCTCCAAGTCCCAAGAGGGGGTCGCCTTCCACGCCGTATCCCCTCTGTCTGAAGTCAGCGGGGCTCTACCAGGCGCTGCGTCTGTCTTCAAGGCCCAGCTGGTGGCAATACACCACTCGATACGGGAGATTACGCGACGTGCCCGGTTTGGAGACCGGATTGTGATCTATAGCGACTCACAACGCGCCCTGAGTGCTCTCAAAGCATTGGAATCCTCGCATCCGCTGGTTCGCGATATCTTTGATGCCACGGTTTTGGCGAGCCGGGCAGATGTCGAGATTATCTTCTGCTGGGTTCCTGGACATGTAGGAATTGCGGGGAATGAGCGCCCCAAAGAGTCCGCGAGGAATCTGCGACCGGACCAGCGTTTCGCTCTTCCTCACACCGACTACATGGCAGGAATACGGGCAGCTCTTCGGACTGTTTGGCAAAAAAGATGAGAGACGGTCGAAGGGAACTTAAAGTTGCGTGCCATTGCGCCGCGACTGTTCCCATGGACCTATCCCCTAATGCCGCGGTGGCTTCAGGTCGCTTTCTTTGTCTCCTATTCGGACACACTCGTGTGACGCATCAGTATTTGATGGAGCGCTTACCTTTGCCCTATTGTGACCACGGCATCGTCCCCTAGACTGTTCGGCACATTCTTGTCGAATGTCCCGGTGTGGGCGATCTTCGCGCACGTTACCTGTCATGGTACGGGATGGGCGGGCTCGCTACCGCCTGTCCTTTGTACTTGGGACGACTGCGTATACATTGACTGGTGGACTAATTAACTTGGGGGGGCGCCGACCTTCTCCCTATTATTTAAGCAGGTTTTTTTGTTTTGTTTGTTTTTGTTTTTTTCCCCTTATAGGTCGCACGCTCCTCCGCTGGGGGACATCCCCCCGACGCAGGAACCTGCTTACTGCTCATTTCCCTTTCCTTTTTTTTGTAGGGGAGGGGTGTTTTTTATCCTATTTTTATCTTAAAGTAGCCTAGTTATAGGCCAGTTTTTAGACGGAGACTGATCCCCAAGTGGGCAGTCGCGAGATGAGCTCTTAAAAAAAAAAAAATGAGAAAGAAATCCTGGCCGTTCAGGCCCAGGATCGACTCTCATTCCGCGAGGCTAAGTACTTGGTCCTGGCGCGCCCGGCTTTGCCTGTGACGTCATATGCCTCAATAGTTAGAAAGCACCCTCTTCCCCTGGCCAATCCAGGCCAACGAGCACGGTTGTTTCCGCGCCCATTCATGGCCCTTCAGCGGGCTCTACTCAACCCAGGCGCTTTCCTGGTAAAGCTGGCGGCAAAGAAGGTTCATGTTT